>CM033477.1:153543594-153610408 GCA_019447015.1 Hymenochirus boettgeri
TAGCAGTCCCTGACCTGTTATAACTGTTGCCTTTATAGGTTATGAAATCCTTGGTGACTAATTTCCTTATAATTTACAGTAGGGGATACATTATCTATAATTTACAGTAGGGGATACATATCAATTTATTACACCCCTATATTGGTGATATTTGTGTGAATTCGACTTCTGGTATTGCTTGTGAAGGTTCTCATTCATCCAGGTCATGGTATATCTGTTGTATTCAATTAGATCAACTGGACTTGAAATGTAGTTCTTGAAGACGTTTAGCTAGTCATCCGACTGGCTTTCTCAATTCAGAATGACTTGTACAAGAATCTGTGGCAATTATGGCAAAGGAACGTGACTGGTTCAAGAGAGGTGTTAAGGAGGCCATTTATGTGAAAATAAAGAAACCAAGCCTAAATAGAGGTGGGGGGTTCGACACCAACTGTCTGCCATGTACAATGCTGTTTTTAACACCTTACTCTGGGCGTTCCTATAACACCTCTTAGCCACTATCTAATCAACCCTTAACACTGGTTGTGATATGCTATTGGGATTCCAGGGTACATAATTGCCACAGATTCTTGTACAAGTCATTCTGAATTGAGAAAGCCAGTCGGATGACTAGCGAAACGTCTTCAAGAACTAAACTTCAAGTCCAGTTGATCTAATTGAATACAACAGATAGACTTCTGGTATTATGTATTAGCATGGAGCTATGGTAAAAATTAAAACCTTTTTTTAAGATGATGAGAAATAAACATGTTCTTGTACCCCCCAACCCACTTACCTGGGATCCCAGGCTGCCAGAGACCTGTTCACTCTCAGTTACAGGTGTGTTTGGTAAAGGAGGGTTTGTGTTAGGACAAATGCCACAGACGGTGTCTCTAGGGTGTCTGGTTGGACCAATGAAAAGTCACCATTAATAGTTTATAAGCAGAGGGAGGTATGAATTGATGTATAGAGACCGGTTATATCAATGGAGATTGGGGGTGGGATTGGGACAGAGGGTAAAAATGGTTAACGATAGAACAATGGAGAGGTTCGATCAGCTGCTGCCTAAGGGTCCACTGACTTTCGATGCGTAGGACAGTGCGGAATTACCCAATAAATCGCAAAGATGGGGATCCCTGTAAAATAACGATTTACATAAAACCCGTATCCCATCAATTTCCCAATGAATGTCATCTTATAGGGCATGCTGGGATTTGTAGTTCCAGAACTCTAATATTACTTTATTAGCATTATCTTACAATTGGCAGTGCATTTACCAGAGGGTCTTTAGAAAATAACACATACCGGTAGTTTTCTACTGGTGATATAAATGCAGCAAATACATGAGGCAGTTTGGTGATTGGTTCACTGCCCTGGTCAGAAGACCCACCAAACCTGATACACTTGGCCATAAAGAAGTAGTTGTGATAGTAAATATGGATGCAAATTGCCTGTTTTAGAACTATAATTCCCAGCATCCCCCATCAAAGCTTAATGATGTCATTTAGAAATGAAACATATTGCAAACATCCTGTCACAGACAGTTTATAACAGGTAAATAACATTTATTAATGTTCCATCCAGACCGGTACATTAGTAATTATTAACGGTAACATTCCATCCAGCAGGTACATAACAGGATTTATTATCGTTCCCCAGACAGGACATAACAGGATTTTTTTAACGTTCCATCCAGACAGGTACAACAGGATTTATTATCGTTCCATCCAGACAGGTACATACAGGATTTATTATCGTTCCATCCAGACAGGTACATAACAGGATTATTATCGTTCCATCCAGACAGGTACATACAGGATTTATTAACATTCCATCGAGACAGGTACATAACAGGATTTATTAACGTTCCATCGAGACAGGTACATACAGGATTTATTACCGTTCCATCCAGACAGGTACATAACAGGATGTATATCATTCCATCCAGAAAGGTACATAACAGGATTTATTAACATTCCAACAGAAGGTACATAACAGGATTATTAACATTCATCCAGACAGGTACATAACAGGATTATTAATCGTCCATCAGACAGGTACATAGTTTTTTAACGTTCGATCCAGAAAGGTACATAACAGATTTATTAAGTTTCATCCAGACAGGTAATAACAGGATTATTAACGTTCCATCCAGACAGGTACATAACAGGATTTATTAACATTCCATCGGACAGGTACGTAACAGGTTTATTAACGTTCCATCCGGACAGGGACATAACAGGATTTATAACATTCCATCCGACAGGTACATAGCAAGATTATTTAACGTTCCATCCAGACAGGTACATAGAGGATTTATTAACTCCATCCAGACAGGTACATAAAAGGATTTATAACGTTCCATCCAGACAGGTACATAACAGGGTTTAAACATTTCATCCAGACAGGTACATAACAAGATTTATTAACGTTCCATCCAGACAGGTACATAACAGGATTTATTAACTTCCATCCGACAGGTACATAAAGGATTTATAACGTTCCATCCAGACAGGTACATAACAGGGTTTATACTTCCATCCACAGGTACATAACAGGATTTATTAACATTCATCCAGACAGGTACATAACAGGATTATTAACGTTCCATCCGACGGTACATAACAGGATTTATTAACGTTCCATCCAGACAGGTACATAACAGGATTTATTAACGTTCCATCCAGACAGGTACATAACAGGATTTAATAACGTTCCATCCAGACAGGTACATTGCAGGGTTTATTAATAGTAACGTGAACTCACCCATGGTGTTTCAGAATCTCCTGTAACGTGGATAGTGGGCTGTAGCAAGGCACTATGGGTAGGGTACAAAACAGGTCAACGTCTCGCACTGCTAACATCAGAGGGGTTAACCCTTGCTGGTTTCGCATGTTCATATCTGGGACGTGGTCTGAAAGCTTCAATGGGAAATACATTTTTGTTATTAGTGGATCAGTCCAGGCAATCTTCTATATAGGTGGCTATATATTTCAATGTAGGCCTCCTGACAGGTATCCCTATATCTACAATGGAACCATGTGTCAGGAAGTTGAACGGTACATACTGTCGTTACCGATGCAATAAATGGTGCAAAAGTTTAACCTCCTGCACACGAATGATTGAATGAACGACACTATGCACTATGAATGGCCATGTGTTTGCATTTCATTGACCATACACATGTGAATATCGACCAAAACGACTTTTCACCATGTGTGTCGTGGGTTCCAGCAATGGGCATCTACCACACGATCATTCATGTGTAGGAGGCCTTTGCCCAGGCTATTAATCTGCAGCAACCAACCAGAGATGTTATCTAAGTTCAGTAACCCAGTAAAAAGTAGAAATAGCACAGACAAACTTCCGCACCTGTAATGCGGCCATGATTCTAAGTGCACATTTTTGCTATTTTGAGACACAGTCAGGGTTATTCAATAAAAGTTCTTATCGTTAAAAATGGTGCTAATTTTGCCCCAACCAATCAGATGTTAGCTTTCAAATGTTAAATAAGATTTGATTGGTTGGGGCAAAATTAGCACCATTTTAAACGATAAGAACTTTTATTGAATCTCCCTGTTTGACTTTAACAATCGTAACATTATGATTGTGTTTGTACAATTATTTTATCGTGATCACCTCTGTAAGATGGCCTATACAATATGATTGCGGTAGCCTACTACCACACGGGCATACTTTCACCAAAACACACGGTATCAAACTTGTAGCTGGGTCCCCCCCAAGAAGCAAGTATTTAGTATAAACATAGGGATGTCAAGGCACAGGACAAAAGACAGTGTACCTAGGTGGGTAATGGCGCATGCAAACTGAGCAATCGATACTAAATATGCAGGCAGACACACTACAGTACATGCAAAATATATATATACGGTATACAAACCCTTTATTAAATCACGGCACATATTATGGGGCATGACACCAGGACAAACAGATTAAAATCACTTAAATACAACAAAACAATGATCCCTAGCTCAAATGTATAAGGCAAGTACAGCTGTCCCAAAATGGCCATGTAGTGGTCAAGCTACAAGTCAAATGTATACTATACCCATGCCCAGCTAATGTCAAGGGTAAGAAGCCAGTATTTGTCAGCTTTACTTTCCCATTAGTGTTCTATAATTGGTCTCTGCAAGGTTCCCCTGTGATTGTTTTAGCTCATATGCAGACGCCTTAGGTGACTCTTAAAGGCGATGTCACCTATTGCATTGAAATTCCCCTTATTCATTTACACATTCAATATTCCATAGTGTTTACCAACCAGCAGTTGATGGAGGACGTCCAGGTCACCCTGCCAGGCAGCCTGGAGCAGTTGCAGTTGGGGAAACGCTGTTCTGTTCACGGCAGTTAAGAGCTGTCGCTGGATTTCTTCTTTACTGACGTGAACTGCCGTCTGGTCCTTTGTGTTGCACAGGGTGACATCAGCACCTTGATCCAAGAGCAGAGCCACAAGCTAAATGGAAGAAACTGGCATGTAAAGACCAAACACAATCAATTTATTGATATCGACAGAGAGAACACATGGAGGGCAGGACAGTCCTGGATCTTATGGGACAGTCCCACAGAGTCCCGGTCCCCATACAAGGAAAGAATAGGCCAAGCAAAAGGGCAGAAGAACATAGTAACATATTAATTGAGTTGACTAAAGACATACGTCCATCTAGTCCAACCTTTATACCCTACCCATAATGTCTGTATAACAGTTACATAGTAACATAGTATTGGAGGTTCTATAAAGACATACGTCCATCTAGTCCAACCTTTATACCCTACCCAAATGTCTGTTAACAAAGTCACAGTAACATAGTATTGGGATTGTATAAAGACATACGTCTATCCAGTCCAACCTTTATGCCCTACCCATAATGTCTGTATAACAGTTACATAGTAACATACTATTGGAGGTTGTATAAAGACATACGTCCATCTAGTCCAACCTTTATACCCTACCCATAATGTCTGTATAACAGTTACATTGTAACACAGTATTGGAGGTTGTATGAAGACATACGTCCATCTAGTAACCTTTATACCCTACCCATAATGTCTGTATAACAGTAATAGTAACATAGTATTGGAGGTTGTATAAAGACATACGTCCATCTAGTCCAACCTTATACCCTACCCATAATGTCTGTATAACAATTACATAGTAACATAGCATTGGAGGTTGTATAAGACATATGTCCATCTAGTCCAACCTTATACCCTACCCATAATGTCTGTATAACAGTTACACAGTAACATAGTATTGGAGTTGTATAAGACATACGTCCATCTAGTCCAACCTTTATACCCTACCCATAATGTCTGTATAACAGTTACATAGTAATATAGTATTGGAGGTTGTATAAAGACATACGTCCATCTAGTCCAACCTTTATACCCTACCCATAATGTCTGTATAACAATTACATAGTAACATAGCATTGGAGGTTGTATAAAGACATATGTCCATCTAGTCCAACCTTTATACCCTACCCATAATGTCTGTATAACAGTTACACAGTAACATAGTATTGGAGTTGTATGAAGACATACGTCCATCTAGTCCAACCTTTATACCCTACCCATAATGTCTGTATAACAGTTACATAGTAATATAGTATTGGAGGTTGTATAAAGACATACGTCCATCTAGTCCAACCTTTATACCCTACCCATAATGTCTGTATAACAGTTACATAGTAACATAGTATTGGAGTTGTATAAAGACATACGTCCATCTAGTCCAACCTTTATACCCTACCATAATGTCTGTATAACAGTTACATAGTAACATAGTATTGGAGGTTGTATAAAGACATACGTCCATCTAGTCCAACCTTTATACCCTACCCATAATGTCTGTATAACAGTTACATAGTAACATAGTATTGGAGGTTGTATAAAGACATACGTCCATCTAGTCCAACCCTTATACCTACCCATAATGTCTGTATAACAGTTACATAGTAACATAGTATTGGAGGTTGTATAAAGACATACGTCCATCTAGTCCAACCTTTATACCCTACCATAATGTCTGTGTAACATTACATAGTAACATAGTATTGGAGGATGTATAAAGACTATGTCCATCTAGTCCAACCTTTATACCCTACCCATAATGTCTGTATAACAGTTACATAGTAACATAGTATTGGAGGTTGTATAAAGACATACGTCCATTTAGTCCAACCTTTATCCCTACCCATAATGTCTGTATAACTGTTACATAGTAACATAGTATTGGAGGTTGTATAAAGCATGCGTCCATCTAGTCCAACTTATACCCTACCCATAATGTCTGTATACAGTTACATAGTAACTAGTATTGGAAGTGTATAAAGACATATGTCCATCTAGTCCAACCTTATACCCTACCCTAATGTCTGTATAACAGTTACATAGTACATAGTATTGGAGGTTGTATAAAGACATACGTCTATCTAGTCCAACCTTTATACCCTACCCATAGTCGTCTTATAACAGTTACATAGTAACATAGTATTGGAAGTTGTATAAAGACATCTGTCCATCTAGTCCAACCTTTATACCCTACCCATAATGTCTGTATAACAGTTACATAGTAACAGTATTGGAGGTTGTATAAAGACATACGTCTATCTAGTCCAACCTTTATACCCTACCCATAATGTCTGTAACAGTTACATAGAACATAGTATTGGAGGTTGTATAAAGACATACGTCTATAGTCCAACCTTTATACCCTACCCATAATGTCTGTATAACAGTTACATAGTAACATAGTATTGGAGGTTGTATAAAGACATACGTCCATCTAGTCCAACCTTATACCCTACCCATAATGTCTGTATAACAGTTACACAGAACATAGTATTGGAGGTTGTATAAAGACATACGTCCATCTAGTCCAACCTTTATACCCTACCCATAATGTCTGTATAACATGTTACATAGTAATATAGTATTGGAGGTTGTATAAAGATATACGTCCATCTAGTCCAACCTTTATACCCTACCCATAATGTCTGTATAACAGTTACATAGTAACATAGTATTGGAGGTTGTATAAAGACATACGTCCATCTAGTCCAACCTTATACCCTACCATAATGTCTGTCTAACAGTTACATAGTAAATAGTATTGGAGGTTGTATAAAGATATAGTCCATCTAGTCCAACCTTATACCCTACCCATACTGTCTATATAACAGTACATAGTAACATAGTATTGGAGGTTGTATAAAGACATACATCCATCTAGTCCAACCTTTATACCCTACCCATAATGTCTGTATAAACAGTTACACAGAACATAGTATGGAGGTTGTATAAAGACATAGTCCATCTAGTCCAACCTTTATACCCTACCATAATGTCTGTCTAACAGTTACATAGTAATATAGTATTGGAAGTTGTATAAAGAGATAACGTTCCATCTAGTCCAACTTTATACCCTACCCATAATGTCATAGTAACAGTTACATAGTAACATGTTGGAGGTTGTATAAAGACATAACGTCCACCTAGTCCAACCTTTATACCCTACCCATAATGTCTGTATAACAGTTACATAGTAACATGTATTGGAGGTTGTATAAAGACATAAGTCCATCTAGTCCAACCTTTATACCTATCCATAATGTCGTATAACAGTTACATGTAACATAGTATTGGAGGGTGATAAAGACATACGTCCATCTAGTCCAACCTTTATACCCTACCCATAATGTCTGTGTAACAGTTACATAGTAACATAGTATTGGAGGTTGTATAAAGACATACGTCCATCTATCCAACCATTATACCCTACATAATGTCTGTATAACATTACATAGTAACATAGTATTGGAGGTTGTATAAGACATACGTCCATCTAGTCCAACCTTTATACCCTACCCATAATGTCTGTATAACAGTTACATAGTAACATAGTATTGGAGGTTGTATAAAGACATACGCCATCTAATCCAACCTTATACCCTACCCATAATGTCTGTATAACAGTTACATAGTAACATAGTATTGGAGGTGTATAAAGACATACGTCCATCTAGTCCAAACTTTATACCCTACCCATAATGTCTATATACAGTTACATAGTAACATAGTATGGAGGTTGTATAAAGACACGTCCATCTAGTCCAACCTTTATACCCTACCCATAATGTCTGTATAACAGTTACATAGTAATAAGTATTGGAGGTTGTATAAAGACATACATCCATCTAGTCCAACCTTTATACCCTACCCATAATGTCTGTATAACAGTTACATAGTAACATAGTTTGGAGGTTGTATAAAGACATATGTCCATCTAGTCAACCTTTATACCCTACCCATAATGTCTGTTAACAGTTACATAGAACATAGTATTGGAGGTTGTATAAAGACATACATCCATCTAGTCCAACCTTTATACCCTAACCATAATGTCTGTATAACAGTTACATAGTAACATAGTATTGGAGGTTGTATAAAGACATACGTCCATCTAGTCCAACCTTTATACCCTACCCATAAGTCTGTATAACAGTTACATAGAACATAGTATTGGAGGTGTATAAAGACATACGTCCATCTAGTCCAACCTTTATACCCTACCCATAATGTCTTATAAACAGTTACATAGTAACATAGTATTGGAGGTTGAATATAAGAACATACGTCTATCTAGTCCAACCTTTATACCCTACCCATAATGTCTGTATAACAGTTACATGTAACATAGTATTGGAGGTTGTAAAAGACATAGTCCATTAGTCCAACCTTTTACCCTAACCATAATGTCTGTATAACAGTTACATAGTAACATAGTATTGGAGGTTATAAAGACGTACGTCCATCTAGTCCAACCTTTATACCCTACCCATAATGTCTGTATACAGTTACACAGTAACATAGTATTGGGGTTGTATAAAGACATACGTCCATCTAGTCCAACCTTTATACCCCCCATAAGCTGTATAACAGTTACATAGTAACATAGTATTGGAGGTTGATAAAGACATACGTCCATCTAGTCCAACCTTTATACCCCTACCCATAATGTCTGTATAACAGTACATTTAACATAGTATTGGAGGTTGTATAAAGAATACGTCCATCTGTCCAACCTTTATACCCTACCCATAATGTCTGTATAACAGTTACATAGTAACATAGTATTGGAGGTTGTATAAAGACGTACGTCATCTAGTCCAACCTTTATACCCTACCCATAATGTCTGTATAACAGTACATAGTAACATAGTATTGGAGGTTGTATAAGACAGTACGTCCATCTAGTCCAACTTTATACCCTACCCATAATGTCTGTATAACAGTTACATAGTAACATATTAGTGAGGTTGAATAAAGACTACATCCATTAGTCCAACCTTTATACCCCACCATAATGTCTGATAACAGTTACATAGTAACATAGTATTGGAGGTGATATAAGAATAACATCCATCTAGTCCAACCTTTATACCTACCATAATGTCTGTATAACAGTTACACAGTAACATAGTATTGGAGGTTGTATAAAGACCTCCATCTAGTCCAACCTTTATACCTACCCATAATGTCTGTATAACAGTTACATAGTAACATAGTATTGGAGGTTGTATAAAGACCTCCACTAGTCCAACTTTATACCCTACCATATGTCTGTATAACGTTACATAGTAACATAGTATTGGAGGTTGTAAAAGACATACGTCCATCTAGTCCAACCTTTATACCCTACCCATAATGTCGTTATAACAGTACATAGTAACATAGTATGGAGGATGTATAAAGACATACGTCCTCTAGTCCAACATATCCCTACCCATAATGTCTGTATAACAGTTACATAGTAACATAGTATTGGAGGTTTGTATAAAGACCGCCATCTAGTCCAACTTTTATACCCTACCCATAATGTTGTTAACAGTTACATGTAACATAGTATTGGAGGTTGTTAAAGACATACGTCCATCTAGTCCAACCTTTTAACCCTACCCAAAGTGTCTGTATAACAGTTACATAGTAACATAGTATTGGAGGTTGTATAAAGACATACGTCATACTAGTCCAACCTTTATACCCTACCCCATGTCTGTATAAACAGTTACACATAGTAACATAGTATTGGAGGTTTATATAAAGACATAGTCCATCTAGTTCAACCTTTATACCCTACCCATATGTCTGTATAACAGTTACATAGTAACATAGATTGGAGGTTGTAAAAGACATACATCATCTAGTCCAACCTTTATACCCTACCATAATGTCTGTATAACAGTTACATAGTAACATAGTATTGGAGGTTGTATAAAGACATACGTCCATCTAGTCCAACCTTTATACCCTACCCATAATGTCTGTATAACAGTTACATAGTAACATAGTATTGGAGGTGTATAAAGACTACGTCCATCTAGTCCAACCTTATACCCTACCTATAATGTCTGTATAACAGTTACATAGTAACATATAATTGAGGTTGAATAAAGACATACATCCATCTAGTCCAACCTTTATACCCACCCATAATGTCTAGTATAACAGTTACATAGTAACATAGTATTGGAGGTTGAATAAAGACATACATCCATCTAGTCCAATTTATACCCTACCCATAAGTCTGTTAAACAGGTTACACAGTAACATAGTATTGGAGGTTGTATAAAGACCTCCACTCGTCCAACCTTTATACCCTACCCATAATGTCGTATAACAGTTACATAGTAACATAGTATTGGAGGTTGTATAGACTACTCCATCTAGTCCAACTTTATACCCTACCCATAATGTCTGTATAACAGTTACATAGTAACATAGTATTGGAGGTTGTATAAGACATACGTCCATCTAGTCCAACCTTTATACCCTACCCATAATGTCTGTATAACAGTTACATAGTAACATAGTATTGGAGATGTATAAAGACATACGTCCCATTAGTCCAACTTTAACCCTACCATAATGTCGTATAACAGTTACATAGTAACCTAGTATTGGAGGTTGTATAAAGACATACGTCCATCTAGTCCAACCTTTATACCCTACCCATAATGTCGTTAACAGTTACATAGTAACATAGTATTGGAGGTTATATAAAGACATACATCCATCTAGTCCAACCTTTATACCCAACCATAATGTCTGTATAACAGTTAAATAGTAACATAGTATTGGAGGTTGTATAAAGATATACGTCCATCTAGTCCAACCTTTATACCCTACCCATAATGTCTGTATAACAGTTACATAGTAACATAGTATGGAGGTTGTATAAAGACATACGTCCATCTAGTCCAACTTTATACCTACCCATAATGTCGTATAACAGTTACATAGTAACATAGTATTGGAGGTTGAATAAAGACAACATCCATCTAGTCCAACCTTTATACCCTACCCATATGTCTGTATAACAGTTACACAGTAACATATATTGGAGGGTTGTATAAAGATACGTCCATCTAGTCCAACCTTTATACCCTACCAAATGTCTGTATAACAGTTACATAGTAACATAGTATTGGAGTTGTATAAAGACCTCCATCTAGTCCAATTTATACCCTACCCATAATGTCTGTATAACGTACATAGTAACATAGTATTGGAGGTTGTATAAAGACATACGTCCATCTAGTCCAACCTTTATACCTTACCCATAATGTCTGTATAACAGTTACATAGTACATAGTATTGGAGGATGTATAAAGACATAACGTCCATCTAGTCCAACCTTATACCCTACCCAAAATGTCTGTAAACAGTTACATGTAACATAGTATGGACGTTGTATAAAGACATAAGTCCATCTAGTCCACCTTTTACCCTACCCATAATGTTGTTATAACAGGTACATAGAACATAGTATTGGAGGATGTAAAAGACATAAGTCCATCCAGTCCAACCTTATACCCTACCCATAATGTCTGTATAAAAGTTACATAGTAACATGTATTGGAGGTTGTATAAAGACATACGTCCATCTAGTCAACCTTTATACCTACCATAATGTCTGTATAACAGTTACATAGTAACTAGTATTGGAGGATGTTAAAGACATACGTCCATCAGTCCAACCTTTATACCTACCCATAATGTTTGTATAACAAGTACATAGTAACATAGTATTGGAGGAGTATAAAGATATACGTCATCAAGTCCAACCTTTATACCCTACCCATAATGTCTGTATAACTGTTACATAGTAACATAGTATTGGAGGTTGTATAAAGACATACGTCATCTAGTCCAATTTATACCCTACCCATAATGTCTGTATAACATTACATAACACATAGTATTGGAGGTTGTATAAGACATACGTCCATCTAGTCCAACCTTTATACCCTACCCATAATGTCTGTATAACAGTTACATAGTAACATAGTATTGGAGGTTGTATAAAGACATACGTCCATCTAGTCCAACCTTTATACCCTACCATAATGTTTGATAACAGTACATAGTAACATAGTATTGGAGGATGTATAAAGACATACGTCCATCAAGTCCAACCTTTATACCCTACCCATAATGTCTGTATAACGAGTTACATAGAACATAGTATTGGAGGTTGTATGATGACAGTACCCATCGTCCAACCTTTATACCCTACCCATAATGTCTGTAACAGTTACATAGTAACATAGTATTGGAGGTTGTATGAGACATACGTCCATCTAGTCCAACCTTTATACCCTACTCATAATGTCTGTATAACAGTACATAGTAACATAGTATTGGAGGATGTATAAAGACATACGTCCATCAAGTCCAACCTTTATACCCTACCCATACGTCTGTATAACAGTTACATGTACATAGTATTGGAGGTTGTATGATGACAATACGTCCATCTAGTCCAACCTTTATACCCATCATAATGTCTGTATAACAGTTACATAGTAACATAGTATTGGAGGTTGTATAAAGACATACGTCCATCTAGTCCAACCTTTATACCTACCCATATGTCGTATAACAGTTACATTGTAACACAGTATTGGAGGTTGTATAAAGCATACGTCCATCTAGTCCAAGCTTTTTACCCTACCCATAATGTCTTATAACAGTTACATAGTAACATAGTATTGGAGGTTGTATAAAGACATACATCCATCTAGTCCAACCTTTATACCCTACCCATATGCTGTATAACTGTTACATAGTAACATAGTATTGGAGGTTGTATAAAGACATACGTCCATCTAGTCCACCCTATACCCTACCCCTAATGTTGTAAACAGGACTAGTAACATAGTATTGGAGGATGTATAAGACATAGTCCATCAGTCCAACCTTTATACCCTACCATAATGTCTGATAAAGTTAATAGTAACATAGTATTGGAGGTTGTATGAGACATACGTCCATCTAGTCCAACCTTTATACCCTACCATAATGTCTGTATAACAGTACATAGTAACATAGTATTGGAGGTTGTATGATGACATACGTCCATCTAGTCAACCTTTATACCCTACTCATAATGTCTGTATAACCGTTACATAGTAACATAGTATTGGAGGATGTATAAAGACATACGTCCATCAGTCCAACCCTTTATACCTACCCATGAGTCTGTATAACAGTTACATAGTAACATAGTATTGGAGGTTTTGATGACATACGTCCATCTAGTCCAACCTTTATACCCTACTCATAATGTCTGTATAACAGTTACATAGAACATAGTATTGGAGGTTGTATAAAGACATACGTCCATCTAGTCCAACCTTTATACCCTACCCATAATGTCTGTATAACAGTTACATTAACACAGTATTGGAGGTTGTATAAAGACATAGCTCATCTAGTCCAAGCTTTATACCCTACCCATAATGTCTGTATAACAGTTACATAGTAACATAGTATTGGAGGTTGTATAAAGACATACATCCATCTAGTCCAACCTTATACCCTACCCATAATGTCTGTATAACAGTTACATAGTAACATAGTAACATAGTATGGAGTTGTATAAAGACATATGTCCATCTAGCAACCTTTATACCCTACCCATAATGTCTGTTAACAGTTACATAACATAGTATGGGTTGTATAAAGACATTTGTCCATCAGTCCAACCTTTATACCCTACCCAAATGTGTATAACAGTTACATAGTAAATATTAATTGAGGGGTGATAAGAAACGTCCATCTAGTCCAACCTTTATACCCTACCCATAATGTCTGTATAACAGTTACATGTACATAGTATTGGAGGTGATAAAGACATACGTCCATCTAGTCCAACCTTTATACCACCATAATGTCGTATAACAGTTACATAGTAACACAGTATTGGAGGTTGTATAAAAGACATAGCACTCTAGCATCAACCTTTATACCCTACCCATAATGTCAGTATAACAGTTACATAGTAACATAGTATTGGAGGTGTATAAAGACATAGTCCATCAGTCAACCTTTATACCCTACCCATAATGTCTGTATAACAGTTACATAGTACACAGTATTGAGGTTGTATAAAAAGACATACGTCCATCTAGTCCAACCTTTATACCCTACCCATAATGTCTGTAAACAGTTACATAGAACATAGTATTGGAAGTTGTATAAAGACATACGTCCATCTAGTCCAACCTTTATACCCTACCCATAATGTCTGTATAACAGTTACCTAGTAACATAGTATTGGAGGTTGTATAAAGATATACGTCCATCTAGTCAACTTTATACCCTACCCATAATGTCTGTATAACAGTTACATAGTAACATAGTATTGGGGTTGTTAAAGACATAAGTCCATCAGTCCAACCTTTATACCCTACCCATAATGTCGTCTAACAGTTACAATAGTAACATAGTATGGAGGTTGTTAAAGACATACGCCATCTAGTCCACCTTTTACCCTACCCATAATGTCTGTATAACAGTTACATAGTAACATAGATTTGGAGGTTATATAAAGAATACGTCCATCCAGTCCAACCTTTATACCCTACCCATAATGTCTGTATAACAGTTACATAGTAAAGTAGTATTGGAGGTTGTATAAAGACATACGTCCATCTAGTCCAACCTTTATACCCTACCCATAATGTTGTCTAACAGTTACATAGTAACATATTTGGAGGTTGTATAGACATACGTCCATCTAGTCCAACCTTTATACCCTACCCTAATGTCTGTATAACAGTTACATAGTAACATAGTATTGGAGGTTTATAAAGACATACGTCCATCTAGTCCAACCTTATACCCTACCCATAATGTCTGTATAACAGTTACTAGTAACATAGTATTGGAGGTTGAATAAAGACATACGTCCATCTAGTCCAACCTTTATACCCTACCCATAATGTCTGTCTAACAGTTACATAGTAACATAGTATTGGAGATTGAATAAAGACTAACGTAATCTAGTCCAACCTTTATACCCTACCATAATGGCTGTATAACAGTTACATAGTAACATAGTATGGAAGTTGTATATAAGACATAATCCATCTAGTCCAACCTTTATACCCTACCCATAATGTCTGTATAACAGTTACATAGTAACATAGTATTGGAGGTTGAATAAAGACATACGTCCATCTAGTCCAACCTTTATACCCTACCCATATGTCTGTATAACAGACATAGTAACATAGTATTGGAGGTTGTATAAAGACAACATCCATCTAGTCCAACCTTATACCCTAAATATGTCTGTATAACAGTAAACAGTAACATAGTATTGGAGGTTGAATAAAGACATACGTCCATCTAGACCAACCTTTTCACCCTCCTTTTTCACCCTACCAGAGGGCACGGCTACACTAAGCCGCAAACGCAATCGCACACGGAATAGCATGCAATTTCATGTGCGATTTCGTTGCATTTGTGCATGCATTTTTTTCGTTAGGTATTTTCTGTGCGTTGATGCGTTTACAATGATCTAAAAAAAACCGCATACTTCAAAGGGTAACTAAAGTCAAAAAAGCAAATTTTGATCAATAATAAAAAAACTTTGTTTTTTAACCCCCAACGTGATACATGTACACACAGCTACTGACCTACCCCTCCATTACTGTTGCAGCCATACTTAAAGGGTAACTAAAGTAAAAAAAACTCATTTTGACCAATCATCAAAAAAGTTTTTTTTTAACTCTCAACCCGACCCAGGTACACACACCTACTGATCTACTTATCCATTACTGTTGCAGCCATACGTAAAGGGTAACTAAAGTAAAAAAAACTCATTTTGACCAATCATCAAAAAAGTTAGTATTTTATCCCCCAACCTGATATGAATACACACACACCAACTGACCTACCTTTAATGCATGTGACATATTTAAAGGGTAAGTAAAAAACAACAATGTCCTCTTCATTGACATTATTTGAGTTTTAAAATCTGCAGCACAAACACACATTCCCTTCCAAAATGCGTCTTTCAAGCCAAATTCAAAGTTTATACTTAAACTTTCCCTTTCTAGTTAGTGTCTGTTATGGTCTAAGGGTGGCCATACACTATAAAAGGTTATTGCAATTGTAATTGCATTTGTAAACCGACCAATAATTTGATAGACAGATGTACAATATTAATTGTACGTAGATGTACGATACATATTGTTCGACATGTTGATTGATGTCTAATGTCCTCTATTGTGAGGTTACATTACATTTACATTTAATCAGAAAACACTCCAATCATTTAACCAATCGACTTAAAAAACGACTTTCCCGGTCATAATTACTATTGATATTACGATCTAATGTCACGTAATAAGATTGATAAAATGTACAAATGTTTGGCCAATCAATGGAAATGTTGGATTGTATATCGGATTGTACATAAAATTGGCCTAATATATGGTCACCTTATGTCCCTGGGTTGATTCAGTTGCTCAGTAGAGATCTGAGCATGTTTGACCCATCCAACAGCCAATCAGTAGAAATTACTGTTAAAGGGTATCTGTCGGAGGATGCAGCGAGAGACAGCGAGAGGTTGGGTAAGTTCATGCAAATTCGTTCCCGGCTCCTGAACGTTTTATTGAAGAACGGGAGGCAAGACACAGCTCCTTTACCTCCTGGTCTTCAATAAAACTGAATTAGCAGTGGAGATTCCCTTTAAGCTGGGTACACACATTACCGATAAAGGGCCAATTCCGTCGGTAGTAGTAACCTTTAGGAACATTCCAAGGAAGTGTGCATGATGGGAAGATGAAGGATCGTTACAGAACATAAAATGGCAGCTTACTGTTGACCACAGCATAACACAGGGAATCTAATCAATGATTTTTCAATAATAAAGGAAATATGTAGAATACCTACAGGGAGATTCAATAAAAGTTCTTATTGTTTAAAATGGTGCTAATTTTGCCCCAACCAATCAGATCTTATTTAACATTTGAAAGCTAACATGATTGGTTGGGGCAAAATTAGCACCATTTTAAACAATAAGAACTTTTATTGAATCTCCCTGTAAGTTTTGTATAAAAAAAAATATTATTTTAAAACTGATTTATTGATTTAAATCAGGGGAGTAACTACCAGGGAGCCAAGGGGGCCCCATCTTCTTATTTTTCCTATCCAAGAAAACAACTGTGGTTTAAACATGGATAGGGGCCCCATCATCGTTTTGCAGGGGGGCCCAGTGATTCCTAGTTACACCACTGATTTAAATATATATATATATATAAAATCTTATTCTATGTATGAAACTTTGTCATTTTAATACATCTGTTTATTTGGCTGCATACTGTGTAATTATAATGTGCAGTGCTGCGTGTTCACGTGGCGCTTTATAAATAAAGTTGTGCATGCATACCAAAAAACTGCCACGAGTGGATTTACATGTTTGTATAACTAGGCCGTAAGACACAGGGGTGAACCTTTTACCTCTGGCAGGTTATTCGATGCGGCGAGTATCAGTGCAGTGTCTCCCGTCACGGGATCCTGGAAGTTCACGTTCTCTGGGTCACTTCTATAGACAGTGAGGAGGTCTCCATGTGACATCACCTCCAGCAGATTGACATGGGGCCCCTCGTTCATCGTTACTACCACTGGGCAGAGAAAAATAGAGGAATTATTCTCCATATCCAAAGGAAAGTAAAGGCTCGGACTGTAACACAGACACAATGTTGAACTAGAAAAGGGAAACTTTGAATTTAGCTTTAGGGGCCGTGATTTGGAAGGAAACACACCATGGTTCCCTATTGCCCTTAAATATACCGGTATGTGCGCTGTGAGGTTTGAAACTCAATGGGGCACCAGAGATGCAATCAATTTCACCATCACAACCTACCTGCATTCGTTCCAGCAATGTAATAACCACTTTGCAAACGTTAATACATTGCGAAAACAGTGGCGGCAAGTTGCACACAACAGAAAAGGCGTTAATTTTTGAGTACGAAACTACCGGAGCTAAATATACTGCAACGCAAGAATTGTGACAGGCAGCGCAAAACTCTCGCTAACACGTGGTTACATTGGTAAGCGTGAGCTTAGCGCTTATCTTCCCGTTAGCGCGGAATATTGTTTTTATTGTACCCTCTGATCAGGTGTGTCAAATCAAGAGAGAGATAATCAGCCATGATAACGTCTGCGGCACGGTGAATGTAATCAATAGCGTGGCAGGGGAGGTTTAATAGTCATTAACATGAGGCTGGGGAAGTTTTATTTTCTGGGTGTAAAGGTTCCAAATTCTCATCCCTTGAGATGTTCCCACAACTTTCCTCAAACTGCCCGGCCCAATAACGCTCCAGGCAGATAACGTTGATGGAACGTCGCACGGTTTTACGGATTGACCGTCGAATGGACTATAATCCATTGGACAATATGTCAACGTCCACTGGGAAACTAATTTCTCTCTCCATTCTGTTAAACTGGATTTATAGGACAAAAAATGTAATAAAGTTAAGTAACAATCCAGTGCCTTGGATCTTAGACTTTTCAAAACAAACGTTGTCCAGCGAGTCTTATATCCCTTATCCTGTCGGAATTCCCAGGGATCAATGGGAAGTGGCACATGGGTAACTCTTTCCAACATTGGGCCATATTTATAAAGCCGCAGTATCACTTTTTTTTTTAATGATTGACGATCATTAAACTGATTGGAGATTAACAATCAGTTTATCAATCGTAAATTTACGATACCGATCAACGAAATACGATAACAAAATCGTATATTTACAATCCCCATAGTAGTTTACTACCGCACGGTATTCTTTGGTCGAACGTTTGTTAATTAACGAACGTTCGGTCGTAAATGTACGATTGTGATCGTAAATTAACTATATATATAAATTTGGCCCATTGTCTTCTAAACCCAACAATCCACATGAGATATTCCTGCTTTATTCTTTATAGAAGGTTCATTTCTCCCTATGAGTCTAATCTAATTAAGAAATTTTTATTATGAACCACACATATTCACGTCACAACGTTTCAGGGGGATACCCCCTTCTTCAACGTATCCCCCCGAAACGTTGTGACGTGAATATGTGTGGTTCGTAATAAAAATTTCTTTATGATTTGGAGTGCGACCCTCAGCTACTCTTTTTTCCTGCGAAGCCACTGGTTCCTAAGGGAAGAACCTACAGAGGCTTCTGCACCCACAGTTGGGTAGAGTGCACCTCCACCATTGTTTATCCTGCCTAATCTAATTAAACCTGGATCAATAGGCCTGGTAGCGAGAACCTTACGGTGAGAACCTTACGGTGTTGTGACGTCCATTTGGTCATTCAGGCCAGAGATTGTCTCACCTTGAGGTTGGTTGAAGGTGTGATGACGTCAGTTGGCACCCAGGGGTGTTTCATAACGAGGCCCTCGCCCACTCTGTGCCAGTCTGGAAACTCTCAGTCTGTAGACATATCCTCAGTGTCGCAACACAAACAGCCTTGTGGCTGGACTCATAAAGAATCCTGGTAGCAGCTCTGGCAGCTGATGAATTTCCTTTTTAGTTTACACAGCGGCTGCTAAGGAAACAGACAATCAGCTGAGAGAGGCTCATTGTGCCTAGGGAGGAGTGGGAACCTCAGGGCAAAGGCTGCTCTATGTTCTATGCTGAGTCCTGGGCACAACCCTGCAGCACTGGGGAGAAATAGAATTTATTTATTCATATTGGCATTTCAATTGGCAAAAAGACCAACTGCAACTTTATTTATAAAGAGCAATTAAAAGGCAACTCAACATTCCATTCTCCTTTTTATACTCCTTTTATTTTACTACCGTGCGGTATTCCCCATAGGATATCACAGCGGTCTTTGTAAGACTGGTAAATGTAAATTCAACAGACTTCAAGACAACATCACCCCTAGTGGTCATAGACTGTAAGTGTTTTGCCTGCATTTATTCCATGCCAAGCCAAGTGCCAGTTTTTATAAGGATAACCTCGCATAGATTTAAAGAGTAGCGTGTTGCAAGCCATTTAGGGGGTTGGGTCTTTAGTTCAATTATCTTGTTACATATACTATTACCTGTATCTATTCCTCTTAGAGCTGACAATGTTTCCAACCAGTGTAAAGGGATTATTACGTTAATTCCTATATATCCACCAGAGTTCAGTTCTAACCATATCCATGGTCTGGTTCGGGATGACCTTTCCAGTGGGCTGCCAGGGTTCACCAGTAGCTGCAATGCAGGACTATTTTGTGTTGACTAATATCAAGAGAAGTTACATGTGGAGTGCAGGGTGACAGTTCAGTGTAAAAATAGAACATAAAATAGACTGTCACTAGCCCAAATAAATAGAACGATAGCCAGCAGGGGCTACTGAACCCATAAGGGTAAATACAAAAACCAAAGGAAGGCAATAAATACCAAAGATGGTACAAATAATAGATTTTAATTCTCCAGAAAAAAACGTCATTCAAAATAGTATAATAAAAATATTAAAGGGGAACTGTGGTCTCCAAACATGTTAAGTTTAAATGAAAGGCCAGTTTCCTACCTTTAAAACGAGCCATCAACCACCTCTCTACGTGCTCCACAGCCCAAGATATACAGAAATGACTGACCAAAAAGTTAATGGGTGGGAGGCTGACTTGTGACATTCCTGAGGCTTCTCCTGCACAGTGCTGCCGGCACTCTGTTTCCACAGAGTTTTCTGTAGGGGGGGGTCTGAGTAACCCACGGCACCCACAAGTGGGTGGGGCTTAGGCACCCATGAGTGGGCGGGGCTTGGGCACCCACTAGTGGACGGGGCTTAGGCACCCACGAGTAGGTGGGGCTTGGGCACCCACGAGTGGGTGGGGCCACATGGGTCTGTAAGATAATGGGCCATGGGGGGCCTGCAACTGGAGGGACCATGGGGTCCATGAGTGTGAGGGACCAGGGATGCTGCAAAGGGGAGGAGGAGACACAGGACAGATTGACTGACAGTTTCAGAGCAGGAAGCAGGAAGTGCAGGGGACCTGGTGATGCTGCTGCCATATCACACACAAAAATGTAAATATCTTTAAAACTATGCAAAATAAACAATTGAAATAAACTGCAACAATTCTCAGGGGAGCAATTCCTATCAATTTACCTAAAGTCATTTTGGACCACAGTTCCCCTTTAAATAGAGACAATAATTATTAACATCCTTATAAATCCTAATAAATCTATAAAGTTCACTATAATAAATTGTCATGTAATAAAGTTAATAGCCTGTAAAGGATTAAATTACCGTAGATTTACGATCCCCATAGAATACCATTATTCTACATACATTAGCAATACCGGGTGTTTACAAATAGGGATTGGATATAAAGATGTATATAATTATTGTCTTTATTTAATATTGTTCTGGAGAGTCAAAATCTATTATTCGTACAACCTTTGGTTTTTAGCAATCAGGCAGGATTGGCATTCCATGATAAAAAATCTTACATTGAAGTTCACCGATGTCTCACCACAATGTGTTCTTGGTGAGCTCTTCAAGAGATTGTGCAAGCTTAAAGCAGACGGTTCATGAACCCATCATTAGTCACTGTCTGTATCACCACCTTGGCCTTGGAACAATAAAGAGTGGTAGAGAGAGGAGACAGAGCAGTGGACTTCAATGTAAGATCTTCTATTAGACGTGCTGGAGAGAAAGGTAAATATTGCAAAAATGGGGTAAAATTTGTATGTTTAATAGTTTATTAAAGGGGGGTGAACATGCCCTTTAAATTTCTGATTTGTAGAATCCCACGGTAAGGGGTCATTAATGTCCTGGATATCTTTTATTATCTAAGCTGGTATCTGTGTTGTTTTTGACCATAGTTGAAGGGCCCCCAATATCCAATGCATGCTTTATGTACAGGTTATGGGAGGAACTGACAGCTTTTTAGCTTCTGCCATCCTTCATTTACATATGTTCTCCAATGTCAGAAATGGGAGAATGGTCAGTGACCATGACAGTGGGAGGGGCCAGAAAGAAGTCAGTGACTGCTTGATTTTAATTCTCCTTTTTAAATTGTTGCGCTTGTGGCTCTCTGTATATTCCCGTTAGTTTTGTTTCTATTCAAGGAAAAGACATACGGTAAACCAAAGCCCTAAAATCCCCGCTCTTGGGTTTCACTTCATATTAAATAAGTGAAAGGACGTCCATCAATCAGGCGACAATAGTCCCAGGACTGCGATTACCTGCGTGAGAGAAGCAATAACGCCATCCTCCCCAGGGGACATTGTTCATGGCAATGTAATGTGCAATGAGAAAGTGGAACGACCGGTCCTGTAACTTGTAAATAAGGCGATGCAGTGTAATCACAGTGATAGGAATGTTATTCACTGACAGGAGCTACACAATAAACAACTGATACAATACTAGTAATTAATACAGTCAACAAACTTCAGGGGCCCATAAACAGTAACTGCCGTACATCTGTTGTATTCAATTAGATGAACTGGACTTGAAGTTTAGTTCTTGAAGACGTTTCGCTAGTCATCCGACTGGCTTTCTCAATTCAGAATGACTTGTATAAGAATCTGTGGCAATTATGTACCCTGGAAAGTCCCAATTACCATATCACAGCCAGGTGTTAAGGGTGAGATTGGAAAGTCCCAATTACCATATCACAGCCAGGTGTTAAGGGTGAGATTGGATAGTGGCTAAGAGGTGTTATAGGAACGCCCAGAGTAAGGTGTCAAAACAGCAAGTATAAATAGCGAACAATATGGATAGCTTACAGTATGGATAGTGAACAGTATGGATAGCGTACAGTATGGAAAGCGTACAATATGGATAGCGTACAGTTTGGATAGCGTACAATATGGATAGTGTACAGAATGGATAGCGTACAATATAGATAGCATACAGTATGGAGCTGCATTACTGTAGAAATAAAATATTGCCCCCTAGTGGCTGCATTACTATAGGAATAAAACATTGCCCCCTAGTGGCTGCATTACTATAGGAATAAAACATTGCCCCCTAGTGGCTGCATTACTATAGGAATAAAATATTGGGACATTTAATAGGGACAGGGTTTAATAATAGACAGGGTTCTGTTAAATAAAGGGTTAAAGGAGAAGTAAAGTCTAACAGTAAATTAAGTTCAGGCGATTCTATAATATATATTTATATAATAATGCAATAATATGTGCAAAAACCATTCAATGAGATGTTAGCGAGTTCCCTCTGTTTGACGGACACCCGCTCAACGAACGTCTAATCCAGTGATGTTGAACCCAGGCCCTCCAGATGTTTAGAAACTCCAACTCCCAGCATGCCTTGTTAGCATTCTGCATCCAAGACATGCTGGGAGTTGTAGTTTGCAGACACAGTCTGTAGAAAGGTCTATAACCCCCAGTCCTGTGTTATTATTACAGTGTCTGTCAATCTGCACTTCCTTTCCCATCATCCTCTCTGTTCTTCCCAGCTGGTTCTCCGCGCTTCCGGTTTCCCGGCATCCACCGCGCAGACGTCTCAAACAGAACAAGATGGCGGCGGACAGTGATGTGAGTGTCAGATAATTTTAACTCCTCCCCCAATCCCCTGTCACCTACCGTCACCTACTAACCGTCTGTCTCAACCCACAGCCCGAGTCCGAGGTGTTCGAGATCACAGACTTCACCACAGCATCAGAATGGGAGAGGTAGGTACCAGTCAGTATGGGAGAGGTAGGTACCGGTCAGAATGGGAGAGGTAGGTACCTGTCAGAATGGGGGAGGTAGGTACCTGTCAGAATGGGAGGGGTAGATACCTGTCAGAATGGGAGGGGTAGGTACCTGTCAGAATGGTGGAGGTATGTACCTGTCAGAATGGGAGAGGTAGGTACCTGTCAGAATGATTCAGGTATGGGGGAGGTAGGTATCTGTCAGAATGGGAAGAGGTAGGTACCTGTCAGAATGGGAGAGGTAGGTACCTGTCAGAGTAGGGGAGGTAGGTACCTGTCAGAATGGGGAGGTAGGTACCTGTCAGAATGGGGAAGGTAGGTACCTGCAGAGTAGGGGAGGTAGGTACCTGTCAGAATGGGGAGGTAGGTACCTGTCAGAATGGGGGAGGTAGGTACCTGTCAGAATGGCGGAGGTAGGTACCTGTCGGAATGGGAGAGGTAGGTACTTGTCAGAATGATTCAGGTAGGGGAGGTAGGTACCTGTCAGAATGGGAGAGGTAGGTTCCTGTCAGAATGGGAGAGGTAGGTTCCTGTCAAAATGGAGGAGGTAGGTACCTGTCAGAGTAGGGGAGGCAGGTACCTGTGAGAATGGGAGGTAAGTACCTGTCAGAATGGGAGAGGTAGGTACCTGTCAGAGTAGGGAGAGCTAGGTACCTGTAGAATGGAGAGGTGGGTACCTGTCAGAATGGGAGAGGTGGGTACCTGTCAAAATGGGCAGGTAGGTACCTGTCAGAATGGGGGAGGTAGGTACCTGTCAGATTGGGGGAGGTAGATACCGGTCAGAATGGAGAGGTATGCACCTATCAGAATAGGGGAGCTAGGTACTTGTCAGAATGGGGGAGGTAGGTACCATTCAGATTGGGGGAGGTGGTACTTGTCAGAATGGGAGAGGTTGTTCCTGTCTGAATGGGAGAGGTAGGTACCTGTCAGAAAGGGAGCTAGGTACCTGTCAGATGGAGAGGTAGGTACCTATCTGAATAGGGAGGTAGGTAACGGTCCAATGGGGTAGGCAGGACTGTCAGAATGGGGAGCAGGGACCTGTCTGAATAGGAGAGGTAGGGGCCTGTCAGAATGGGGGAGGCAGGGACCTGTCTGAATAGGAGAGGTAGGGGCATGTCAGAATGAAAGAGGTAGGGGCCTGTCAGAATGGGGGTGGTAGGTACATGTCAGATTGGGAGAGGTAGGTACCTGTCTGAATGGGCAGGTGTGTATATGTCCGAGGGGCAGATTACAGATATTTCCATCATACAAATTAACAATTGTGTTTCCAGGCTGTAGTCTTTTGTTAATCTGCCTGTAATCTGTCTGTACAGTGTTACATTGTATCCAGACTACAGATACATTGATGATTTACGGGAAAGAAATATAGGAGAAGTGAAAATATGAAATGTAGACAGAAGAAGGGGAATATGGTTGCTAGATCTTTTCCTTATTCTACTCCCAGATTTCGATTTCTAAAGTTTCTGTGTTTTATATTTTACATTTTGTTCTCCTTTAAAGGCTAAATGCTAAGGAAACCCGGGAATAGGAATATTATGTGTTAATTCCCAGGTTCTATTCTTCTGTGACTGACAGTTGAGTTGTCTCTTGTAGATTCATTTCTAAGGTTGAAGAGGTTTTGAACGATTGGAAGTTGATTGGAGAATCTTCAAAGAAAGCTCCTGAGAAGGTCTGTAAACCGATAGAAATGACTGTCTCCGGGTTCCATTTATTCCTCTAACCAATGGATTGTTTTGTAGGGTGAATTCACAAACGGGACATGGGAAGAGAAAGCAGAAGAGATTTCATTTGCCGATTTCCGATTCTCTGTTCAGCACCATTATCTCGTGCAGGAATCAGATGATAAAGAGGGAAAGAAGAAGCAGGTGAAGGTAAGGAATTGGTTCTGTGCTACCTGGGTTTACCTCCTGGCTTCTTTGTAGCCAGTCTAGGATTTCTGAACGTGTCTGCGATTCAGGGAGGTGTTAAGCCTGTACACGGCATCGATTGAATTTGGCGAATTCGGTCAAATTGATTGGAATATTGAAGACATTTTTATGTGTTCAATAGACCAATCGGCGATATCAATCAGTCTATCGAAAAAAATATGGCCAGGCAAGGAAGAACCTTTCCATCAGCTTCCAAAACATATCTTCCGAAGTTTTCCAGCTGAAATCTATGGAAGATTGGCGTCTCAAAGTGGGGAATTGATTCTTCTTCCGATTGTATTTACTATAGTAAAACCATGGCTTGCTTTAGTAGCAATTTTTTATCTCTGAATCCTGAAAGTGGTCAACTGAACCTTGGATTCAGGTAACAAGTGGCCCCTATGCAAAACCACTGTTACACCACACAGTCCATATAGAGATAACTCTCTGTTCTAATGTATAGAAGAGAGATGTGCAGCTGTTCTGAAGAATTAGGTTTATTGCCATGTTGGAATGAGAAGTTCCCAGTAATTAACACTGTGATCATTTGCCTTGTATCCCGAGATTTATTTTTCTAGTCTATTATGTTTTATTGCTGCAACTTGGATATAATTTATAGTTTCTACATTAAGATGGCACCTCCGCTGTACCATATTAACTAGCCAGTTCCAACTAAAGACAAGGGGAAAAAATGGAATTAAGCTAAATTATCCTTTTAAAGGCCAAATGAACCCCCTAAACTAACCCTCCTCCTGGGGATATACCTTACCAAAAACGCTAGGCCCTCACCCCTGGGGCTACATTTTATTGGCAGCAATACATAGTGGTCTGTGGACAAATCAGGTTGACATAATAGTCCCGTTTTTGTTATCGGACTGGATGAATTGATTGGTCATGGCTACCAGTAAAGTTTTGCTCACCAGTCTCTTCCCACTGTTTAGTCTCAGTGCAGAAGGGCGCGGTTTGTGGGTTTCAGTTGTCCTTTAAACCTACGATTGTAGGGCGGACCTGCAATGCATAATGTGTACAAACTGCAGTTTGGCCAACTATCGATAAGTAAATGGGCGTTCAGTTCACTGAAATGCTTGTTAGGTCGGGCATTTTGATGATCCGCCAGGTCGGAATATCAACAATGCCCGATCAGGCGCCATAACACTTACCAAAAGTTGGCCGAAGTGGAGTTCATACACATCATGCATTGTGGGTTGGGCCTGGCAATCACATTTGTGTACGAAGCTTAACACTGTTCTACATGATATGCAGGTTTTATGTGTTTTGAACTATCGTGCTAATCCCATTTTATATTTGATGTGCCCCCTCCCATATTTAATTCTGATGTGGTTGTGTTTCCGTTTGACTTGGATATACAATTTTTCTTCAGAATCCATTCCGTCAGCATGCAGATTTACTGTGCACAAACAATGACTTCCCCCCAGTGGCGCACTGTCGGTGAGATGGTGAGTAGTATATATATTACTGTGTACAATGACTTCCCACTAGTAGTGCACTGTCTGGTGAGATGGTTAGTAGTTATTATATTACTGTGCACAAACAATAACTTCCCCCTAGTAGTGCACTGTCTGGTGAGATGGTGAGTAGTTATTATATTACTGTGCACAAACAATGACTTCCCCCTAGTAGTGAACTGTCTGGTGAGATGGTAAGTAGTTATTATATTACTGTGCACAAACAATAACTTCCCCTAGTAGCGCACTGTCTGGTGGATGGTGAGTGTATTATATACTGTGCAAAACAATAACTTCCCCCCAGTAGTGCACTGTCTGGTGAGATGGTGAGTAGTTATTATATTACTGTGCACAAACAATGACTTCCCACTAGTAGTGCACTGTCTGGTGAGATGGTGAGTAGTTATTATATTACTGTGTACAAGACTTCCCCCTAGTAGTGCACTGTCTGGTGAGATGGTGAGTAGTTATTATATTACTGTGCACAATGACTTCCCCCTAGTAGTGCACTGTCTGGTGAGATGGTGAGTAATTATATATTACTGTGCACAAACAATAACTTCCCCCTAGTAGCGCACTGTCTGGTGAGATGGTGAGTAGTTATTATATTACTGTGCACAAACAATGACTTCCCCCTAGAAGTGCACTGTCTGGTGAGATGGTGAGTAATTATTATATTACTGTGCACAAACATAACTTCCCCCTAGTAGCGCACTGTCTGGTGAGATGGTGAGTAGTTATTATATTACTGTGCACAAACAATGACTTCCCCCTAGTAGTGCACTGTCTGGTGAGATGGTGAGTAATTATTATATTACTGTGCACAAACAATAACTTCCCCCTAGTAGTGCACTGTCTGGTGAGATGGTGAGTAGTATATATTACTGTGCACAAACAATGACTTCCCCCTAGTAGTGCACTGTCTGGTGAGATGGTTAGTAGTTATTATATTACTGTGCACAAACAATAACTTCCCCTAGTAGTGCACTGTCTGGTGAGATGGTGAGTAGTTATTATATTACTGTGTACAATGACTTCCCCCTAGTAGTGCACTGTCTGGTGAGATGGTGAGTAATTATTATATTACTGTGTACAATGACTTCCCCTAGTAGTGCACTGTCTGGTGAGATGGTGAGTAGTTATTATATTACTGTGCAAAAACAATGACTTCCCCCTAGTAGTGCACTGTCTGGTGAGATGGTGAGTAGTTATTATAACTGTGACAACAAGACTTCCCTAGTAGTGCACTGTCTGGTGAGATGGTGAGTAGTATTATATTACTGTGCACAATGACTTCCACTAGTAGTGCACTGTCTGGTGAGATGGTGGTAATTATTATATTACTGTGTACAATGACTTCCCCCTAGTAGTGCACTGCTGGTGAGATAGTGAGTAATTATTATATTACTGTGTACAATGACTTCCCCCAGTAGTGCACTGTCTGGTGAGATGGTGAGTAGTTATTATATTACTGTGCACAATGACTTCCCACTAGTAGTAGACGTCTGGTGAGATGGTTAGTAGTTATATATTACTGTGTACAATGCTCCCCCTAGGAGTGCACTGTCTGGTGAGATAGTGAGTAATTATTATATTACTGTGTACAATGGCTTCCCCCCAGTAGTGCACTGTCTGGTGAGATGGTGAGTAGTTATTATATTACTGTGCACAATGACTTCCCACTAGTAGTGCACTGTCTGGTGAGATGGTCAGTAGTTATTATATTACTGTGCACAATGACTTCCCACTAGTAGTGCACTGTCTGGTGAGATAGTGAGTAATTATATATTACTGTGTACAATGACTTCCCACTAGTAGTGAACTGTCTGGTGAGATGGTGAGTAGTATATATTACTGTGTACAATGACTTCCCCCTAGTAGTGCACTGTCTGGTGAGATGGTGAGTAGTTATTATATTACTGTGTACAATGACTTCCCCCTCAGTAGTGCACTGTCTGGTGAGATGGTGAGTAGTTATTATATAACTGTGCACAAACAATGACTTCCCCCTTGTAGTGCACTGTCTGGTGAGATGGTGAGTAGTTATTATATTAGTGTGCACAATGACTTCCCACTAGTAGTGAACTGTCTGGGTCATGGTTAGTAGTTATTATATTACTGTGTACAATGACTTCCCCCTAGTAGTGCACTGTCTGGTGAGATAGTGAGTAATTATTATATTACTGTGTACAATGACTTCCCCCCAGTAGTGCACTGTCTGGTGAGATGGTGAGTAGTTATTATATTACTGTGCACAATGACTTCCCACTAGTAGTGCACTGTCTGGTGAGATGGTGAGTAGTTATTATATTACTGTGCACAATGACTTCCCCCTAGTAGTGCACTGTCTGGTGAGATAGTGAGTAATATTATATACTGTGTACAATGACTTCCCACTAGTAGTGAACTGTCTGGTGAGATGGTTAGTAGTTATTATATTACTGTGTACAAACAATAACTTCCCCCTAGTAGTGCACTGTCTGGTGAGATGGTGAGTAATTATTATATTACTGTGTACAATGACTTCCCACTAGTAGTGCACTGTCTGGTGAGAGGGTAGTAGTTTATATTACTGTGTACAATGACTTCCCATAGTAGTGCACTGTTGGTGAGATGGTGAGTAGTTATTATATTACTGTGCACAATGAATTCCCACTAGTAGTGCACTGTTGTGAGATGGTTAGTAGTATTATATATTACTGTGTACAATGACTCCGCCTAGTAGTGCACTGTCTGGTGAGATGGTGAGTAGTTATTATATTACTGTGCACAAACAATGACTTCCCCTAGTAGTGCACTGTCTGGTGAGATGGTTAGTAGTTATTATATTACTGTGTACAAACAATGACTTCCCACTAGTAGTGCACTGTCTGGTGAGTGGTGAGTGTTTATATTACTGTGCACAAACAATGACTTCCCCCTAGTAGTGCACTGTCTGGTGAGATGGTGAGTAGTTATTATATTACTGTGCACAATGACTTCCCACTAGTAGTGCACTGTCTGGTGAGATGGTGAGTAATTATTATATTACTGTGTACAATGACTTCCCCCTAGTAGTGCACTGTCTGGTGAGATGGTGAGTAGTTATATATTACTGTGTACAATGACTTCCCCACTAGTAGTGCACTGTCTGGTGAGATGGTGAGTAGTTATTATATTACTGTGTACAATGACTTCCCCCTAGTAGTGCACTGTCTGGTGAGATGGTGAGTAGTTATTATATTACTGTGTACAAACAATAACTTCCCCCCAGTAGTGCACTGTCTGGTGAGATGGTGAGTAGTTATTATATTACTGTGCAAAACAATGACTTCCCCCTAGTAGTGCACTGTCTGGTGAGATGGTGAGTAGTTATTATATTACTGTGCACAAACAATGACTTCCCCCTAGTAGTGCACTATCTGGTGAGATGGTGAGTAGTTATTATATTACTGTGCACAAACAATAACTTCCCCCTAGTAGCGCACTGTCTGGTGAGATGGTGAGTTGTTATTATATTACTGTGTTCAATGACTTCCCACTAGTAGTGCACTGTCTGGTGAGATAGGGAGTAGTTATTATATTACTGTGACATGACTTCCCCACTAGTAGTGCACTGTCTGGTGAGATGATGAGTAGTTATTATATTACTGTGTACAATAACTTCCCCCTAGTAGTGCACTGTCTGGTGAGATGGTGAGTAATATTATATTACTATGCACAAACAATAACTTCCCCCCAGTAGTGCACTGTCTGGTGAGATGGTGAGTAGTTATTATATTACTGTGCACAAACAATAACTTCCCCCCAGTAGTGCACTGTCTGGTGAGATGGTGAGTAGTTATTATATTACTGTGCACAAACAATGACTTCCCCCTAGTAGTGCACTGTCTGGTGAGATGGTGAGTAGTTATTATATTACTGTGCACAACAATGACTTCCCCCAGTAGTGACGTTCTGGTGAGATGGTGAGTAGTTTTTTTATATATGTGCACAACAATGACTTCCCCCTAGTAGTGCACTGTCTGGTGAGATGGGTAGTTATATTTTACTGTGCACAAACAATGACTTCCCCCTAGTAGTGCACTGTCTGTGAGATGGTGAGTAGTTATTTACTGTGTACAAATGACTTCCCCTATAGTGCACTGTGGTGAGATGGGAGTAGTTATTATATACTGTGCCAAACAATGACTTCCCCCTGTAGTGCACTGTCTGGTGAGATGGTGAGTAGTTTATAATTACGTGCACAAAATATTCCCCCTGTAGTGCACTGTCTGGTGAGATGGTGAGTAGTTATATATACTGTGTACAATTACTTCCCACTAAGCGCATGTCTGGTGAATGGTGAGTAGTTATTTATATGTGACAAACAATACTTCCCCCTAGTAGGGCACGTCTGGTGAGATGGTGAGTAGTTATTATATTACTGTGCACAAACAAACTTCCCTCTAGTAGTGCACTGTCTGGTGAGATGGTGAGTAGTTATTATATACTGTGCCAAACAATAACTTCCCTCTAGTAGGCACTGTCTGGTGAGATGGTGAGTAGTTTTATAACTGTGCAAAACAATAACTTCCCCCTAGTAGTGCACTGTCTGGTGAGATGGGGAGTAGTTATTAATTAATGTACAATGACTTCCCCTAGTAGTGCACTTCTGGTGAGATGGTGAGTAGTTATTATATTACTGTGACAAACAATAACTTCCCCTAGTAGGCACGTGTTGGTGAGATGGTGAGTAGTTATATATTACTGTGTACAATGACTTCCCCACTAGTAGTGCACTGTCTGGTGAGACGGGGAGTAGTTATTATATTACTGTGTACAATGACTTCCCCACTAGTAGTGCACTGTCTGGTGAGATGGTGAGTAGATTATATTACTGTGCCACACAATAACTTCCCTAGTAGTGCACTGTCTGGTGAGATGGTGAGTAGTTATTTATTACTGTGCACAAACAATAACTTCCCTAGTAGTGCACTGTCTGGTGAGATGGTGAGTAATTATTATATTACTGTGCACCAACACTTCCCCAGTAGTGCACCTGTCTGGTGAGATGGTGAGTAGTTATTATATTACTGTGCACCAACATAACTTCCCCCCGTAGTGCACTGTCTGGTGAGATGGTGAGTAGTTATTATATTACTGTGCACAAACAATGACTTCCCCCCAGTAGTGCACTGTCTGGTGAGATGGTGAGTAGTTATTATATTACTGTGCACAAACAATGACTTCCCCCTAGTAGTGCACTGTCTGGTGAGATGGTGAGTAATTATTATATTACTGTGCACAACAATGACTTCCCTAGTAGTGCACTGTCTGGTGAGATGGTGAGTAGTTATTATTTTACTGTGCACAAACAATGACTTCCCCCTAGTAGTGCACTGTCTGATGAGATGGTGAGTAGTTATTATATTACTGTGTACAATGACTTCCCCCTACTAGTGCACTGTGGTGAGATGGTGAGTAGTTATATATTAGTGCACAAACAATGACTTCCCCACTGTAGTGCACTGTCTGGTGAGATGGTGAGTAGTTATTATATTACTGTGCACAAACAATAACTTCCCCTAGTAGTGCACTGTCTGGTGAGATGGTGAGTAGTTATTATATTACTGTGTACAATTACTTCCCCCTAGTAGAGGCAATGTCTGGTGAGATGGTGAGTAGTTATTATATTACTGTGCACAAACAATACTTCCCCTAGTAGTGCACTGTCTGGTGAGATGGTGAGTAGTTATTATTTACTGTGCACAAACAAAAACTTCCCCTAGTAGTGCACTTCTGGTGAGATGGTGAGTAGTTATTATATTACTGTACAATACTTCCCCCTAGTAGTGCACTGTCTGGTGAGATGTGAGTAGTTATTTATACTGTGCACAAACAATAACTTCCCCCTAGTAGTGCACTGTCTGGTGAGATGGTGAGTAGTTATTATATTACTGTGCACAAACAATAACTTCCCCTAGTAGTGCACTGTCTGGTGAGATGGTGAGTAGTTATTATATTACTGTGCACAAACAATAACTTCCCCCTAGTAGTGCACTGTCTGGTGAGATGGGGAGTAGTTATTATATTACTGTGTACAATAACTTCCCCCTAGTAGTGCACTGTCTGGTGAGATGGTGAGTAGTTATTATATTACTGTGCACAAACAATAACTTCCCCTAGTAGTGCACTGTCTGGTGAGATGGTGAGTAGTTATTATATTACTGTGCACAAACAATAACTTCCCCCTAGTAGTGCACTGTCTGGTGAGATGGTGAGTAGTTATATATTACTGGCACAAACAAATAATTCCCCCTAGTAGTGCACTGTCTGGTGAGATGGTGAGTAGTTATATATACTGTGCACAAACAATAACTTCCCTCCAGTAGTGCACTGTCTGGTGAGATGGTGAGTAGTTATTATATTTACGTGCACAAACAATAACTTCCCTCTAGTAGTGCACTGTCTGGTGAGATGGTGAGTAGTTATTATATTACTGTGCACAAACAATAACTTCCCTCTAGTAGTGCACTGTCTGGTGAGATGGTGAGTAGTTATTATATTGTATACACAATCACCCAGACCACATATGGAATTTTATATTTGACATCATGAAGATCAATGTATTTGTGCAGGTTTGTGAGAAACTGCAGAGAACTTTGTACAAATTACTATTATTTTCCAATCGATCTGCTAAGTAGAGCCAGGCGCATCTGATGGAAAATCAGATTATAAGTAATTTCTAACTCTATTGGGGTGTCTGTAAACAGATGGCATAGTCGGTGCATAATATACATATAACCAGAGTTTACTGTGTTACCATGGTGCCTGGTTAGGTCACTTGCATCAGGTGACTTATTGAACTTTCTGTGTTCGAAGAAATAATGTACCATCTAGTGTAATGAACAAAGTACAGCAGACATGAAACTCCTGATATGGGAATCAGTTGGAAGTGAGGGGGTATAAGTTTGCCCGTGCTTTTCATTTTGCATCAGATATTAGCTATTTATCGGGCTACAGCAGTTAGATACCATTTGATTGGTGGTTGCAGATTAATAGCACAGGGAAACATTTGCACCTCTTAATACATTATCCCCAGTGTATTAATATTGGTTGGTTGCTGCAGATTAATTGCAATTAGATATAATAAGCTTATTAGCTTAATAAAGGTTAACTCTGGTCTCCATGCAAATGTCCTCTATACAACTATCCTCTCTTATCCTGTAAAGTTACAGTTCCTTGTCTGTCCTGACTGAGTCTGTGTCACATGATGTGCTCTGTAAGAATCCCAACCCCCAGAAATTCATCTCTGTCCTTTTATCTACCTATGGTTACCTTAGGGAAAGAAAAAAATATTTTCATGCTTGTAACTAGCTTTAAAAATTATTTAGAGGTTTGGGAGTGGGGCTTATGATGCAGCTGATGATGCTCTGTCCAAGCAGTGGGCATGCTCAAGACTGAGACTTGGGGGCAGAGCAGGGATGCTGGTGATGTCACAGATCACAGTACTAGCAGGAAAATCACCCTTTATAGTGCTGTAACTTTGTATAGACTGCAGCAAGAAGCATGATCCTTGAGTCATTTTAAAGGTAGGAATGGGACACTAAATCTTTTTTATTAAGTACAGTACATCTGTAGCTATTATTGATAGGGAGGTGAGAACGCTTATTCCCACCTCCCTGTGAATTATAGAACGCCCGGGTAACAGTGATACACTTACCTACCGGCGCTCTACTCACGGCTCCTCCCCAGCTGACAGGCGCGCTCGTAATCCTATCTTTAACATTGGCGCGCATGCGCAGAAAATAGGAGCTCAGTTGGGACACAGCGACATCTGCTGGGAAGATGCTGCAAGTTCATCGCTGGTAGGTAAGCGTATCACTGTTACCCGGGCATTCTATTATTCACAGGGAGGTGGAAATAAGCGTCCTCACCTCCCTGTGAATAATAGGTACTGTGAAGTACATAAAATCGGTTTAGTGTCCCTTGTATGAAGACACAGTTCCCCTTTAAAATAGGTATGGCAGCTATCCTGATTTAGAATCAGAATTAAAAGTTAAAGGCAAAATAAAGCCAATGGAACAATCCTAAAGCCCATGTTTGTCTCCTCTTGCCCAGGTACGGACTGCGCGAGTTTGTGATCATATCCCCGTCTGCCAATGACGCTGTTATAAGCGAATCTAAGTGCAACCTTCTCCTGAGTTCTGTTTCAGTGGCACTAGGAAACACTGGCTGGTAAGTAGAACGTTTACAGGGTGACCCTGTTATGAATGATCATTTGCTAATCTGTGTCCCAGAATTCCATTATATATTGATGCCCAACCTGCTTCCTACAGAGGTTTGAAATAATATTGTTTATAATGTTTATATTGTAGGTAAATCACCCACCAAATCTGAAAACTGCAATAGTTATCTGAGAGATGTAAGACTAGCCTGAAATGCTGCCTGTTGTGCTGTTACCCATCTTTCTACTTGCTGTCAGTCATGGATGTAACCATTGACATCACAGCCAATGACTGAATACTTTTCTCTTAGCTGACTTATCTGAGCATGTGTAAGCTTGTAAAAGAGCTTAGAGAGGAGGTGGAAACCTTTTGAGAGGCAGTGAAGGGGAGAGAGTAACATTTTAGCTGCATAACAGGTTGGGCCAAAGTCCGGTCAGCTTTGTAACTGTTGTAGTTTTGGGGAGGATTTACCTTTATATTATTATTGTGGATTTACATAGGACCAACATCTTCCGTAGCGCTTTACAATTACATGTATACATTCACACCAGGCCCTTCCCTGAAGAGCTTACAATCTAAGCACATTTATTTGACACATACAACCTATCAGTATGTCTTTATTATTGTGGGGGAAACCGGAGTGCCCGGAGGAAACCCACGCAAGCACAGGGAGAACTTACAAACTCCTTGCAGACGTGTCCAAGGGTGGAATCGAACTCAGGACTTCAGTGCTGCAAGGCACTGTGCTCAGGGGTGAACATGCCCTTTAAAACCTGATGCATCTAACATGCAAGCAGACTCAGTCCTTTAATGTTGCCCCACTTACCTTGAGACAGGCGGAGCGCTCTTTATGCTTCTGATGTTAAAATAAACAGCTCATTGTAAAACTTGCTTATTCTAGGGAACAACCCTGACAGCTATTGCCAGTGATTTATGGTTAAATATTTTATAGGTGGTTTGTAGACTAAATAACATCCATACACTTAACATTGTGACTGCACTCATCAAAGCTCCTCTGAATAGCCGGAACAGCGCGTACACCTTTCGCTCGAGGGCATTGTTTGTGTCCTAATTAAATATGCACATACATTACTATGTAAAAATGTTCTAGTCTGGTGATTTTATTGACAAAACAAGGGCAAATATTGTGGACTGTTTTTTAAATTCGCCGATTCCCAACCAGATGACAACATGACATTTCTAGTGGTTGGGCAAATAAAGACACCTACATCCTTTTCCTTTTCATTTGGAAACTTTAACCAGCAGGGCTGCTAAACGCATATCGTAACGCATAGATCTAACAAGATCAAAACATGTCATGTCTGCAGGTCAGATGATTGGCTTTATACAATAGGCTGTATTGCATGTTATTAAGCCAGCAGTTCTGGACACGTGCATTAGCCAAGGGACATAAAGGAGTATTTTGCATATCTCCGCCCCTTACTCTGGGGAACCTGGGAGTAAGAAATTACTTCTTGTTTCTTAGATTTTGTGGGCAATGCTATTCATATAGCATGAGACTGCAAGATGCGTTCTGTTATAAGGTTCTGCTCCATTTTTAGGCTCCGTGGAGGTCTTTTTGCTCCTTTTGGCCCACCTCTCCCTAAGCTATAGAGCTGCCTTAAAGTACAGCCAGAAAACAAATAAAGTTTAAATAGAAGATATATCCCTAACTTACCTTTTTTTGTTTTTTTTAGGTCTCTCCAGAGCCTACCTGTGGCCTTGTAAAGTGCTGGCCATCTTGGATACTGTGTTCTTTCAGGTAAGCTCCACCCCCCGAGACCTGTTGGACCTCGTTCCTGGCTGTGTGAAAGGATTGTGCGCGCGTGACGGAGTCGTGCACGCATGGATGGAACTGCCACTAGATCCTTTGACACAGCCATGAATGAGGTCCAATAGGTCTCGGGGTGCAGAGCTTTCCTGATAGAACACAGTATCCAAGACGGCTAGCACTTTACAAGGCCACAGGTAAAGGAGCTGTGCCTTACCTTCCGTTCTTCAATAGAACATACAGAAGACTGGTGAGAAACTTGCTCGCTCGCTCCCCCGCATGCGCGATCTATGTGTATAGAAGACAAGGTCCGTCGGGACCTGTCAGACTAAGCGCCGGGGGAGCGAGCGAGCGGGTAAGTTTCTTACCTTCTCTCCTGGCTCCTGTTTGTTCTATTGAAGAACGGAAGGTAAGGCACAGCTCCTTTACCTCCCGTTCTTCAATAGAACTGGATTCCCAAACCTTGAAAATATGAGTGGAGATACCCTTTAAACTTTATTTGTTTTCTGACTGTACTTACCCTTTAAGGATAATAGTATCACATGGGAACAGTGTTTATTCGAGATGTAGCACTACATGTTTCAGACCATCTAGGTCTTTCATCAGGTGCAATAATACTGAGTATTATCCTTGATGTAACAGATTGGAGGATGGGTCTACCCTCCCCACATGGTTGAGTCTGCATTATAATTACCTGCTCCCCGAGGAAACCTCTACTCTGCGATATATCTAGCTGCCTTGTCTATTAAACCAAACCCCCAAATAGGATCTGTACACAAGGGCGGTTGTGTTTTCCTCAGTTTTCTTTCATGTAGACCACTAAGGCAGGTTTAATTTGCCTTTTGGGCAACGAGTGGCTTCCTTCCATCTGCGTTAAGTGATCCGTTCTGCCAGATTGCATAACAGTTTGGAGGCTTTGGCCAAGCAGATTGTCTGTAGATAAAATTGTTAGAAAGGATCGTCTTCTGATCAATCTAACATCCTTTATCTTACGTGTGTATGAAGCCTTTAGCCTAATACACATACATAGGATATTAATATAATACAAATGCCTGATCCTATGTTCTCAATATATCTGCCCTCATTATCTTGTTTAGAAAAGCCACCATTTCAGTTATAAATCGATAACGTTACCAGGGGATTCGTTTAGATCGTGGGTAGGTTAAAAGGGTTGAACTTGAGGGTTGCAGAGGGACCTGGGCCTCCCTAGTTGCGTTACTCCCCCAAAAACATCAATAGTTAAAAAGCTGATAGATGTAAAACTAACTTAAAATGCTGTTACCTCTCTTTCTTCTTCCTGGTTAGCAGCTGTAAGTACTGGGCAGTTAGGCAGAGGGACCAATTCCCCCTGGGACACTCTTTGTTACAGAAAATGGTCCACGGCTGCTGGTGTTACATGATGCAGCATGACCACACAGGTTTGGACTGGCCTGACCCTCAAAGTCAAAGCTTTCTAGCTGCTTCTTTCATCTTTGGTGTTCCCTAATGTAGGGTACAGTGAGATTCCTTCACTTGCTCCCACTCATTCATTAAAAAGAGCTCTGCATATCTTTCATACACGCCTAGTATAAGGTCTCTAGCTGCTGTGAATCTAAAGTCCGGTTATAATTAAAAGAATCAGGAGTGGGAGGAAGTGATTGAAAATCACGTGTTTAGCCAGGAGCGTTGGCAGTGTGAGTTGCTCAGGCAATGCTGCTACCATTTTTATATTGATGGATTCTGAAAAGTCCACTTCAGTGTGTTTATCCACCAATCAAAAAGGGTCATGTTCTCCCCTGCTGTCAGTCATGGATGTAACATGAAGGCTGTTCCCCAAGCTGCTGTCTCTGAGTGTGTGTGAGCTTGTAAAAGAGCTTGGAGAGGAGGCGGAGGGGGAGAAGAAAATTCCACGGCATAACAGGTTAGTCCTACATCTATCGGCTTTCTAACTTTGGGGGTGACTTACCTATATTTCATTTTGGTGAACGTGCCCTTAAACATAAATATGAGTGAAGCCGGTTATTTACCGAGTTCTGCCCACACCAAGCGAACAGTCTGGGCATTGGGGATCTAGACTAATTAGCATCTGGAATGAAGGAGGCAGAAGGTGTTGTTTCCAGACGGTATTTGTCACAATCTGAGATGTTTTTCTTATTACTCTGGATAAGAAAGAAGGAAGCATTTAGGTTGTGATGCAATATGATAATCCAATGCAGCTTACCTGCCCGAATCCCTGTACACATCATGTGATCTTCCTAATGTTCCTGTATCACCTGGTTGTAGCCATAGTCTGCCGTACAGACTCCTCTGATCTGTATAACACAACATCATTTATTCATTCATAAATATATATATATATATCAATTCATACTTAACATTGGGCTTGTTTACACTACACAGAGATTCTGTCCCTGCCCTAAACTTCTGCCACTGGCTTGGTTTGTCCACAAATCTTGGTCTAGTTGTGGTTGCTGACATTCTGACAAATACTGTATGTAGATTAGAAGGTTCAGTTGATGCTTTAAAGGGGCATGTCCACCATTATAACAAAAAAAAATGTCAATTTTCAGTTACGTGCCCCCAACCCCAACTTTATATTTTGGACTTTATATCCTGCATTACTAATCAGATATTTAAAGAATAACTATACTGTAAAAATGTACTTTTTAAAGTGTCACTATACTCACTGTAACAACTTTACATTTTGTGAAACTACAATTTGAGACAAGTAAAATGGTTGTACTCCCATATTTACCTGTACTTGCTTTGTCATTAAATTATTAGTGAGTGCTCCTAATTCCCCCACCCTCCCTTACTCACTGCCTTCTTGTAGTGTCTGCGACACTTATAAGTTCTGCACAGCCACACCATGGACACTGCTCTGATTACACATCTCCCCCTCCCTGGTTTATCAGCCACTGCTTGGTCAGCCCTTCAGTTCACCAGCCAGTGCTAAGTCAGACCTCCAGTTCTTCAGCCACTGTTAAGTCATCACTGTCTGGTGAACTGGAGGGCTAAGCTAACAGTGTCTGGTGAACTGGAGGGCTGACCTAACAGTGTCTGGTGTCTCCTGAACTGGAGGGCAGACCTTACAGTGTCTCCTGAACTGGAGGACAGACCTTACAGTGTCTCCTGAACTGGAGGGCAGACCTTACGGTGTCTCCTGAACTGGAGGGCAGACCTTACAGTGTCTCCTGAACAATCAATATTTTCTGCAAAAAACAACTTTATTTGATTATTTTTTTCCCCTCTGCAGCCAGGTGCCGCTGTTTATCCAGGTTCACCAGAAATGGAGGAAACTGTATGTGGGCGAATGTCAGGGTGCCGGAGTCCGAACGGATTTCGAAATGGTTCATCTCCGGAAAGTTCCAAATCAGTATACACATTTATCCGGACTTCTTGATATATTCAAATCCAAAATCGTACGTACTTCACTAGAACTCATTGTGTTAATAATCTGTCCCACCGCTATTGGAAATCAGCCTTTAATATTCAGACCGTGGCCTACAGTCTCTGGGCTGTACACTACTTCCGCATTCCCAGCATGCTCTGGGGCGCAGTACCCATGATGTGGTATTACAGGGTAGTAATGGGGAAGTTGTTAATGTAGCTTGTGGGTCATTAACATCTCATTGCAGTAGATTATGTAAATTAAGGTCATTACTAAAGCAGAAAAGGGCCGGATCACACACCTACCACCTGTAAACGGAGTCATTGACATTCCTAAGGCAGGTGGGAGCTTGAGTGGCTGTCAGTATTGTATCTGCACTTACTCCCAGCATTCACTGGGCAGGAAAAAAGTCAGCTGAGCTGTCACTGACATTGGCTCCTCCTCCTGTCTGCCTTATGAATGTCAATTGCTTCATGTACACCCATATAAAAAATGGGTGTAGTTGCCCTTTAACGCATTTAATTCAGTAAAGCAAGAAAGTTTCTATATCTGTGGGAATTTCTGTACGGATAGATTCCACCTACTATGTCAGAATATTAATAAAGTTTTAGATGTTTGTATTCTGTAGATGGTATTGGGATATGTACTGTGTGTTTCACATTCCTCATTGACATTTCAAACTGGCTTTAAGACCGCACGCACATTTTATTTCATAGCCTTACGGCGCTATTTTAATTTGCAGGGTTGTCCTTTGACTGCGCTACCGCCTGTTAACATCGCCATTCGCTTCACTTACATCCTACAAGATTGGCAGCAATATTTTTGGCCTCAGCAACCTCCAGGTAGAAAATTGGGGACTTTTAAATGTCAAGTGTTTTTTTCTTTCCCTTTAACAGCCGCCTCAGGCAAATCAGTCACATGTCTCGTGTTAATCACACAGGCTCTGGGCTGTAACTGGACTGGTGAATAGCAAGTCTCTAGTTACGTGTCAGGGAAAGATCGTGTTGCAGAATTCGCAGGAATTAGAACGTTTAACGCGTTTAGATCTGTGCAGTTGTAACATTTACGTTGTACTCTGTATTAAAGGCTATAGAATAAGGTGGTAATAAAATGTATAAAGGACAAACATATAGGCTTATTGAATGTAGGAACCAGATTAAAATGTTTAAAGGACAAATCCAGTTAGAAAGGTGAGAGATGTAAGACTAACCTGAAAGGCTGCACAATGTTCTGTTCCCCCTCTTTCTGCTTCCGGGTTCTTCCAGTTAGCAGCTGTCAGTCATGGTTGTAACAGATGACATCACAGTGAATGACTGTATACTATTCCTCTGAGCATGTGTGGGGAAGCAGAAACCTTTTGATAGACAGAGGGAATAGAGAGAAGAACATTTCACTGTATAACTGGTTAGTCCTACATCTGTCAGTTTTACCTATTACCTTTTTTGTTTGAGGAGTTTTATGGGCACATAGATCACCTGGGTACATAGATATTTTGGTTGGATGACTGTCGCATTGTTCATAACCCATTTTTCAGCAAAGCTGTTGTGTACCAGGCCTTAAAAATTCTTCTGCAAAGTTATTTTTTTGGAGATAACAGTGACCATTCGATTCCAGATTGTACTGGAAACTTCCTTTAACCCAATGAGTAACTTTGAGCGATCAATTTGATTGGAACGCTCAAAATATCGAGAAACGTTTTCCGTTTATCAGGAAAACGATGATTGAGGCAGGCGGAAAATTTCCCACCTACCCCATCTTCAGTAGATTTTTGCAGTAAGATCGGAAGCTCAAGGTGGGAGGCTTTGATTGGTTCTTTCAATCTGATTTCCGATTGCTGCACTAGAAATCTGATGAGTGTGGATTTCTTAACCATGGTGTATCTGGATAAGATAGAAAGAAATGTGTAGGTATGTGTGTGTGTATCATAGAGGTTTGCTCTGTATATGTTAACACCAGGTACATTGATGTTCTGCAGATATTGATGCACTCGTAGGCGGAGAAGTGGGAGGGGTGGAATTTGGAAAACTCCCCTTTGGTGCTTGTGAAGACCCAATAAGGTGAGCAGATCTGGGGAATGGGCCATTGTGTTGGAGTAAGAAGTAATATCTCTGGTTGTCTGAGCTTTTTTTGTAGCATCCAATAAAATATTCACACATTTTTTTTGTAAGACCATTAAAAAGGGACCATCTAATTGGTTTCTGCAGATTATTAGCACAGGCAAATGTTCACACGTCTCATTAAATAAGCCCCTTAATTTATCTTGATGATGTTCCTATACGCAGAGCACTGCTGCCCTCTTTTGGGCACATCATTTAAACACATCTGCCGCCCTTATTTAAACACATTGTTATACTTGATCCTCCTGTTCACTCTAGAGGAAGTCATTTATTCTTTTATGGGTTTAGAAATAAAAGATGTCTGGTCTATAGGCATTTCAAATGCAACTGACAGGACAACACACTATAATATTTGTAGTTTATTGTGCTGTAGTTAGGATTGCTACATTATGGGACTATTTGCCCTGATCAGGAGGGTCCAGCATTTAAAAGAAGTCTGTGAGAGAGGCCAAAGGTTAGTTCATTCTCTCTTGTCGCCACCTTGGTACCTTATCACAGATTAACCCAGTCAAGTGTGTAGTGCAGTTACAAGCATTCCCAATGAATGATAACCGGATGTTCGTCTGCCTCGAGATCCCTATTCTTTATATACTTTACATTGGGAGAACGCTTGGGACTGTGTTGGGAGTTAAAGATCTGTACTGTGTGTACCTAGCTTTAGCCCTAATAAAGAGGAATGTTTGGCTGCTCGTAAATGACGTGTTTGGAAAAGCTATTTAGCATTATGGGCTTTTAAAGTCCTTTCTTTCATTCTGGCTTAATAGCGCTTTAAATCCCCTGTGCGCAGGGTTTATTTCTCTCTGTTCTGTTTTTCAGCGAGCTCCATTTAGCTACGACGTGGCCTTGTCTGACCGAAGGGATCATTGTCGACAATGATGTTTATTCGTAAGTCCCTGAATGATCTCATTGCGTATTTATTGTTGTTTAATAATTCATAGGATGGATATGAAAGGGTCGCCCTTTGCAAGACTTCACTTTGTTTGTTTGTTTATGTTGCAGAGATCTGGACCCCCTTCAAGCTCCTCAGTGGTCTGTCCGAGTTCGGAAAGCCGATAATCCACAGTGTCTACTGGGTAAATATCTGGTCAGGGGTAAAAACAATTAGAGAAAACGTAAAATAGCTCTTGTCCTTTTAATCTTCTGCTGTGTGCCATGATATTAAATCACAACAATATGGAGACAGTGTTGATTGTGTTAATAGAAATGACACTGTGTCTTTAAATGTATCTGGTGAACGGTGTTGTTGAAATAATTTATTTTTCTTTCTCTATTCACAGGCGATTTCCTTTCAGAGTTTTTCAGACTTTGCAGAAGGAAAGAATCGACCGATGAGCTGCTTGGAAAGTCCGTGTTTGACGAGAACGGAAAAGGTAGGGAACCTTGTAGGCATAAAGTTTGCCTGCTGGTTGAATCTCCCGGTAGATTTGGTGCAGGTGGGAAGAGATTATATATGTAGTCCAGCCCACCGCCAACCACCAACTTCGTTTTGTTAAAAATGCAGTAGAAATGTACTTACACTCCTTAGTTCCAACTGCGCCCTGCTCCCAACCCTCTGTTTCACGGAAGCTGCAAACAGTGGCCGGACCGGCAGGCACGTCTGTGATTGGCTGAGAGGCACCCAGTCACAGACACGGCCGGAGGCTAAGCAGACAGCTGAGGGAACGAAGGACTGTAAGTAAATTTCTGCTGCTTTTTTAACAAAACAAAGTTATTATTATTAATTTATATAGCGCCAACATCTTCCGCAGCGCTGTACAATTACATGGATACAAGGCCCTGTCCCAAACAGCTTACAATCCAAGTACATTTATTTGACACATACAACCTGTCAGTATGTCATGATTGTGGGGGAAACCAGAGTGTCCGGAGGAAACCCACACAAGCACAGGGAGAAAATACAAACTCCTTGCAGATGTGTCCAAGGGTGGAATCGAACTCAGGACTTCAGAGCTGAAAGGCATCAGTGCTAACCACTAAGCCACCGTGCTGCCAAAGTTGGTGGTTGTGGGTGGGCTGAGGTGGACTATAGTATGTAAAATATTTTTAATGGTAGGGCACCAAGCAGCTTCAATCCTTCCAGAGGCATGGAGGGGGGGGAGGGCTCCTCTGCACATGTCATAGTCCTCAGTGAGGAGAAGGAAGTAAAAAAATAAATAAATAAAATTGTCCGCGTGTCTGTGCGTTTTTTTGCGTTCTCATAGACTATTATTAAAGTGCAATTCTGACACACACAGACCAAAAGTCGTGCACGCATGAGGATAAACAATGGACCTCATAGATTTGGAACGCACATTATACAGTGGGAACTGTATTTGAAATGACATTGCCATTCGCAAAACGCACAGAAAACCCAACGCACAAAGCGGGACCTAACCCTAACTTTATATTTATGTGCAGTGGAAGTATTTGTGTTAATATGGGGTTAAGTAGATTTCAGAACTATAGGTAGTAGTCTCGGTACACCTATTACTGTCAAACGTGGTGCTACCACATGTGACCACGGTACCACAACGTGGAATTCGCTATACCAGTCGTGAAACGAAAGCCACATACACACGCTTTCAGGTAGAACTATACAACTCATTGGTGATGTAGAATAAAGAATGACGTGTTATGCTTTATCGCTAATAAATCACATTATCCCCGACGGTTTAAACACTTGGATTTAGATTCGATTTCGGAAATTTCTAACTTTCTAAAATGAGGTCTTAAGAGCTAAAGTTTAATCCTGCGCGGGTTCATCCAATTTCACGTGGGTTCACATTGTGTTTGCATAAAACAAAATAAACAGTGCAGAATATAAACCTATTAATGAAATCTCCCATTGCCAACCGCTCCCGAGCTCTACAAATTTCTTTCTTCTTCAAACAGAGGATATAAGCCAAGCCCTGTCGAAACTTACAGAGCAGACGCCAGTCCCGATCCACAAACTATCTGTAACCAGCATGGTCCACAGCGCCAGGAAGAAAATCCGAAAGCACCGTGGAGCAGACGAATCGCCTTTGAGCAACGATGTCCTCAACACCATCTTATTTGTAGGTTTTTTTGTGTGCTTTTTTTCTAGATTCCTTTCCACTGCTTGGATATTGTCACCCTGTGTTTAATGAATTTGGCTTCGCTGCTAATAGACGTGTTAATTAGGAGGTGCAATGTATTCGCTGGAGTGAGAATTAATCATATCTGTTGTTTACTGTGTTAATGTTTTAGACTCCCAAATATAGTATAGTCTGTGATGTAACATTTCCCAAAAATCTTGGATTGAAACTGGCAAGTATTTAGCAGACACCTTCTAGACGAAGATCCTTCTTTGCCTTTATCTATGCAAGAGGCTGAAACTTTATTCAAACGTTTTGCACATAGAACTAGTCACAGCAGAACTGTGAGTGGTTGTTTAATTGGTATTTTCATGTTATTTACTTTAAACCACTAGGTGGAGCTGTGGTCTGCCACCGTAGCAGAGGCAAGAAACAAAGAGGGCACCCGTTAATATATGGAAAATATGTGGCAGGAATAAGCAAAATCCTGCTGTTTTTACATCCAAGTCATTGTATATTGAATAATATATAGGGCAACTATGGTGGCAATATTTTAGCTTTTGACACTTTATTAAGCAGGGATGGTATGAGACCTTACTGTTAGAAATGGCACTTGTGGCTCCCTGCCTTCTTCTTTAATGGTGTTTAATTAGGCATGTGTGACCCGTTATGAGACATATAAGCTGCCAGGGGAAAGAGCTGTCAATCAGCTGCTTGAGCAGGGAAGATAGGAGAGACTTAATTTAGTTTATCAGTGAAAATCTGCGGGCAGTTTAGTTGTCCTTTAAATCAATTCCACCTGGACCTAGTAATTTAAGATGTTTCACCACTTATCCAAGTGGCTTTCTTGGCTCATTATGTCTTGTCTTTTACAAGCCAGTTTTAGTGATTAGTAAACTTGTGTATTGAAATGTACTACAGCCATAAAACATTGGGAAATGTATCTCTCTTCAGTTTTTGTTTCCTGATGCCAAATCACTGGATGGATCAGAAGCCAAACCTAGTTCCTCTACAGGCAGCTTCTCATCCCAGCCAGAGAGTGAAGACTATGTAAGTTTATTACACAAAAGCCTTGCTAGCAAAAGGTGCCTGCTGTGTGCCTTGATTTATTGTCAGGGATAGTGCCTGATGTCTGCCTAGATTCATTATCAGGGATAGAGCCTGATGTCTGCCTAGTAAGGAGTGTAAGTACATTTCTACTGCATTTTTAACAAAACGAAGTTATTATTATTAATTTATATAGCGCCAACATCTTCCGCAGCGCTGTACAATTACATGGATACAAGGCCCTGTCCCAAACAGCTTACAATCCAAGTACATTTATTTGACACATACAACCTGTCAGTATGTCATGATTGTGGGGGAAACCAGAGTGTCCGGAGGAAACCCACACAAGCACAGGGAGAAAATACAAACTCCTTGCAGATGTGTCCAAGGGTGGAATCGAACTCAGGACTTCAGAGCTGAAAGGCATCAGTGCTAACCACTAAGCCACCGTGCTGCCCAAGTTGGTGGTTGGGGGTGGGCTGAGGTGGACTATAGTATGTAAAATATTTTTAATGCTAGGGCACCAAGCAGCTTCAATCCTTCCAGAGGCATGGAGGGGGGGGAGGGCTCCTCTGCACATGTCATAGTCCTCAGTGAGGAGAAGGAAGTAAAAAAATAAATAAATAAAATTGTCCGCGTGTCTGTGCGTTTTTTTGCGTTCCCATAGACTATTATTAAAGTGCAATTCTGACACACACAGACCAAAAGTCGTGCACGCATGAGGATAAACAATGGACCTCATAGATTTGGAACGCACATTATACAGTGGGAACTGTATTTGAAATGACATTGCCATTCGCAAAACGCACAGAAAACCCAACGCACAAAGCGGGACCTAACCCTAACTTTATATTTATGTGCAGTGGAAGTATTTGTGTTAATATGGGGTTAAGTAGATTTCAGAACTATAGGTAGTAGTCTCGGTACAACTATTACTGTCAAACGTGGTGCTACCACATGTGACCACGGTACCACAACGTGGAATTCGCTATACCAGTCGTGAAACGAAAGCCACATACACACGCTTTCAGGTAGAACTATACAACTCATTGGTGATGTAGAATAAAGAATGACGTGTTATGCTTTATCGCTAATAAATCACATTATCCCCGACGGTTTAAACACTTGGATTTAGATTCGATTTCAGAAATTTCTAACTTTCTAAAATGAGGTCTTAAGAGCTAAAGTTTGATCCTGCGTGGGTTCATCCAATTTCACGTGGGTTCACATTGTGTTTGCATAAAACAAAATAAACAGTGCAGAATATAAACTTATTAATGAAATCTCCCATTGCCAACCGCTCCCGAGCTCTACAAATTTCTTTCTTCTTCAAACAGAGGATATAAGCCAAGCCCTGTCGAAACTTACAGAGCAGACGCCAGTCCCGATCCACAAACTATCTGTAACCAGCATGGTCCACAGCGCCAGGAAGAAAATCCGAAAGCACCGTGGAGCAGACGAATCGCCTTTGAGCAACGATGTCCTCAACACCATCTTATTTGTAGGTTTTTTTGTGTGCTTTTTTCTAGATTCCTTTCCACTGCTTGGATATTGTCACCCTGTGTTTAATGAATTTGGCTTCGCTGCTAATAGACGTGTTAATTAGGAGGTGCAATGTATTCGCTGGAGTGAGAATTAATCATATCTGTTGTTTACTGTGTTAATGTTTTAGACTCCCAAATATAGTATAGTCTGTGATGTAACATTTCCCAAAAATCTTGGATTGAAACTGGCAAGTATTTAGCAGACACCTTCTAGACGAAGATCCTTCTTTGCCTTTATCTATGCAAGAGGCTGAAACTTTATTCAAACGTTTTGCACATAGAACTAGTCACAGCAGAACTGTGAGTGGTTGTTTAATTGGTATTTTCATGTTATTTACTTTAAACCACTAGGTGGAGCTGTGGTCTGCCACCGTAGCAGAGGCAAGAAACAAAGAGGGCACCCGTTAATATATGGAAAATATGTGGCAGGAATAAGCAAAATCCTGCTGTTTTTACATCCAAGTCATTGTATATTGAATAATATATAGGGCAACTATGGTGGCAATATTTTAGCTTTTGACACTTTATTAAGCAGGGATGGTATGAGACCTTACTGTTAGAAATGGCACTTGTGGCTCCCTGCCTTCTTCTTTAATGGTGTTTAATTAGGCATGTGTGACCCGTTATGAGACATATAAGCTGCCAGGGGAAAGAGCTGTCAATCAGCTGCTTGAGCAGGGAAGATAGGAGAGACTTAATTTAGTTTATCAATGAAAATCTGCGGGCAGTTTAGTTGTCCTTTAAATCAATTCCACCTGGACCTAGTAATTTAAGATGTTTCACCACTTATCCAAGTGGCTCTCTTGGCTCATTATGTCTTGTCTTTAACAAGCCAGTTTTAGTGATTAGTAAACTTGTGTATTGAAATGTACTACAGCCATAAAACATTGGGAAATGTATCTCTCTTCAGTTTTTGTTTCCTGATGCCAAATCACTGGATGGATCAGAAGCCAAACCTAGTTCCTCTACAGGCAGCTTCTCATCCCAGCCAGAGAGTGAAGACTATGTAAGTTTATTACACAAAAGCCTTGCTAGCAAAAGGTGCCTGCTGTGTGCCTTGATTTATTGTCAGGGATAGTGCCTGATGTCTGCCTAGATTCATTATCAGGGATAGAGCCTGATGTCTGCCTAGATTCATTATCAGGGATAGAGATTCATTATCAGGGATAGAGCCTGCTGTCTGTCTAGATTCATTATCAGGGATAGAGCCTGCTGTCTGTCTAGATTCATTATCAGGGATAGAGCCTGCTGTCTGTCTAGATTCATTATCAGGGATAGTGCCTGCTCTCTTCCTAGATTCATCTTCATTTAGAACCAAAGATAACGTAATTCATTTGCACAGGCCTATTAATACACACTTTTGTCCGGTTTTACAGAGAGTCTCGAGCACTGACTCCCGCCCTTTATATAGTGGTTGCGACATTGGGAAAATTACGACTTTTGCTTAATTTTTACCAGATGGTGCAATTCCTGATTGTGAGTTTGTGTTTTTAGAACCTGTACAGTCAGTTGAAGTCGGCGCCAAGTGACAGTCTGACGTACAAACTGTCTCTGTGTCTGTGTATGGTCAACTTCTACCACGGAGGTGTGAGGGGAGTGGCTCACTTGTGGCAGGAATTTGTCCTGGAGATGCGTTACAGATGGGAGAACAACTTTCTCATTCCCGGGTGAGTAATATTGTCCAAATTTACACCTTTTCTATATAGAATTTTTTTTTTTTTACATTTATTCTTTTTGGACTTAAAGGGCATGTCCACCCTGAAAACTAGAATTATGGTTCTCCTGTAATGCTCTCCAAAGTCCAGAAAACTGGCCACCAGGAGCCTAGCAGGGAGGGAAATTGTTTCTGCCTCTGAGACATCCTTCCAGAGGATTTTGGCTTGCTCAGAGCAGCCCTCCCTCTCCCTCCCATTTTGCTCTCCCTCCTCCTAGTGTAAAAACCCTTTGATATATAATAGGTCTTCCTCCCCCAGCCCCAACCGCTATAATAGATTTTCCAGAGACTCCCCCGAAGTCTACTTACCTTACCTCTCTCCCCCGGCGTCCTGTACAGCCGGTAGCCGCATCCGTGATTGGCTGCCTCTTAGCCAATCACAGACGCGGCTGCCGGTCCAGCCCCCTGCTTGCAGTTTCATGCAAGCAGAGGCCCGGGACAGTGCGTCGGAGGAAAGAGGGAAGGTAAGTAACAATCGGGAGAGTTTCTGGAAAATCTATTAAAGCGGTTGGGGCTGGGGGAGGGAGACCTATTACATATCAGAAATTTTTAAAAGGGATGGACATGCACTTTAATGAGCATGTCAGAGCTCACTGAGCTAGAGGGGGAGGCAGTAACTGCTGGAATTTTTGTACTGACATATTTGACTGTATTTGATAATGAATTACAAAGAAAAAACAGAGCTCTTGTACAGGGTGAAAACCATTTTGGTCTCTCCAGTAGCGTGACTTTAATGGCAGATTTTGTATGTAAATCCAGACAGACTTACTGATAGTCCTCAACTTCTTTCCATAGATTGGCGCCTGGATCCCCGGACCTGAAATGCTGCCTGCTGCATCAGAAGCTCCAGGTACGAGGGACGCATGACTGGGTGTATGAGTTTTGTTATTATTATTTTATTGCTATAAAAGGGCCAGCATTTTCTTTTATTGACTAAGCTGAGTGGTAAAGGGGAACTGTGGTCCAAAAATGACTTGAGGTAAATTGATAGGAATTGCTCCCTGAGAGTTTTTGCAATTTATTTCCATTGTTTATTTTGCATAGTTTTGAAGATATTTACATTTTTGTGTGTGATATGGCAGCAGCATCACCAGGTCCCCTGCACTTCCTGCTCTGAAACTGTCAGTCAATCTGTCCTGTGTCTCCTCCCCTTTGCAGCCCCCCTGGTCCCTCCCACTCATGGACCCCATGGTCCCTCCAGTTGCAGGCTCCCCTTAGCCCATTATCTTACAGCCCCATGTGGCCCCGCCCACTCGCGGATGCCATGGCCCAGCCCACTCGCGGGTGCCGTGGCCCCGCCCATTCACGGGTGCTGTGGGCCACTCTGACACCCCCTGCTACTTTTATTTTAAGTACATGCACAACCGCAGAGAAGGCGGCTTTGGTAATGGCTGTGACATCATCATGGGTTTGACTGACTGTTGCTACTAGGAAGCTGCAGAGTAGATAGCACAGTATCCGGTTCAGTAAGTTACTTTGGAGGCATCTTTGTTAAAGGTAAGTATAATGAAAACTAGGTTGGTGTGGGGAGGGTCCTTAACCTATATACAGATTGTTGTTAAGAGGGTGGAGATGCCCTTTAAATCCATATCATGACTGATAGAAAAACAATATAAGGCGAATTTAATAAGAGGTGCAAAAGTTTGCCTACTGTGCTATTCATTTGAAGCGACCAATCAAAATCTATTAAGTAAGCCTTCACGTGTTTTCTCTCTTGTGGGTTTGCAGATGTTAAATTGTTGCCTTGAGAGAAAGAAGTCGAGAGACGAAGGGAAGAAGGGAGGCCCCTCATCCTTTGACTGTTCCGCCAGCCAGACGTCGAGCGGTGACATTTCCAGCCCTGCGGACACAGACAGAAACAAATACGAGGCAGCCAAGTCTTGGGATTCTTGGAGCGATAGTGAGGAGGAATTCTTTGAGTGCCACAGTGACACAGAGGAACTGAAGGAAAGTGGACAGGAGAATACAAGGAAATCTTCAGCCAAAGAGGATGCAAAAGAGACTCAACCACTTAAAGCAGAGGGGCGTTTACATCAGTCTGGGAATCTGACATTGCTAAACACTGGGGAAGGTCTGTACGTTCCAGTAACCCAGGTAAGGACGTCGGCACAGTCCGAGTGACTGTCTATATCTTGTCTCTATGATTATAGAGTTGACACATAGTGAGCTGGCGGCTGTTTTCCCGGAATATGTTGTGGCAGATCCTTTCAGGGAGAGGACACAAGAGTGTTGAGTTTTTATGGGACAGTTAACAGCGATGTATATTTAGTTCTGATGTTGTTCTTGGACAGGGCGATGTATAATATTGTTTGGCATTTACTAGAATGGATTTAAGAGATTTTCGGCTCAGTATGGACGTCTGTCTGTCTGATTGTGGTGAAGATAGAAAGGGACCGTTATAGTGAATATGGAATCTGAGAGATGTAAGTCTAACCTGAGAATGCTGCCTAATGTTTTCTTTCCTCTCTTTCTGCTTCCTGGTTTTTCTTGTTACCAGTTGTCAGTCGTGAGTGTAAGGGTAAGGCCCCGCTAGCTTTTTTGGGATTGCGTTTTGCGATCCTATTGCTAGTGGGAGCCCGGCATTGCGTTTGTGCGTGCTTGCATGTGCTGCTAGTTAGGCCGCAACAATAACATTCCAGCCAATGACTGAATGTTATTCCCCTAGCTTGGAGAGGATCTGTCAGCTTTCTAACTATTGTAGTGTTGGGATGGGGGGGTGATTTACATACATAATGGGGTTTATTCAATAAAAGTTCTTATCGTTTAAAATGGTACTAATTTTGCCCCAACCAATCAGATGTTAGCTTACAAATGTTAAATAAGATCTGATTGGTTGGGGCAAAATTAGCTCCATTTTAAACGATAAGAACTTTTATTGAATCTCCCGGATAATTTTTAATTTGAGGCGTGAACTTGCCCTTTAACATGGGTTTTTGATTGATCAGTATAGTTGATTCTTAAAATCGCTTTTAAAATCTTTTTTTGCATTCAACCAAAAGTGATCAATAGTGAGTGTAACGTGAATCGAACCTTGATCGGTCTGGTTAGAAAATTTCAAATCATTGTACAAGAATCTGACAGTTTTTTTTACATCTCAATCGATCATATTAACGACACGTGAACACTTGAGGATAATCAGTAAAGAATCATGTTTAGAAAAGAATCTAACCTGTGTCTGGTTCTATTGTTGATTTATTTTTCATTTAAAGTTAATTCAATCTTAAAGGGTATCTCCATTGCCGAAATTGAGTTTGGGTTTTTCAGTTTAATTGAAGAATGGGAGGTAAAGGAGCTGTCTTACCTCTAATCCTTTAATTTAACAATCAGGAGACCAGAGCAAAGATACGGAACTTATCCAGTATCACATTCCTCTGACGTTCTTCTGACACAGAAGTACAGTACAATCTCCGTCGGGACCTGTCAGAGTAAATTCTGTAACTTGGTTCCTGGCTCCTGGTCGTTTAATTGAAGAACAGGAGGTAAGACACAGCTCCTCCCGTAAATATCGTTGGTGTTCCGAAGATCAAGCAGATGAAAGCTTTTCCATCGACCCTCTTCTTCTGAAATCTGCAGATGAGTGGTGTAAGATAGTAAAATTCCATTAGTTCTTCCGATTGAATTTTCATTCTGCCTAAACAATTGTAATTCCAATCAGTAAAAAAATCTGCCCATGTATGTCTAGCTTTAGCCTAAAGATATTCTGTATCTTCAAAGAAGTCAATACATCCTTTACAAGGTAATTATTAATGCTGACATGGGGCAACCACCTAACGTTAGAAGCACCTGTTGATCTTTAATTCTCTTTAACCCATCACGTCTCATAAACTGGACAATAAACACAAGCCGCGTCACTTACCTTGCCGAGATTCCGCGTTGCGATAATCCCTCCACCGAGTAGACGTTGCGTTTATAGAACGTGGCATTTTGCTAATTTTATTGAGTGCCGAGTCTGTTATTAGAAAACAGTGCAGGCCGTGCTAATGCAGTGTAATTATTATTACTAATAACCGCTCCATATTACATTGGGTAGCATGGCTTTTACACTTATTTGGCCACTAAGGAATCTTTATTATATCGCCCTGATAGTATTATATAGCTAGGGAGCTGGAGCATAATGGGTTAATTAAGATTTTTGGAACTGTAACATATAACATTAGTAGATACAGGAACTTTCACCAGCATTCCCTTCTACAAATGAAACATGCTCTTAGTACCATTATCTCCGTCTCTAGCGCCTGCTAACAGAAAGGCATATTGTTCCGCTAGGCAGAGAAATGTCCGGGATGGATGTGCTAATGGCAGCTTTATATCCCAACATTGTGATTCATCCATTAAGGGACTGTGTTTAATATATAAAATAAACCACATTTACCTGTAAGGGACCCTATTGTGTCCATAGGGACATCAAGCTCGATATTTTCTGTTACTTTTGTCAAGGTTTGAAAGTATCTGGGAAAGCAAGCGCCAGTGATTCCATTATCAGACAGAAATTCCCTGTGATTCATTAAATCAGATTCATTGCTTTTCCTTAATGCAGACCATGTGCGTCAGGGGATGTATTGTATTGTTCGGTAACGTCTCCCTGGTTAAAATAAAATGGAAAGCAACACACGAACAGAGATTGTTCTGATCTACAGAATCTGCAACCTCTGGATTTAAAATGACATTGCTGGGAGCTTTTTTTTCTTTTGTGATTTGTACCGAGATACGGTGAATATGGTTTGGAACATTCCTAATACAGAGACTATCGGCTATAGTGTTTTTATAGCATTTAATTAAAGGGCAAGACCAGTCCTCAAATAAAAACTTACGTACAGGTAAATCACGCCCCTAAACCCTAAACGGTAATAGTTTGAAATGTGAAATATATAAGTCTAACCTGAAATCCTGCACAATGTCCTGTTTCCCTGTTTCTGCTTCCTGCTTCTTCCAGTTACCAACTGGATTTGACAGTTAACATCACAGTCAATGACTGAATGTTAATCCCCTGTCTGCCTCTTCTGAGCTTGCTCATGCTCAGTACAGGTCGTGAAAATTGCTTAGTTTCCATGAGGCATCCAGAAACATGGGAGGCATACAGTAATGAATTCAGAGCACAAAGTACGGTATATCAACATATTTTAAAGAGGCCATTCTTATATTCTAAAATATGTTATTATGAGTGTGGAGTTATCCTTTAAGTTTTTCAACCATTTAGCCCTACATCAGTGATTGGGTTTCTAATTATTGTGCAGCCATAATAGTAACTGGTAATTCTAGTTTCAATAGGATTGGAACAAGCTTTATACACTTGCCTGACATAACATCAATTTCATGTTCAATCCAACCCGAACATCGAATACATATATAATAGATAATGATAGATAATGATTTCCTTGCGAAGTTCCTGCGTGCTATAGTTAAACTGAAACCAGAAGTGGTCAGTGGAGTCGGCGGTCGTACGCAAGGTAAATTTAAAGGACAAATAAAGCCTCAGAACATCATTGAATTAGAAGGCAGATCTCCTTGATATAAAAGCAGTAATCAGTGTCTCACCTCTCATTTTAATATGGTTGTTGATAAATGTAACTTTCTAACATGAGGTTTGTGTCTTATTTCCCAGTGTTCCAATATCGCAAAGTGTGGTCACTGACAATTATGTTCTTTACACATGCTCAGTTCTAAGATACTGCAGGAACTTGTTACAGTTGGTACAATTGGTCACACCCACTAGTAGCCTCTAGCCAATCCTTTTACAGGGCAGAATAGACAAGGGAGCATGAAACAGAGATCAGGGGTGTGGCCAGTCACTGTACATACAGTTATTTCGCCCAGTTCTTCAAGTGTTAACATTAACTTTAATGCCATTTACTGTATTGCTATTTTACAGTTTATTGTTGTGTTTAGAGGGTTAATGTTCATATTTTGGAGGGTAAAAAATTGAGTTTAGTTCTCCTTTAACTCCTGGCTCCATCTAAATTACTTGAAGAACGGAAGGTAAGGCATTGCTCCTTTACATGCCGTTCTTTAATGCAGTAAAGGAATAGTTCCCATTCTGAGTGAACTATTCCTTTAAAGAGAATGTTAATCCTTTATTGCCTGCCTTACTAACCAGATATTTAAAGGGAATGTCTACCCCCAAAACTTGAATTTCCCCCACTACTGGCCCCACTCTGTAGTGCAATAAAAAGCCCCCCCCAAAGTCCAGAAAACTGACCACCAGGAGCCTGGCCACCAAGGAAATTGTTTCCACCTCTGAGATGTCCTCTCGGAGGTTTTTGGCTTGCTCAGAGCAGCCCTCCCCCCCACCTCCCTCTCCCCTCCCTCCCTCTCCCACCTGGTTTGTTCTCCCTCCCCTAGTGTAAAATCCCTTTGCCATATATTAGGGATAGTTCCCCCAGCCCCAACCGCTATACCCCCAGCCCCAACCGCTATATTATATTTTCCAGAGACTCCCCCCATCTTTACTTACCTTCCCTCTCTCCTCCGGTGGTCTGAACTGCCGGCAGCCGCGTCCGTGATTGGCTGCCTCTTAACCAATCACGGGCGCGGCTGCCGGTCAGGCCCCCTGCTTGCAGTTCCATGCAAGCAGAAGGCCGGGCAGTGCGGCGGAGGAGAGAGGGAAGGTAAGTTACGATCGGGGGACTTTCTGTAAAATATATTATAGCGGTTGGGGCTGGGGGAACTAGCACACTATATATCAAAAATTTAAAAAAGGGGTGGACATGCCCTTTAAGGATGATTATTGTCCCCATTCTGACAGAGTAAGCTGGCTCCTCCCTCAATGCAGCCAATCAAGGCTGTAACAACTGACATCACAACCAATGAATAACTGTTGTTTCACCTGCTGCCTTCACTGCACATGCTCAAGCTTTAAAAGCTCATTGAGCAGTGGAAGGAGGCAGATACCTTTGCCAGAAAGGAATAGAACTTGTCATTAAATATCTGGTTACAAAAACACGTAATTAACTGGAAAACAGAGTTTTCTCTTCATAGGAAATGTTAACAGCCTCAGTAGTAATGTACAAGCCCAAGACATGTAGCAATTTGATTTTATTTTTTGCTTTAGCAGCTGATCTGGAACAAACATGTTTCTCTATTAGAGAACAGCTCTGAGCATTGCCGAGAACAAAGATGTTAGGCAATCAGCTCCTATTTAAAGCTCATTCAACTCTACGAGTTCAACTCTCTTCTCCTCGGCTTTAACCGCAGCCCTGCTGTGCGTAATATTTGATTCCTGCCCTCTGCAGTTTTTCTCTCCGTTAAAAGTTTTCATTCTTCATTTCTTATCTGCAATATCCTGCCGCTCCACGCACAGTCTCCCGTCCCGTTCTCTCTGCGTTCGGTCGCGCGTAGGAATAAGATAATATCTTTGTAAATATGCATTGAGTTAGATGTCTGGCGATAGAAGCCGTCAGATTGTTCTATCCCTGTTTACATCTTGTTATGATTGGACTGTCATGATTTAAACTGTTTACTTGGAACCCAAAATTCCACCTACGTGGCATAATTGATATAAGACACTAATTCTATTTACAGTATTTTCTGGAATAGATGGGTATATGTTGTGATGTTTAGAATTTGGATTCTTTTACCGTAATTAGTATCCACTTGCCTCTCTGGGGACCTTTTAGAATGTAAAGTATAATTATGCAACCCTATTGAGAGTTTTGATATGTGGCCCCAGAATTCTATCATGTTGGGGGCCACTAGTAAATAGACAACTAATAATTTGTCATTTCAACATTGATTTATTGTGTTAGCAAAGAGATTTACTTAGTTTTAAATACTAGTAAAAATATGCTTGTGGAGGTTCTCATTCATCCAGATCACGGTATATCTGTAATATTCATTCATCCAGGTCACTGTATATCTGTAATATTCATCCATCCAGGTCATGGTATATCTGTAATATTCATCCATCCAGGTCATGGTATATCTGTAATATTCATTCATCCAGGTCATGGTATATCTGTAATATTCATTCATCCAGGTCATGGTATATCTGTAATATTCATCCATCCAGGTCATGGTATATCTGTAATATTCATTCATCCAGGTCATGGTATATCTGTAATATTCATTCATCCAGGTCATGGTATATCTGTAATTGGAGCAAAATTCGCACTCATTTTCAAATAAAAGAAACCTTTTTATTGAATAACCCGGTTTATACATAATTGATCTGTCATGTGACCTCATTTATTTGTCATGGTTTGTTCAGACAGACGAGCCCCAATACTGTTTTGATTCAATAAACTTTTATCAGTCCTGTCTGAGGCCTGAAGATCCCATTTGAGCTTCTGATAGAAAACACCCATAGAGAAGAAATCTTCATCTGCTTCCTCTCTCATGGAAAGTCGCCCGATAGCATCACCCTTGTTAGGCAGAGACAAATTGGGATTATTTATCCAGAATTAGGAATTCTCCTGCTCTCCGCTCCGACAGATTGAAGCTGGCGGGGTCCAACCGGACCTTTACACCGTCCGTTGCTTCAGCAATACCTGATTTACTCCAACAGCCGCTCGGAGCCAAGAATCATGTCTAGACAACTGTAAGAGGGAATGTGTAGAAGGGGATAATCTGTCTCTATATCTTCGTTGTCTCCCCTCCTCCCCTCGGCCATTCATGTGGGTGAACGTAAAAGTGGATTAGATCTAGGTCAGCCAATAGGAGACTTCTAATCACTTTTCCTACTTAGACTAACTAGACTTGTGGGTTCAGAGAAACACGGACTAATAGCTGGAAGAGCTTGCTGGACTCAATTTCCCCACAACCTCCAGCACTACTGTTAGAAAGACAATCATAGAGGATTTACGCTGGAGCACAGTGCTCGGCTCCTTAAGCCCTTTGTGCCAGTGTATTTTTATTTTGCAACCCGGGGCAGTTTGGCGCGTTAAGCAAAACTGAAACATTTGTCTCATGCCACAGCCCCCCCCCCCACCAACCACCCCCCGTAAAAGTGGGCAGAAATGTCGTAAAAAGTTCAGTTTGCTAACTTTTTGTGGGCACACCAGTAATGTGATAGGGGAAATGTTAGTATAATTGGCCTCTGTTCTGTCGTCCTCATGTGTGGGCTCAAAGGATCGTGTATTATACCAGTCTCTGTGGGATCTTATCCAGTCCTGTGGGCAGCCTTATACCAGACACTGTGGGCATCTTAATACCAGTCACTGTGGGCATCTGATACCAGTCACTGTGGGCAGCTTTCTATAAGAGCCATCCCTGTTGCATCTTAACCATCCATGTGGGCATCTTATATAATAACCAGTCATAGGGGTGGGGGGATTGCCTACTTAATTATTTTGCAGGTTTGGATTCCTTTAAAACCTTGAATCCATCTATCGGATTCGGCCGGGCACGTTTGGATCTAAACAACAGAGATTAATGTTGATACCGTACAGGATTACCAGTAGAAAAGAATCTCATTCCCAAGTCACTGTGGGTTTTCCTTACCCGTCAGCTGTGGGTGTCCTATACCAGTCACTGTGGGTGTCCTATACCAGTCCTGTGGGTGTCCTAATACGCAGTCACTGTGGGTTGTCGCTCCCCCGTCACTGTGGGTGTCTATACCAGTCACTGTGGGGTGTCCTATAACCATTCACTGTGGGTGTCCGATACCAGTCACGTGGATCGGGAGGCAAGTTTGATATAAAACGACAGGATTATGTGGATACCGGTACAGTATTACAGTAGGAAAGAACATCATTACTCAGACACTGACCATTTTTGCTGTAATTCTGGGGGATTGTCGATTCACATTCTGAGACGGTAATGAATGGCGCGTGGCTGTGGTAACATCATGGTTCATTTTCTTCCATGTCTGTGGCCTGGATGATGACGAGTGTTACTGCTTGGACTTTCCTGTAGACGAGTCAGATGCAACCACAAGGCCCTATTGTCAGCCCATTCTGTCTGTAGCTGGAAACTATGCCATTAGCCATGGAATTTCGATCTTTCACCATTGGCTCCCTGTTCTAGTATAGGAAGGCCAATAGCGAATACATGACGCAGCTTAAACAAACCCCTGCGTGCAATCGAGTCTTTGCTTATGATTCTCTTCAATGCATTGGGGCTAAACAAAGCTAGCCTTCTGATTGGGCTGACTCTGGGTACGTCATGGGTACATACTTTTATATCACTAGGTACTGGTGCTTGTAGCTCATAACGAAATGGAAATAATGCATACAGAACACAATATATATTACCCAGAGTTTCCCCCATGATGTAAGCAGGGGGAATCCTCCGGTGTCTGGGAAGTAGACACTAAATCGTGGCACAATTGCGGGAATGCCGAGAGGGCTTTTACTAACCTTAATCCTTGGCACATAGTTAGGTCATACAGACACGGATATGAACGCGTGATGGTAATTATAACAAGGAGTTATTACTGTACGATGTGAGAACAGAAATCTTCTCTGCGCATCAGTGTGGCTACTAATAGCTATACTTGCTGTGTGTACAATTCCTCCATGGTCAGTCATGTTTGATCCGTGTATACATAAATAAGCAATATGGCGACCCAGTCTATACTTGCACAGGGACTAGAGGATCTGAAATTGGACTTTCCCGAGTTATTTTCCATCTGCACTTATAAATCCTGGAAATGTCATTAGAAGGCCGAGATCTTGACTTTGCCGTAAACTTTACCACAGCAAGCTGCAGGGCCCCCGCCCCCCCTGTAAGTTTCATGGCCGGGCCCACACCCCCCACTTCTCTCCACAGAGATTGCAACGTATGTAGTTGGCGTGTGACTCCAATAATGAAGACGTCTCTTTCTTTCCATGTCCTGACACCCCATATCGACAATTTGATGAATGATGAATCACGGAGTATAAAATGGCGATAATGATCGTCATATCGGCAGGAGAAGTGAGGTTCGCGTTCAATCCCCTGCGTGTTGATTACATTGTAGACACGTCACACCTCCGTCTCTACACTACATACCAACACTCGATTGTCAAACATGGAACCGTTTCCCCTGTTAACACTATTTCATATTAGGGAAGTGAAGATTGACAATAGTATAATCCAACTCTGTCTCCCTCCTCGGCTCGAGCTATGGGAGAAAATGCCCGACAACGAAGACTTTCAATGAAATAATACTTGTAAGAGCGAGACACACCTATAAAACGATGGGAGAAAACATTTTTTATTCTGTCCACACACCATACCATATTGCTTCATCCTTAATCCATTATATAGGCCACACACTTGCACTGCACCTATGTCCTTTACTACTTGGTCATTACGATTCGCATTATATGCCCACTGCACACTTGTCTTTAACTACTTGATCATTACTAATGCCATATAGCCACACGCACTCCCTTGCCATTTAACTACTTGACATACTAATGGCCATTATAGGCCACCTTGCACCCTTATGGGCCCTTAACTACTTATCATGTACTAATTTGACCATTATAAGCCCACTGGCAACTTGCCGTTAACTCTTGATCATTACTATGAAAATGGGCCATTAATACATCCACACTGCAACCCTTGCCTTAACTACTTGATCATTACTCTAATGCCATTATAAGGCCATCTACGCACCCTTCCTTTACTACTTTACTCATTACTATCGCCATTATACAGGCCACTGCAGCAACCCTTGCCTTCACTACTTGATCATTACTAATGCCATTATATGCCACCTCTGCCCCGGCCTTTAACTATTGATCCTTACTAAAGGAGATTTTCTATTTATATCTTCCAATACTGTGTACCTAGGTAAAAGTGCGTGCAGGACAGCATTCTGGTATGAGGGCTGGGTCAGACCACTTAACATCTATAAAAACTGCAGAATAAACAGACAATTTCTCCTCAATTTGAAGCTGACGATACAAGCTGTTTTTTTTATACCATCCGGGCAATTCATTAAAATGGCGTCCTGCTTCTGTCTGCTCTAAAATATAATTTATCCTAGTGATGTCCTAGGACCGTTATTACAATGAAGGCCACAAACTCAGGATAAAATGGGATAAATCCCAGCTCAGTTGACTAAACATTGGGCGAAACTGTCATTTAGAATAGAGACAATTCATTTCGCATCCACCTCCTGGCCAGTTATGTCCATAAATAACCTCAATTACAGAGAGGAGCCGAGTTAAGAGGGAGGAAACATACGTCGCTCTGTTATAACTCAGACGACCCTGTAGACTCATCTCTACTAATTAAACTGTCTCTGACATGTAAAATCATGTAGCGGAACTTCTATTACATCGTTTCTCCATAATTAGCATCTTCTCCTATGTCATTGGGTTGGTCTGGAATTATTCCTACCCCAAGTTGCATGACTGTCAAAAACACGAAGCAACCTCAATGAATTAACTGGAAGGTAAGGAGAACGAAGCCAATAATGTCCTTTTTCTTTCTCACTTCTCTCTGGCAGTTAACTATTTCCGACCGACTCAATGGAACCAGAATCAGACGTATTCACTGTCGCGTCTCTAATTGTCCTTTATGGGGATTCCTTTATTCGGAATGGATGACAATCCGCGGCATTGACGGTAAAGGAGAAGTGGAACGCAACCTGTTAGTTTATTAAATGACGCTTGAATTCCGTGATGGCCGTTGCTTTATCTACATTGACTGGCAGATTGTAGGGTAAACATGAACTCGCTGCCAGCGTTAATCAATAGAGGTGCTATCATCTTCAAAGCGGTGGGTTGTTGATAAATGAAATTTCTAACATGAGGTTTGTGTCTTATTTCCCAGTGTTCCAATATCGCAAAGTGTGGTCACTGACAATTAGTTCTTTACACATGCTCAGTTCAAGATACTGCAGGAACTTGTTACAGTTGGTACAATTGGTCACACCCACTAGTAGCCTCTAGCCAATCCTTTTACAGGGCAGAATAGACAAGGGAGCATGAAACAGAGATCAGGGTGTGTGGCCAGTCACTGTACATACAGTTATTTCGCCCATTCTTCAAGTGTTAACATTAACTTTAATGCCATTTCCTGTATTGCTATTTTACAGTTTTTGTTGTGTTTAGAGGGTTTGTTCATATTTTGGAGGGTAAAAAATTGAGTTTAGTTCTCCTTTAACTCCTGGCTCCATCAAATTACTTGAAGAACGGAAGGTAAGCATTGCTCCTTTACATGCCGTTCTTTATTGCAGTAAAGGAATTAGTTTCCCATTCTGAGTGAACTATTCCTTTAAAGAGAATGTTAATCCTTTATTGCCCTGCCTTACTAACCAGATATTTAAAGGGAATGTCTACCCCAAAACTTGAATTTCCCCCACTACTGGCCCCACTCTGTAGTGCAATAAAAAGCCCCCCCCAAAGTCCAAAAACGGACCACCAGGAGCCTGGCCACCAAGGAAATTGTTTCCACCTCTGAGATGTCCTCTCGGAGGTTTTTGGCTTGCTCAGAGCAGCCCTCCCCCCCACCTCCCTCTCCCTCCCTCCCTCTCCAACCTGGTTTGTTCTCCCTCCCCTAGTGTAAAATCCCTTTGCCATATATTAGGGATAGTTCCCCCAGCCCAACCGCTATAACCCCCAGCCCCAACCGCTATATTATATTTTCCAGAGACTCCCCCCATCTTTACTTACCTTCCCTCTCTCCTCCGGTGGTCTGAACTGCCGGCAGCCGCGTCCGTGATTGGCTGCCTCTTAACCAATCACGGGCGCGGCTGCCGGTCAGGCCCCCTGCTTGCAGTTCCATGCAAGCATAAGGCCGGGCAGTGCGGCGGAGAAGAGGGAAGGTAAGTTAATCGGGGGACTTTCTGTAAAATATATTATAGCGGTTGGGGCTGGGGAACTAGCACACTATATATCAAAATTTAAAAAGGGTGGACCATGCCCTTTAAGGATGATTATTGTCCCCATTCTGACAGAGTAAGCTGGCTCCTCCCTCAATGCAGCCAATCAAGGCTGTAACAACTGACATCACAACCAATGAATAACTGTTGTTGTTTCACCTGCTGCCTTCACTGCACATGCTCAAGCTTTAAAAGCTCATTGAGCAGTGGAAGGAGGCAGATACCTTTGGCCAGAAAGGAATAGAACTGTGTCATTAATATATCTGGTTACAAAAACACGTAATTAACTGGAAAACAGAGTTTTCTCTTCATAGGAAATGTTAACAGCCTCAGTAGTATGTACAAGCCCAAGACATGTAGCATTTGATTTTATTTTTTGCTTTAGCAGCTGATCTGGAACAAACATTTTTCTCTATTAGAGAACAGCTCTGAGCATTGCCGAGAACAAAGATGTTAGGCAATCAGCTCCTATTTAAAGCTCATTCACTCTACGAGTTCAACTCTCTTCTCCTCGGCTTTAACCGCAGCCCTGCTGTGCGTAATATTTGATTCCTGCCCTCTGCAGTTTTTCTCTCCGTTAAAAGTTTTCATTCTTCATTTCTTATCTGCAATATCCTGCCGCTCCACGCACATCCCCCCGTCCCGTTCTCTCTGCGTTCGGTCGCGCGTAGGAATAAGATAATATCTTTGTAAATATGCATTGAGTTAGATGCTGCGATAGAAGCCGTCAGATTGTTCTATCCCTGTTTACATCTTGTTATGATTGGACTGTCATGATTAAACTGTTTACTTGGAACCAAAATCCCACCTACGTGGCATAATTGATATAAGACACTAATTCTATTACAGTATTTTCTGGAATAGATGGGTATAGGTTGTGATGTTTAGAATTTGGATTCTTTTACCGTAATTAGTATCCACTTGCCTCTCTGGGGACCTTTTAGAATGTAAAGTATAATTATGCAACCCTATTGAGAGTTTTTGATATGTGGCCCCAGAATTCTATCATGTTGGGGGCCACTAGTAAATAGACAACTAATAATTTGTCATTTCAACATTGATTATTGTGTTTGCAAAGAGATTTACTTAGGTTTAAATACTAGTAAAAATATGCTTGTGGAGGTTTCTCATTCTCCAGACACGGTATATCGTGTAATATTCATTCATCCAGGTCACTGTATATCTGTAATATTCATCCATCCAGGTCATGGTATCATCTGAATATTCCATCCATCCATGTCATGTATATCTGTAATATTCATTCATCCAGGTCTGGTATATCTGTAATATTCATTCATCCAGGTCATGGTATATCTGTAATATTCATTCATCCAGGTCATGGTATATCTGTAATATTCATCCATCCAGGTCATGGTATATCGTAATATTCATTCATCCAGGTCATGGATATCTGTAATATTCATTCATCCAGGTCATGGTATATCTGTAATATTCATTCATCCGGTCATGGTATATCTGTAATATTCATCCCATCCAGGTCATGGTATATCTGTAATATTCATTCATCCAGGTCATGGTATATCGTAATTTTCATCCAGGTCATGGTATATCTGTAATATTCATCCATCCAGGTCATGGTATATCTGAATATTCATCCATCCAGGTCATGGTATATCTGTAATATTCATTCATCCAGGTCATGGTATATCTGTAATATTCATTCATCCAGGTCATGGTATATCTGTAATTTCATTCACCAGGTCATGTATATCTGTAATATTCATCCATCCAGGTCATGGTATATCTGTAATATTCCATTCATCCAGGTCATGGTATATCTGTACATATCATCCATCCAGGTCATGGTATATCTGTAATATTCTATCCAGTCTGGTATATCTGTATAGTCATCCATCCAGGTCATGGTATATCTGTAATATTCATCCAGGTCAGGTATATCTGTAATATTCATTCATCCAGGTCACGGTATAACTGTACATTCATCATCCAGGTCATAATATATCTGTAACATTCATTCTCCAGGTCATAATATTCTGTAATATTCATACATCCAGGTCATGGAATTCTGTATTCATTCATCCAGGTCATGGTTTATCTGTAAATTTATTCATCCAGGTCACGGTATATCGTAATATTATCATCCAGGTCACGGTATATCTGTAATATTCATCCATCCAGGTCACAGTATATCTGTAATATTCATCATCCAGGTCACGGTATATCTGTAATATTATTCATCCAGGTCACGGTATATCTGTATATTCATCCATCCAGGTCACGGTAATATCTGTAATATTCATCCATCCAGGTCATGGTATTTCTGTATATTCATCTCCAGTCATGGTATTCTGTAATATTCATCCATCCAGGTCATGTATTCTGTAATATTCATTATCCAGGTCAGGTATATCTGTAATATTATTCATCCAGTCAGTATTCTGTAATATCATTCATCCAGGTCATGGTAATATCTGTATATTCATTAATCCAGGTCACGGTATATCTGTAATATTCATTCATCCAGGTCATGGTATATCTGTAATATTATTCATCCAGGTCATGGTATATCTGTATATTCATTCTCCAGTCCGGTATATCTGTATATTCTATCCGGTCGTATCTGTAATATTATTCATCCAGGTCACGGTATATCTGTAATATTCATTCATCCAGGTCACGGTATATCTGTATATCATTTATCCAGTCATGTATATCTGTAATACTTCATTCATCCAGTCATGGTATATCTGTAATATTCATTCCATCCATGTCATGGTAGATCTGTAATATTCATCCATCCATGTCTGGTATCTCTATATTCAATTAATATTACAGATATACCGTGACCTGGATGAATGAATATTACAGATATACCATGACCTGGATGGATGAATATTACAGATATACCATGACCTGGATGAAT
>CM033477.1:153610562-153915321 GCA_019447015.1 Hymenochirus boettgeri
AGGTATGGTATTTCTGTGAATATTCCAATCCCTCCATGTCTGGTATTCTGTAATATTCATCCATCCAGGTCACTGTATTCTGTAATATTCATCATCCAGGTCACGGTATATCTGTAATATTCATCCATCCAGTCAGTATTCTGTAATATTCATTCATCCAGGTCATGGTATATCTGTATATTCATTACATCCAGGTCCTGTATATCTGTAATATTCATTCATCCAGGTCATGGTAATCTGTAATATTTATTCATCCAGGTCATGGTATATCTGTAATATTCATTCTCCAGGTCATGGTATATCTGTAATATTCATCCATCCAGGTCACGGTAATATCTGTAATATTATTCATCCAGGTCACGGTATTATCTGTAATATTCATTCATCCAGGTCACGGTATATCTGTAATCATTTCATCCAGGTCACTGTAATATCTGTAATATTCATTCATCCAGTCATGGTATTCTGTAATATTCATTCCTCATGTCATGGCTAATATATCATAGTCTGTACATATCTCATCCAGGTCACGGTATATCTGTAATATTAATTCATCCAGGTCATGGTATATCTGTTGTATCATTTAGATCACTGGACTTAAAGTTTAGTTCTTAGTCTTCAAGGAATACAACGGATATACTAGTAAAAATAAATTATTGTTGTAATGTCTTTTTCAAATACTGTACTGTCCCTTTAATCGTTGCATTGCTTATTTAGATACGATGGTCTATTGATTAACCGGTGGAGATAAAAATAGAAGATAGAGATACGGGGGGCATCAGATATAATAACTCTTTTGTCCTATCAGGTTGGATTATTGAATTTTAACTTCTTTTGCTGAAATGTAAGATTAGGTTCTGGGAGTCGATTTATTCCACCAAATAGTCACAGTTCCGTGCATTGACTGGCAGCGTATTGTGCCCTCTCGTTATTCCGACTTGCTGGATCAATAAAAGCAATTACAGTCTCGTATAAGGGAGAATTCCTTACTCACTTTCTCTAATATTATTTTCTTTATTGGGACTGCCTCATTGCTTCAACGTGGTTTTCTGTGGACTGAACTGACCTTAATCCTTAGGGCTTTGCAAATTATAGAGACCAATTATTTTTTCACCTGTGCTACACCTCCCTTTACTAATGGTTTTATAAGAAACTCCCTCATATAGATTCATTTGCTACAAGAAGGTGGTTGGAATGTGGTTCACAAGCTTCTCCTAGATCACAGGGATTGGAATAGAAGATAGGGACACTTATTGAGGCTTCTCCTAGATCACAGGGTATTGGAATAGAAAGATAGGGACACTTATCGAGGCTTCTCCTAGATCACAGGGGATTGGAATAGAAAGATAGGGACACTATTGAGGCTTCTCCTAGATCACAGGGGTTGGAATAGAAAGATAGGGGCACTTATTGAGGCTTCTCCTAGATCACAGGGGATTGAATAGAAAGATGGACACATTGAGGCTTCTCCTAGATCACAGGGGATTGGAATAGAAAGATAGGGACACTTATTGAGGCTTCTCCTAGATCACAGGGGTTTTGGAATAGAAGATAGGGACACTTATGAGGCTTCTCCTAGATCACAGGGGATTGGAATAGAAAGATAGGGACACTTATTGAGGCTTCTCCTAGATCACAGGGGATTGGAATAGAAAGATAGGGACACTTATTGAGGCTTCTCCTAGATCACAGGGGATTGGAATAGAAAGGGGACACTTATTGAGGCTTCTCCTAGATCACAGGGGTTGAATAGAAAGATAGAGAACACTTATTGAGGCTTCTCCTAGATCACAGGGGTTGGAATAGAAAGATAGGGACCTTATTGAGGTTTCTCTCATCCAGGTCACGGTATATCTGTAACATTCATTCATCCAGGTCATAATATATCTGTAACATTCATTCATCCAGGTCATAATATATCTGTAATATTCATACATCCAGGTCATGGAATATCTGTAATATTCATTCATCCAGGTCATGGTTTATCTGTAATATTTATTCATCCAGGTCACGGTATATCTGTAATATTCATCCATCCAGGTCACGGTATATCTGTAATATTCATTCATCCAGGTCATGGTATTTCTGTAATATTTATTCATCCAGGTCATGGTATATCTGTAATATTCATCCATCCAGGTCATCTGTAATATTCATTCATCCAGGTCATGGTATATCTGTAATATTCATCCATCCAGGTCACGGTATATCTGTAATATTCATTCATCCAGGTCACGGTATATCTGTAATATTCATTCATCCAGGTCACGGTATATCAAATGGTTGTGTGATAAATGTAACTTTCTAACATTGAGGTTTGTGTCTTATTTCCCAGTGTTCAATATCGCAAAGTGGTGGTCAACTGACCAATTATGTTCTTACAATGCAGTTAATAATACTGCGAGGAACTTGTTACATGTGGACAATTGGTCACACCCACTAGTAGCCTTAGCCCAATCCTTTACAGGGCAGAATAGACAAGGGAGGCATGAAAACAGAGATCAGGAGGTGTGGCCAAGTAACTGTTACCTACAGTTATTTCGCCACGTTTATTCAAGTGTTAAACATAACTTTTAATGCGCATTTCCTGTATTGCTAGTTACAGTTCTTGTTGTGTTTAGAGGGTTAATGTTATATTGGAGGGTTAAAAAATTGGTTAGTTCTCCTTTAATCCTGGCTCCATCTAACTTACTTGAAGAACGGAAGGTAAGGCATTGCTCCTTTACATTGCCGTTCTGTTAATGCAGAGTAAGAAAGTTCCATTCTGAGGAACTATCCTTTAAGAGAATGTTAATCCTTTATTGGACTGCCTTACTAACCAGATATTAAACGGGAATTGTCTCCCCCCAAAACTTGATTTACATCCCCCACTACTGGCCCTACTCGTAGGTGCAATTAAACAGCCCCCCCAAAGTCCCAGAAGAAAACTGACACACAGGAGCCTGGCCACAAGGGGAAATGTGTTCCACACTTGGATGTCCTCTCGGAGTTTCGTGTTTTTGGCTTGCTCAGACGCAGCCTTCCCCCCCTCCCTCTCCCTCCCCCCTCTCCCACCTGGTTTGTTCTCCACATAGTGTAAAATCCATTTGCCATATATTAGGGATCGTTCCCCCAGCCCACAACTGTATTACCCCAGCCCCAACCGCTATTTATATTTCCAGGACTCCCCCCCATCTACTTACTTCCCTTCTTCCGGTGGTCTGAACTGCCGGCAGCCGCGTCCGTGATTGGCTTGCACTCTTAACCAATCAGGGCGCGGCTGCCGGTAGGCCCCCATTGGGCTTGCAGTCATTCAAGCAGAGGCGGCGGCAGGCAGGCGGAGGAGAGAGAGGAGGTAAGGGTTACGATCGGGGGACTTCTGCAGAAAATATCTATAGCGTTTGGGGCTGGGGGAACTAGCACACTATATATCAAAATTTAAAAAAGGGGGTGGACAGCCCCTTAAGGATGATTATTGTTCCCATTCTGACAGAGTAAGTGGCTCCTCCCTCAATGCAGCCAAATCAAGGCTGTAACAAACGACATCACAACCAAATGAATAACTGTTGTCACCTGCTGCCTTCACTGCACATGCTCAAGCTTTAAAGCTCATTGAGCAGTGGAGGAGGGGAGATACACTTTGCCCAAGAAGAATAGAAATTGTCATTAAATATTGGTTACAAAAACACGTACATTAACTGGAAAAACAGAGTTCTCTTCATAGGAAATTGTAAACAGCCTCTCGAATTAGTAAGGTAAAGCCCCAAGACATGGTAGCAATTGATTATTTTTCTTGATTAGCAGCTGATCTGGAACAAACATGTTTCTCTCATTAGAGAACAGCTCTGAGCCATTGCCGAGAACAAAGATGTGGCTAATACAGCTCCTATTTAAAGCTTCATTCAAACTTACGAGTTCAACTCTCGTCTCCCTCGGCGCTTTACCGCAGCCCTGATGTGCGTTAATATTTGATTCCCTGCCTCTGCAGTTTTCTCTCCGTTAAAAAGTTTCATCTCTCATTTCTATCTTGCAATATCCTGCCGCTCCACGCACAGTCTCCCGTCCCGTTCTCTCTGCGTTCGGTCGCGCAGTAGGAATAAGATAATATCTTGTAAAATAGCATTGAGTTAGAGTGTCTGGCGATGAAGCCGTCAGATTGTTCTATCCCGTTTACATCTTGTTATGATTGGACTGTCATGATTTAAACTGTTTACTGGAACCACAAATTCCACCTACGTGGCATAATTGATATAGACACTATTTCTATTTACAGTATTTCTGGAATAGATGGGTATATGTTGTGTGTTTAGATTTGGATCTTACCGTAATAGTATCCACTTTGCCTCTCTGGGGACCTTTTAGAATGTAAGTATAATTATGCAACCCATTGAGATGTTTTGATATGTGGCCCCAGAATTTTATCATGTTGGGGGCCACTAGTAAATAGAAAACTAATAATTTGTCATTTCAACATTGATTTATTGTGTTAGCAAAGAGGATTTACTAGTTTTAAATACTAGTAAAAATATGCTTGTGGAGGTTTCATTCATCCGATCACGTTATATCGTAATGTTCATTCATCAGGTCCATGTATATCTGTTAATATTATCCCTCCAGTCATGGTATATCTGTATATCATTAGCTCATCCAGGTATGGTATATCTGAATATTCATTCATCCAGGTCATGGTATATATGTAATATTCATTCATCAAAGGTCTGGTATATCTGTAATATTCTCATCCAGGTCATGGTATATCTGTAATTCATCATCCAGGTCATGGTATATCTGTATAATTCATTCATCCAGGTCATGGATATCTGTAATATTCATTCATCCAGGTCATGGTATATCTGTAAATCATTAATCCAGGTCATGGTTAATCTGTAATATTCATCATTCCAGGTCATTGTATATATGTAATATTCATTCATCCAGGTCATGGTATATCTGTAATATTCATCCATCCAGGTATTGGTATATCTGTAATATTCCATCCATCCAGGTAATGGTTATATCTGTACTATCATCCATCCAGGTCATGGTATATCTGTAATATTATTCATCCAGGTCATGGTATTCTGTTGTAATATTCATTCATCCAGGTCATGGTATATCTGTAATATCATTCATCCAGGTATGGTATATCTGTAATATTCATCCATCCAGGTCATGTATATCTGTAATATTCAGTCCATGGTATGGTATATCTGTATATCATCCATCCAGTTCAGGTAATATCGTATATTCATTCATCCAGGTCCATGGTATATCTGTAATTCATCCATCCAGGTATGGTATATCTGTAATATTCATCCATCCAGGGCATCGATATCTGTAATATTCATTCATCCAGGTCAGCATGGTTATATCGTGTAAATTCATTCAATCCAGTTCATCATGTAATATATCTTGTAACATTCATTCATGTCCATCATAATATATCTGTAATATTCATCATCCAGGTCAGGAATATCTTATTATTTCCAGGTCAGGTTATCTGTCATATTTATTCATCAAGTACGTATATCTGTAATATTCCATCCAGGTCAGGATTATCTGTAATATTCATCATCCAGGTCACAGGTATCTGGAAATATTCATCCATCCAGGTCCGTATATCTGTAATATTATTGATCAGGTCACGGATATCTGTAATATTCAATCACCAGGTCACGGTATATCTGTAATATTCATCCATCCAGGTCATGGTGTATTCTGTAATATCATCCATCCAGTCAGGTATTCTGTAATATTCATCAATCCAGGTCACGGTATATCTGTAATATTCATTTATCCAGGTCACGGTATATCTGTTATATTCATCATCCAGGTCACGATATAGATCTGCTTACTTTCATTCATCCAGGTCATGGTATATCTGTGTAATATTATCATCACGGGTATCGAGTACCAGGTCATGGTAATCTGTAAATTTATTCATCCAGGTCATGGTATATCTGTAATATTCATTCATCAGGTCATGGTATATCTGTAATATTCATCCATCCAGGTCACGGTAAATCTGTAATATTCATTCATCCAGGTCACGGTTTATATCTGTAATATTCATTCATCCAGGTCACGGTATATCTGTAAGTATTCATTTACCCATCCAGGTACCGGTATATCTGTAAATTCATTCATCCAGGTCATGGATATCTGTAATATCATTCATCCAGGTCATGGTATATTCATCTCGAGTATACTGAATTAATCTCCAGGTCATGGTATTATTCTGTAATATTCATTCATCCAGGTCACGGTATATCTGTAATATTAATTCATCCAGGTCATGGTATATCTGTTGTATTCATTTAGATCAACTGGACTTAAAGTTTAGTTCTTAGTCTTCAAGGAATACAACGGATATACTAGTAAAAATAAATTATTGTTGTAATGTCTTTTTCAAATACTGTACTGTCCCTTTAATCGTTGCATGTGCTTATTTAGATACGATGAGTCTATTGATTAACCGGTGGAGATAAAAATAGAAGATAGAGATACGGGGGGCATCAGATATAATAACTCTTTGTCCTATCAGGTTGGATTATTGAATTTTAACTTCTTTTGCTGGAAATGTAAGATTAGGTTCTGGGAGTCGATTTATTCCACCAAATAGTCACAGTTCCGTGCAGTGACTGGCAGCGTATTGTGCCCTCTCGTTATTCCGAACTTGCTGGATCAATAAAAGCAATTACAGTCTCGTATAAGGGAGATATTCCTTACTCACTTTCTCTAAATATTATTTTCTTTATTGGGACTGGCTCATTGCTTCAACGTTGGTTCTGTGGACTGAACTGACCTTAATCCTTAGGGGCTTTGCAAATTATAGAGACCAATTATTTTTTCACCTGTGCTACACCTCCCTTTACTAATAGGTTTTATAAGAAACTCCCTCATATAGATTCATTTAGCTACAAGAAGGTGGTTGGAATTGGAGTTCACAAGCTTCTCCTAGATCACAGGGGATTGGAATAGAAAGATAGGGACACTTATTGAGGCTTCTCCTAGATCACAGGGTATTGGAATAGAAAGATAGGGACACTTATTGAGGCTTCTCCTGATCACAGGGAGTTGGAATAGAAAGATAGGAACACTTATTGAGGCTTCTCCTAGATCACAGGGGATTGGAATAGAAAGATGAGGGACACTTATTGAGGCTTCTCCTAGATCACAGGATTGGAATAGAAAGATAGGGACACTTTGAGGCTTCTCCTGAGATCACAGGGATGGTTGGAATAGAAAGTAGGGACACTTATTGAGGCTTCTCCTAATCACAGGGGTTTGAATAGAAAGATAGGACACTTATTGAGGCTTCTCCTCTAGATCACAGGGATTGGAATAGAAAGATAGGGACACTTATTGAGGCTTCTCCTAGATCACAGGGGGTTGGAATAAAAAGATAGGGACACTTATTGAGCTTTCTCCTAGATCACAGGGGATTGGAATAGAAAGATAGGGGCACTTATTGAGGCTTCTCCTAGATCACAGGGGATTGGAATAGAAAGATAGGGACACTTATTGAGGCTTCTCCTAGATCACAGGGGGTTGGAATAGAAAGATAGGGACACTTATTGAGGCTTCTCCTAGATCACAGGGGGTTGGAATAGAAAGATAGAGACACTTATTGAGGTTTCTCCTAGATCACAGGGGGTTGGAATAGAAAGGAATAGAAGATAGGACAATTATTGAGGCTTCTCCTAGATCACAGGGGATTGGGAATAGAAAGTAGCGAAGACACTTATTGAGGCTTCTCCTAGATCACAGGGGGTTGGAATAGAAAGATAGAGACACTTATTGAGCTTATCCTAGTCACAGGGATTGGAATAGAAGATAGGGACACTTTGAGGCTTCTCCTAGATCACAGGGGATTGGAATAGAAAGATAGGGAACTATTGAGGTCTCCTAGATCACAGGGGGTGGAATGAAAGATAGGGACACTTATTGAGGCTTCTCCTAGATCACAGGGGGTTGGAATAGAAAGATAGGGACACTATTGAGGCTTCTCCTAGATCACAGGGGATTGGAATAGAAAGATAGGGACACTTATTGAGGCTTTCCTAGATCACAGGGGGTTGGAATAGAAAGATAGGGACACTATGAGGCTTCTCCTAGATCACAGGGGATTGGAATAGAAAGATGGGACACTTATGAGGTTCTCCTAGATCACAGGGGTGGAATGAAAGATAGGGACACTTATTGAGGCTTCTCCTAGATCACAGGGGATTGGAATAGAAAGATAGGGACACTTATTGAGGCTTCTCCTAGATCACAGGGGATTGGAATAGAAAGAGAGCAGCACTTATTGAGGCTTCTCCTAGATCACAGGGGGTTGGAATAGAAAGATAGGACCTATTGAGGCTTCTCCAGATCACAGGGGATTGGAATAGAAAGATAGGGACACTTATTGAGGTTCTCCTAGATCACAGGGGGTTGGAATAGAAAGATAGGGACACTTATTGAGGCTTCTCCTAGATCACAGGGGGTTGGAATAGAAAGATAGGGACACTTATTGAGGCTTCTCCTAGATCACAGGGATTGGAATAGAAAGATAGGAACTTATTGAGGCTTCTCCTGAGATCACAGGGTATTGGAATAGAAAGATAGGGACAATATTGAGGCTTCTCCTAGATCACAGGGGATGGAATAGAAAGATAGGGGCACTTATTGAGGTCTCCCTAGATCACGGGGTTGGAATAGAAAGATAGACACTTATGAGGCTTCTCCTAGATCACAGGGGTTGGAATAGAAGATAGGGACACTTATTGAGGCTTCTCCTAGATCACAGGGATTGGAATAGAAAGATAGGGACACTTATTGAGGCTTCTCTAGATCACAAGGGGGTTGGAATAGAAAGATAGGGACACTTATTGAGGCTTCTCCTAGATCACAGGGGATTGGAATAGAAAGATAGGACACTTATTGAGGCTTCCCTAGATCACAGGGGTTGGAATAGAAAGATAGGGACACTTATGAGGCTTCTCCTAGATCACAGGGGGTTGGAATAGAAAGATAGGGACACTATTGAGGCTTCTCCTAGATCACAGGGGATTGGAATAGAAAGATAGGGGCACTTATTGAGGCTTCTCCTAGATCACAGGGGGTTGGAATAGAAAGATAGGGACACTTATTGAGGCTTCTCCTAGATCACAGGGGATTGGAATAGAAAGATAGGGACACTTATGAGGCTTCTCCTAGATCAAGGGGTGTGGTAGGTAGGGTGGGTTGATGCATTGAGGCTGATTCACGGAGTGGAAAAAGATAGGGACATTTGAGGCTTCTCCTAGATCACAGGGGGTGGGAATAGAAAGATAGGGGACAACTTATTGAGGCTTCTCCTAGATCACAGGGGGTGGAATAGAAAGATAGGGACACTTATTGAGGCTTCTCCTAGATCACAGGGGGTTGGAATAGAAAGATAGGGACACTTATTGAGGCTTCTCCTAGATCACAGGGGATTGGAATAGAAAGATAGGGACACTTATTGAGGCTTCTCTAGATCACAGGGGATTGGAATAGAAAGATAGGGCACTTATGAGGCTTCTTCCTAGATCACAGGGATTGGAATAGAAAGATAGGGACACTTATTGAGGCTTTCCTAGATCACAGGGGGTTGGAATAGAAAGATAGGGACACTTATTGAGGCTTCTCCTAGATCACGGGGTTGGAATAGAAGATAGGGACACTTATTGAGGTCTCCTAGATCACAGGGGGTTGGAATAGAAAGATAGGGGCACTTATTTGAGGCTTCTCCTAGATCACAGGGGGTGGGGAATAGAAAGATAGGGGCACTTATTGAGGATTCTCCTAGATCACAGGGGGTTGGAATAGAAGATAGGGGCACTTATTGAGGCTTCTCTAGATCACAGGGGGTTGGAATAGAAAGATAGGGGCACTTATGAGGCTTCTCCTAGATCACAGGGGATTGGATAGAAAGATAGAGACACTTATTGAGGCTTCTCCAGATCACAGGGGATTGGAATAGAAAGATAGGGACACTATTGAGCTTCTCCTAGATCACAGGGGGTTGGAATAGAAAGATAGGGGCACTTATTGAGGCTTCTCCTAGATCACAGGGGGTGGGGGGGGAATGGAATAGAAAGATAGGGACATATTGAGCTTCTCGAGATCACAGGGATTGGAAATAGAAAGATAGGGAATAACTATTGAGGGGATTGGAATAGAAAGATAGGGGCACTTATTGAGGCTTTCCTAGATCACAGGGGTTGGAATAGAAGATAGGGGCACTTATTGAGGCTTCTCAGATCACAGGGGGGTTGGAATAGAAAGATAGGGACACTTATGAGGCTTCTCCTAGATCACAGGGGATTGGAATAGAAAGATAGGGGGACTATTGAGGCTTCTCCTAGATCACAGGGGGTTGGAATAGAAAGATAGGGAAACTTATTGAGGCTTCTCTAGATTACAGGGGGTTGGAATAGAAAGATAGGGACACTTATTGAGGTTCTAGATCACAGGGGGTTGGAATAGAAAGATGGGACACTTATTGAGGCGTTCTCCTAGATCACAGGGGGTTTGGAATAGAAAGATAGGGACACTTATTGAGGCTTCTCCTAGATCACAGGGGGTTGGAATAGAAAGATAGGGACACTTATTGAGGCTTCTCCTAGATCACAGGGGGTTGGAATAGAAAGATAGAGACACTTATTGAGGCTTCTCCTAGATCACAGGGGGTTGGAATAGAAAGATAGGGACACTTATTGAGGCTTCTCCTAGATCACAGGGGATTGGAATAGAAAGATAGGGACATATGCTTGTGAAGGTTCTCATTCATCCAGGTCATGGTATATCTGTTGTATTCAATTAGATCAACTGGACTTGAAATGTAGTTCTTGAAGACGTTTCGCTAGTCATCCGACTGGCTTTCTCAATTCCGAATGACTTGTACAAGAATCTGTGGCAATTATGTACCCTGGAAAATCCCAATTAGCATATCACAGCCAGATGTTAAGGGTGTGATTAGATAGTGGCTAAGAGGTGTTATAGGAATGCCCCGAGTAAGTGTTAAAACAGCATTGTACATGGCAGACACGTTGGTGTCGAACCCCCCCACCTCTATTTAGGCTTGTTTTCTTTATTTCACATAAATGGCCTCCTTAACACCTCTCGAACCCGTCACGTTCCTTCGCCAGTATGTTAACATACAATCTTCAAAGGTAGTCCTTATCCTAAGATGCAGGTACACGGCTGGTCTGACCCGAGGAATTGGCTCTTCTGTGCTGGGCCATACGTTGATGCAGTTGCTGTTTGGTCTCCCCCACATACAAATCAGAGCATTCTACACTGCACTGCACTGCATATATGATGGCGCTTTTCTTGTGTTTCGGTAGGGTCTTTCGGATGTACCAATTGCTGCCTCAGTGTGTTGTTCGGTTTAAAGCAGACAGGGATACGATTGTTTTTAAAAAATTCTTCTTAATTTCTCGGAGACCCCTGCTACATATGGGATGACCATGTTCTTCCTCCTGTCTTGCTTTTCCCCTTCACTGTTGGTATTCGTGTTCTTTTCCTTTCGTGTTCTTTTCCTTTCCTTCTTTCCTTTATGTGAAAATAAAGAAACCAAGCCTAAATAGAGGTAGGGGGGTTCGACACCAACTGTCTGCCATGTACAATGCTGTTTTAACACCTTACTCTGGGCGTTCCTATAACACCTCTAGCACTATCTATCACACCCTTAACACCTGGCTGTGATATGTAATTGGGATTTTCCAGGGTACATAATTGCCACAGATTCTTGTACAAGTCATTCGGAATTGAGAAAGCCAGTCGGATGACTAGCGAAACGTCTTCAAGAACTACATTTCAAGTCCAGTTGATCTAATTGAATACAACAGATAAAGATAGGGACACTTATTGAGGCTTCTCCTAGATCACAGGGGATTGGAATAGAAAGATAGGGACACTTATTGAGGCTTCTCCTAGATCACAGGGGGTTGGTAGAAAGATGGGGACACTTATTGAGGCTTCTCCTAGATCACAGGGGTTGGAATAGAAAGATAGGGACACTTATTGAGGCTTCTCCTAGATCAGGGGATTGGAATAGAAAGATAGGGCACTATTGAGGCTTCTCCTAGATCACAGGGGATTGGAATAGAAGATAGGGACACTTATTGAGGCTTCTCCTAGATCACAGGGGATTGGAATAGAAAGATAGGGACACTTATTGAGGCTTCTCCTAGATCACAGGGATTGGAATAGAAGATAGGGACACTTATTGAGGCTCTCCTAGATCACAGGGGATTGGATAGAAAGATAGGGACACTTATTGAGGTTCTCCTAATCACAGGGGATTGGAATAGAAAGATAGGGACACTTATTGAGGCTTCTCCTAGATCACAGGGGATTGGAATAGAAAGATAGGGACACTTATTGAGGCTTCTTCAGATCACAGGGTATGGAATAGAAAGATAGGGACACTTATTGAGGCTTCTCCTAGATCACAGGGATTGGAAATAGAAAGATAGGGACACTTATGAGGCTTCTCCTAGATCACAGGGGGTTGGAATAGAAAGATAGGGACACTTATTAGGCTTCTCCTAGATCACGGGGTTGGATAGAAAGATAGGGACACTATTGAGGCTTCTCCTAGATCACAGGCGGATTGGAATAGAAAGATAGGGACACTTATTGAGGCTTTCCTAGATCACAGGGGTTGGAATAGAAAGATGGGACACTTATTGAGGCTTCTCCTAGATCACGGGGATTGGAATAGAAGATAGGACACTTATTGAGGCTTCTCCTAGATCACAGGGGATTGGAATAGAAAGATAGGGACACTTATTGAGGTTCTCCTAGATCACAGGTATGGAATAGAAAGATAGGGACACTTATTGAGGCTTCTCCTAGATCACAGGGGATTGGAATAGAAAGATAGGGACACTTATTGAGGCTTCTCCTAGATCACAGGGTATTGGAATAGAAAGATAGGGACACTTATTGAGGCTTCTCCTAGATCACAGGCGATTGGAATAGAAAGATAGGGACACTTATTGAGGCTTCTCCTAGATACAGGGATTGGAATAGAAAGATAGGGACACTTATTGAGGGTCTCCTAGATCACAGGGGTATGGAATAGAAAGATAGGGACACTTATTGAGGCTTCTCCTAGATCACAGGGGTTGGAATAGAAAGATAGGGACACTTATTGAGGCTTCTCCTAGATCACAGGGGATTGGAATAGAAAGATAGGGACATTATTGAGGCTTCTCCTAGATCACAGGGGATTGGAATAGAAAGAGAGCAGCACTTATTGAGGCTTCTCCTAGATCACAGGGGGTTGGAATAGAAAGATAGGGACACTTATTGAGGCTTCTCCTAGATCACAGGGGATTGGAATAGAAAGAGAGCAGCAATTATTGAGGCTTCTCCTAGATCACAGGGGGTTGGAATAGAAAGATAGAGACACTTATTGAGGCTTCTCCTAGATCACAGGGTATTGGAATAGAAAGATAGGGACACTTATTGAGGCTTCTCCTAGATCACAGGGGATTGGAATAGAAAGATAGGGACACTTATTGAGGCTTCTCCTAGATCACAGGGGGTTGGAATAGAAAGATAGGGACACTTATTGAGGCTTCTCCTAGATCACAGGGGGTTGGAATAGAAAGATAGGGACACTTATTGAGGCTTTCCTAGATCACAGGGGAGTGGAATAGAAGATAGGGACACTTATGAGGCTTTCCTAGATCACAGGGGTTGGAATAGAAAGATAGGGACACTTATTGAGGCTTCTCCTAGATCACAGGGGTGGAATGAAAGATAGGGACACTTATTGAGGCTTCTCCAGATCACAGGGGGTTGGAATAGAAAGATGAGACACTTATTGAGGCTTCTCCTAGATCACAGGGGGTTGGAATAGAAGATAGGGGCAACTTATTGAGGCTTCTCCTAGATCACAGGGGTTGGAATAGAAAGATAGGGACACTTATTGGGCTTCTCCTAGATCACAGGGGATTGGAATAGAAGATAGGACACTTATTGAGGCTTTCCTAGATCACAGGGGATTGGAATAGAAAGATAGGGACACTTATTGAGGCTTCTCCTAGATCACAGGGGGTTGGAATAGAAAGTAGGGACATTATTGAGGCTTCTCCAGATCACAGGGGGTTGGAATAGAAAGATAGGGACACTTATTGAGGCTTCTCCTAGATCACAGGGATTGGAATAGAAAGATAGGGACATTATTGAGGCTTCTCCTAGATCACAGGGTATTGGAATAGAAAGATAGGGACACTTATTGAGGCTTCTCCTAGATCACAGGGGGTTGGAATAGAAAGATAGGGGCACTTATTGAGGCTTCTCCTAGATCACAGGGGATTGGAATAGAAAGATAGGGACACTTATTGAGGCTTCTCCTAGATCACAGGGGGTTGGAATAGAAAGATAGAGGACACTTATTGAGGCTTCTCCTAGATCACAGGGGTTGAATAGAAAGATAGGGGCACTTATTGAGGCTTCTCTAGATCACAGGGGTTGGAATAGAAAGATAGGGACACTTATTGAGGCTCTCCTAGATCACAGGGGATTGGAATAGAAAGATAGGGACACTTATTGAGGCTTCTCCTAGATCACAGGGGGGTTGGAATAGAAAGATAGGGACACTTATTGAGGCTTCTCCTAGATCACAGGGGGTTGGAATAGAAAGATAGGGACACTTATTGAGGCTTCTCCTAGATCACAGGGGGTTGGAATAGAAAGATAGGGACACTTATTGAGGCTTCTCCTAGATCACAGGGGGTTGGAATAGAAAGATAGGGACACTTATTGAGGCTTCTCCTAGATCACAGGGGATTGGAATAGAAAGATAGGGACACTTATTGAGGCTTCTACTAGATCACAGGGGATTGGAATAGAAAGATAGGGGCACTTATTGAGGCTTCTCCTAGATCACAGGGGATTGGAATAGAAAGATAGGGACACTTATTGAGGGTTCTCCTAGATCACAGGGGGTTGGATAGAAGATAGGGACACTTATTGAGGCTTCTCCTAGATCACAGGGGGTTGGAATAGAAAGATAGGGACACTTATTGAGGCTTCTCTAGATCACAGGGGGTTGGAATAGAAAGATAGGGGCACTTATTGAGTTCTCCTAGATCACAGGGGGTTTGGAGGTTGATAATTTTTGATCTTATTTTGATTGGTTGCTTGTAATATGGGGTGGGGTTGGAATAGAAAGATAGGGAACTTATTGAGGCTTTCCTAGATCACAGGGGTTGGAATAGAAAGATAGGGACACATTGAGGCTTCTCCAGATCACAGGGGATTGGAATAGAAAGATAGGACACTATGAGGCTTTCCAGATCACAGGGGATTGGAAAGAAAGATAGGGACTTATTGAGGTTCTCCTAGATCACAGGGGGTTGGAATAGAAAGATAGGGGCACTTATTGAGGCTTCCTAGATCACAGGGGATTGGAATAGAAAGATAGGGACACTTATTGAGGCTTCTCCGAGATCACAGGGGATTGGAATAGAAAGATAGGGACACTTATTGAGGCTTCTCCTAGATCACAGGGGATTGGAATAGAAAGATAGGCACTTATTGGGGCTTCTCCTAGATCACAGGGATTGGAATGAAAGATAGGGACAATTATTGAGGCTTCTCTAGATCAGGGGATGGAATAGAAAGATAGGGACACTTATTGAGGCTTCTCCTAGATCACAGGGGATTGGAATAGAAAGATAGAGACACTTATTGAGGCTTCTCCTAGATCACAGGGGATTGGAATAGAAAGATAGGGGCACTTATTGAGGCTTCTCCTAGATCACAGGGGATTGGAATAGAAAGATAGGGACACTTATTGAGGCTTCTCCGAGATCACAGGGGATTGGAATAGAAAGATAGGGACACTTATTGAGGCTTCTCCTAGATCACAGGGGATTGGAATAGAAAGATAGAGACACTTATTGAGGCTTCTCCTAGATCACAGGGGATTGGAATAGAAAGATAGGGGCACTTATGAGGCTTCTCCTAGATCACAGGGGATTGGAATAGAAAGATAGGGACACTATTGAGGCTTTCCTAGATCACAGGGGATTGGAATAGAAAGATAGGGACACTTATGAGGCTTCTCCAGATCACAGGGGATTGGAATAGAAAGATAGAGACACTTATTGAGGCTTCTCCTAGATCACAGGGGATTGGAATAGAAAGATAGGGGCACTTATGAGGCTTCTCCTAGATCACAGGGGATTGGAATAGAAAGATAGGGACACTATTGAGGCTTCTCCTAGATCACAGGGGATTGAATAGAAAGATAGGGACACTTATTGAGGCTTCTCCAGATCACCGGGGATTGGAATAGAAAGATAGGGACACTTATTGAGGCTTCTCCTAGATCACAGGGATTGGAATAGAAAGATAGAGACACTTATTGAGGCTTCCCTAGATCACAGGGGATTGGAATAGAAAGATAGGGCACTTATGAGGCTTCTTAGATCACAGGGGATTGGAATAGAAAGATAGGGACACTTATTGAGGCTTCTCCTAGATCACAGGGGATTGGAATAGAAAGATAGGACACTTATTGAGGCTTCTCCTAGATCACAGGGGATTGGAATAGAAAGATAGGGACACTTATTGAGGCTTCTCCTAGATCACAGGGGATTGGAATAGAAAGATAGGGACACTTATTGAGGCTTCTCCTAGATCACAGGGGATTGGAATAGAAAGATAGAGACACTTATTGAGGCTTCTCCTAGATCACAGGGGATTGGAATAGAAAGATAGAGACACTTATTGAGGCTTCTCCTAGATCACAGGGAGTTGGAATAGAAAGATAGAGACACTTATTGAGGCTTCTCCTAGATCACAGGGGATTGGAATAGAAAGATAGGGACACTTATGAGGCTTCTCCTAGATCACAGGGGATTGGAATAGAAAGATAGGGCACAATATTGAGGCTTCTCCTAGTATCCAGGGGTTGGAATAGAAAGATAGGGACACTTATTGAGGCTTCTCCTAGATCACAGGGGATTGGAATAGAAAGATAGGGACACTTAGAGGCTTCTTCAGATCAAAGGGGATTGGAATAGAAAGATAGGGACACTTATTGAGGCTTCTCCTAGATCACAGGGGATTGGAATAGAAAGATGAGGGACTTATTGAGGCTTCTCCTAGATCACAGGGGATTGGAATAGAAAGATAGGGACACTTATTGAGGCTTCTCCTAGATCACAGGGGATTGGAATAGAAAGATAGGGACACTTATTGAGGCTTCTCCGAGATCACAGGGGATTGGAATAGAAAGATAGAGGACACTATTGAGGCTTCTCCTAGATCACAGGGGTTGGAATAGAAAGATAGGGACACTTATTGAGGGTTCTCCTAGATCACAGGGGTTGGAATAGAAGATGGGACACTTATGAGGCTTCTCCTAGATCACAGGGTGGATTGGAAGAAAGATAGGGACACTTATTGAGGCTTCTCCTAGATCACAGGGGATGGAATAGAAAGATAGGGGCACTATTGAGGCTCTCCTAGATCACAGGGGATTGGAATAGAAAGATAGGGACACTTATTGAGGCTTCTCGAGATCACAGGGGTTGGAATAGAAAGAAGGGACACTTATGAGGCTTCTCCTAGATCACAGGGTTGGAAAGAAAGATAGAGACACTATTGAGGCTTCTCCTAGATCACAGAGGGTATTGGAATAGAAAGATGAGGACACTTATTGAGGCTTCTCCTAGATCACAGGGGTTGGAAAGAAGATTAGGGACACTTATTGAGGCTTCTCCTAGATCACAGGGGATTGGAATAGAAAGATAGGGGCACTTATTGAGGCTTCTCCTAGATCACAGGGGGTTGGAATAGAAAGATAGGGACACTTATTGAGGCTTCTCCTAGATCACAGGGGGTTGGAATAGAAAGATAGAGACACTTATTGAGGCTTCTCCTAGATCACAGCGGGGTTGGAATAGAAAGATAGAGACCCACTTATTGAGGCTTCTCCTAGATCACAGGGGGTTGGAATAGAAAGATAGGGACACTTATTGAGGCTTCTCCTAGATCACAGGGGGTTGGAATTAAATTACCTATTAAGGCTCCTCTAAGATCACGGGGGACTATTTGTGAATATGTCAGTAAAACAGTTGAATTAACATCCATATAAATCTGTGGTGACTTGGTAATACTGTGCATTATGGGGGCTTGTGTCTGGCCAGTAGCTCAGTCTATTGAACAGGTTGTTTAATTTTGCACATTGTTTTGCTTGGTGACTGCATTGTACTGATCTGTCATTAACACTCACATTGGCAGCTTCGATCCTGTACTGTGACATGTTATTCCCAGTTTTTGAAATTTCTCTTTTTATTTTTCAAAATACATAATATGTAATATATATAGGCACCACAGTTAGTGATACACAATATACTATCAGGGAGATTCAATAAAAGTTCTTATCGTTTAAAATGGTGCTAATTTTGCCCCTACCAATCAGATGTTAGCTTTCAAATGTTAAATGATATCTGATTGGTTGGGGAACAATTAGCACCATTTTAAACGATAAGAACTTTTATTGAATCATCCTAAATATGCTTTAAATCATCTCTATTTGTACAGGGCCGTATAATGCCCTAATTGATGCAGTTTGGGCACAATATAATAATCCTATCTGTTGTTATTGTTGTATCAAACGAGAAGTTTTCATTATTACAGATTAACAATTTATAAAAGAAAAACTGTCATAACATGACAACTTCAAAGTCTCTACTGCCTTGATCCTATATCTTAAAGGGCAAGTCCAGCCCTAAAATGAAAACTTACATACAGATAAATCACCCCCCAAAACCCTAAACGGTAATAGTTTGAAATGTGAAATATATAAGTCTAACCTGAAATCCTGCACAATGTCCTGTTTCCCCTGTTTCTGCTTCCTGGTTCTTCCGGTTAGTAACTGTCAGTTATGGATTTGACAGGTGCAATCACAGCCAATGACTGAATGTTAATCCCCTGTCTGCCTCTTCTGAGCATGCCCAGGCTCAGTATAGGCTCAGTACAGGTTTCTAAATTGCTCAGTTTCCACGATACATCCAGAAGCATAACAGGCATACAGTAATGAATTCATAGGGCAAAGTATGATGTATCAACATATTATAAAGAGGCCATTCTTCCTAAAAGATGTTCTTATGAGGGTGGAGTTGTCCTTTAAGGTTTTCAGATAAACCAGCCATCCCCGGGCAAGGGGCACTCCATTTTGGAATTCTTTAAAACCCGTATGCTATACTTTCGCTCCATTGCAATATCTGCCTATTCCATGCTCCGAATTGCAATAATTATTATAAACATTATTATCTCTATAGAATAACAGAAATTAAACTACCATACAATATGAAATGACACAGAATACGGGTTGCTAGTTCAGTTGTCCTGTTTTATTTCACATTCCAAATCTGTATTGAAATCATCAAACTAAAGAAATTCCACTGGATTAAAACATGGAAGCACCTAATCCCCCAATCTTCATTCTCCGGGTTTTAATTTAAGAACTTTAGGTCCAGAATCCGATCCTTTACTTTCTTTTTAATTAAGAAAAATAAAAAGGACCAGTAAACATTATCTCGGCTTGGTGTGTCCGTACACACACACACACACACACACATACATGGAGAAAGAATATCCCAGGAACACTTTTCTACATGGCTTCACACATTGACACCCACACAGTGCGTCCAACACACAAACATTCTCTTTCCACACATAGACAAATCCGCTAACACCTGACACCCACACGGATCAGCAATCTGGCAATTTCACACGCACACTACCAATCTGTCAGAGCAAAGGGAAGGGAGGTTTAACTCAGAGTAAAGGAATGGGGTCTTTCATTATTCTCAGCCAATGAGAAATTGCCTTGTTCTTTTATAATAGAGATGGCCTGGAAAATGTGTTTGTTTATGTTAAAGGAGAAGTTCAGTGGGAAAAATCATTTTTATTTAAATTATTCATTTCTATTACAGGTGCCTAGGAAATGTTGATTTTTAAAAAAAATCTTTTGATTTCATCCCCTGTGCTATGCTTTGCTGTGGTAAATAGTGAGTCGCCATGTCGGATTCTTCCCAGAGTGCACCACTTCCTTAACAGTCATTTATTTTGATTGGCTGTTGGGTCGGTCAAACATGCTCAGATCTCTAATGCAAACAGGAAGTTTGGGTATGCACTGATGCTAGTAACAAATTACTCTCGGCCAGTTCGCTGCAACTCTCTTTTGGACCACACGATTTACCAGCATGTCCGACATCACCACCGATGCAGAAATCACCTCTGATTTTATCTGCTAGTGTGTACCCAGCATTTATACACAGAGAGATCACTAGATGGGCAGATTATTGTAATGGAAATGAGAAAATACTCCCTTTGTTCTGGGAAGCTGATGTAATTGTCCTGAATCAGGTGGAACATTTGCATTTTCCGTGTTCCACGTTAAGGAGTAGCCCAGTCAGAATCCTAACTGTGTGCAGTACTTTTCCTTTCCCTACCTAGCCAATAAGCAAGGCTTTCTCCGCTCTCCTGTTGGACATTGATAATATCACATTGGCAAGGTGACTTTGGTTGGTTGTGTCCTGCTAGGAATCTGCATTCTGACTTACAGCCCTGTCCCGTGTAACGGAGCCAAGAACATTTGCTGCAGACGATGCTCAGAAAGGGCTGTATGCAATAATGACATGAATGGCAATGAGAGTAATCACTAAGTATTCCACTGATTTTTACTTCTCCTTTAAGAGACTAAGTGAGGATAAATTCCCCCTCCTTCCCCCATTGAAATTAAATTTAAAATTGTTTCCTACTTGTAATAATTTTAATAAGAACAGTTAATGGACCAAAGCAAATTGTTCTATTTTCTCATCATTCCAGTTTATTCCCTTAAAGTGCCCGTGTCTGTCCCAGGACAAGTATAAAATAAAGGGAGGGTCGGTATTAGCAGAGAGTCTGCTGGATCAGTTCTACCCCTTGTTGGCTGGAATGTAAAACCACATTGTCCCTTTTTAAGGTGGGCACACACGGTCCAATATTCTTCCGATCGGATTTGCCATTGTCTGAAACGACGGAAAATCCGATCGGAAGAACCTATCGTATATCCCTACCTTGCACTGGTGATCTACGGGCGGTATGGTTCTGGTAGATGGGGTGGAATTTTCCATTTTGCCCGATCAGACCGATCAATAAACCTGAAAAAGTGTCTTCGATAATCTGATCAATTCAATCGAATTGATCGAATCAGTCGGAATATCGATGCGGTGTATGCCTAACTTTACAGCTGAAGCCCTCCTAATTGGAAGAGGCAGGAATCTTTTGGACCTCAGTCCGGGACCCCTAGGGACGATCGATTCCCGGATTATTGCAATTAGAAAATGTTTTATTTTGGCCTCTCGTTTGGGGAGAATCTATATTTATATCATTTGTGTTATTATTATTTGTCGTTCTTATTCCCTCAATTCCAGCAGCTGAACATTTTAATTATAATCTTCAATTATACGATGGTCCAAACATAGATCTGTCTATCTCTTCATCCCCTTGAAAATATCATTTGATTTTCCTTCCCCCCCATACGAAGCATTGTACGTTTCCATGGCAAAGCTTTCCTTTATTCCCTGTGATGTACTATACAGAGATACGTTGGTGTTATCCTCGCTGCGTTCAACCTGTCATCTACCCCCGCACTAATTAAATGTGGTACAAAGATGCACCTTTGTGGGAGGGAGTGGCATTAAGGTTGTGCGTTAAAATTGCAGCATTTCCGCACGTTGGGGAAACTTTCCCCCGGCTTTTTTGATTTCATTTTCCCTTTAATAAATAGTGATTCATTAAATGCGAGCAGGGTTCAGCTTGTTTTCACTCATTCCTATGATTAGGATATTGCGTTAATTGTCTTGGCCATGATGCAGTAATAAATAGATATATATGGGGTGGAGCTTGAATCGGTCACATTTAGAGGACCCCCAAAGCTTTAAGTCTAAGCCACTAACTATTTTTACAACCCAAGAGACGACAGGTTTTTCCATGGAAAGCATATTGTAGGTGGAGGAAGCAGGAAGGAGATTATTTACATGCAGTACCCAGACTGCATTGCAGGTCTCTAGTCCTTATAACTACAGGGCAATAAAATGGTCTTCCTTCAATAGACTGGTGTGAAAAATAATGCACCCTCTATTGGGAAATGTAAAATGAAACACTGATGATATTATTATTGTATTACCTATTTCTCCATAATCTGCATTCATTCTCGTGTTTGCAGGAGCCGGCCCCTATGACAGAGGATCTCTTAGAGGAGCAATCTGAGGTGTTGGCTAAACTAGGGACCTCAGCAGAAGGGGCCCACCTTAGAGCCCGAATGCAGAGTGCCTGCCTGCTCTCCGACATGGAATCCTTCAAGGTAAAGTTAACCTTTATACAAAGGACAAATTATATTTTGTGATTGTTGAAATATCCCTTTATCACCATACTAATAGGGAGATTCCCCCAGAGCTGCAACTGCTCTGGCCAAACCTCCCGTACGGGATTTACCAGAGGCTGCGAGGCTACCGACGTAATTATTTAACGGCAGCGATTAGTGGCGTTAAATACTTAACGTCTTTGGAGCCGCGCAGCCTCTGGTAAATAGGTTTGGGACGGCTGCGCAAGTTCATGTTCCGGATCTCACGCAGCCTTATTAACATCCCACGCTAACCGAGCGTAAATCAGTTAGCGCGACGTTATGCTCCTGGGTAAATCGCCCCACTAGTGTTTAACCCCTTACTGTCTGTTCTCTGCCATTTATACATAACCCCAATTTCCAAGGAGACGTGTGAGTCTTGGCATTTACTGATACAGCACCAACTGCTTAATAGAGTAACAAACAAAATGATTATAAGGATCATAGGGAACAGATGATTGAGACGCATTGGAGCCTCGGGGGAGCGATCAGCTCTGGTGATATTTGCAGCTGTACCAGGATTCCTGGGAAATTACATTAACCTATTTTATTATTTTATGTGACATTCACCTTTAGATGGAAAAAAGATAAAATCGCCCTTTCTGTTTATTCGTTATAAATGAGAATCGTCTCGTCTTCGCGCGGTTATACCACAGCTGTAAAGGTCGCCAACCCTTGTTAGCAGTTAATCGGTTACAAGACGGACGGAAAACTGACACTATGTGAACACTGAGCAAGGAAAATAACAAGTTTTAGGGAAGCTTGCCCTTTATTTATTGTGTGTAGATCAAATAGGAAGGAGAGCAATGGCAGTTACCGGACAAGGCACAAAAATGTTTTTGTGATTAAAGGAGAACTAAAGGTAACATTTTAATACAGCTTTACATTCCCCAGCTCCTTGATTCTATTTCTTTGTTCCCAGGCTGCCAATCCGGGCTGCTGTCTGGAGGACTTTGTACGCTGGTATTCCCCCCGTGATTTCATAGAAGAGGAAGTTATGGATGAAAAGGGCAACGCAGTCTGCAGGGGAGAACTGAGCGCCCGCATGAAAATCCCCAATAACATGTGGGTGGAAGCCTGGGAGACGGCTAAGCCAATTCCTGCCCACAGGCAGAGGCGCTTGTTCGATGACACCAAAGAGGCAGAAAAGGTAACGGCAAAAAGACCCCTTCTACTCACTTGGTTTGCACTAACTTTGCCTTTTTGAAGTAACCACATTTTCCATGTTTCCCGGGTACCATTTGCCTTATAATTTATCAGAAAAATCCCACACCCAGAGAGTTAATTTCTCACTTCTCAATACACACCAGTAACATGCAATCTAATGCTCTGTACACAGTGGGGCCGCTATAGACCCACGGAATGTCTAAATCCACATTGTCACAAAACGTTACTTACGTAAAGCACGATCCAATCACAAGTGTGGCTCCTCCTCCTTTACCCATCCTCTTGTGCATGTAAATTGAAAATTGACTCCTCATAAACCTAAAAAAGAGCGGTGAACCAGTCACAGAGCATGATGGGAAAGAGGAATTAACATCCACTGTCGGATCTTGCTTCTGGTTTATATCATCCCCGTTTGGAGAGGAATTCTCAAAATCTAAATTGATCCTTTTTATCCCCCCGAAGGTTCTTCATTATCTTGCTGTTCAGAAACCTGCAGACTTGACCAGACATCTCTTACCTTGTGTCATTCACGCGGCTCTGCTAAAGTTAAAGGAGGAAGGTAAATGAACTTTATTGCATTGGATGAGTTTTTATTTCCAAATCAAAGATGGCCGCTTGTTGATCTGAGTTGTGCTACTTCCAGAGACAGCAGATGCCATTCCCTCGGTGAAGAAAACCATTCAACACATCGTCTCCCATTCCAGCAAAGTTCTGCGATTCCCTAATCCCGATGACAAGAAGTTGGAAGTGAGTTTTTCATTGATTGCAGAACGGATTCCATTGTATGGTTTTTACGGTTATTGTACCAATGTTTTCATTTTCCCCTAAGGACATTATTAACCAGATCATGAACGTAGAGGCGACGATCGCAAGGGCGAGATCTCTAAAGGCAAAGTTCGGAATCGATCGGTGTGAGAAATCGGATGAAAAAGAAGATTTGGAAAAGTATTACAAGTTAACATTTTTACAGCAAGATGACCATTGAAACCAATGGAAAACCTTAGTGATGAGATCCAACCTCAAAAACAGCCACAGTGAGGCAATTGGCAGCTCACCTTCCCATCCTCCGACAGAGTGTCTGATAAAGGGTACATGTTACTGTCGGACGTTGGGAAGGAGCGGAGAGCAGTCTCATCACTAAGGAAAGAGCAGGATAGTGTAGGATAGATAATAGAATCAATGGGATATTTACTTTATATGCATTGTGAATTGTCAATACACCACAAACATGGCGGCCACTTGTGTTAGGAAGTTCCATCCTACAAGAGAGCGACCTGCTGTTCTCTTAAAACATGGACGTTCTCTTGTAAAGGGAAACAAAATACTTTCTCTTATGTCTTCCAACTTCCTTCAACACCTAAGGTCCGTAATTCGCGGACGATTATCGTTTAATGCATGGGCGCTCGGTCAGAAGAAATAGTCATCCAGTCGGGCGTCATCAATGGCCTGCTAGGTCGGATCATTAAAGCCCGACACACTGTGTGTCGCTGGTCAGCCCATGCGATTCGCATGTGTGTATGAGGCTTAAAGCGAAAGCTTACATACACACGTGTGATCGCAGGGGCCAAACCCGCAACGCAGGATGTGTATGAGCGCCCGTTTCAGCTGACAATCATGCCGTGTATGGGTGCTTCCTATTGTTCCAAAGACAATTATCTAAAGGTTCCTGTACAGACAGTCTGTTGGAAGTGACCAAGCAGCCTGCGCTGTATATGGAGAAAGGAGCTATCGCAATAGGGCCGCTCCCTGACATGATGTTAAATGATCTGACCACATCTCTATCAATGTCGGTACAGTACACACATTAGACTGTCGGCCTGAAATGGGTAACAATTATCTAACACCTGTACATAGCTTAATCATATGACTGTGTGATGACGTCCGTTTCAGCTAATAGTCCAGTGTTGTTTATTCATCCGCCAGGCGATCAGACATACATCCCATTAGTTGCTTCTTGGTGTCTGTACAATATAACAAACCAACTTGATCATTTTCTGTTTTGAACCCGAATTACAAATATACAGTGAATTTAACATAGACGTTGAGACCATCCAAGACATGGCCAGTATGCAAAATACTGCGGCTTTAAATTGGATAAAAAAATTCCATTTGCTGCTGAGTCAGTCTCGGCACGTTCCCGGTAACCAAGTTATGTCAATTTCCATATATTTTATTGTCCCTGGATCAATATCCTCTCTCACATTCTAAAAAAACAACCAAAAAAAGTCTCTTGTCAAGATCCTATTGATTTACTGTGATTGGCAGGTTTGTGAGCTGCCTGTTGGACCAGCCAGAAGTGCCAATAATTGGAGCAGGAAGGGGCCTGCCTGGAACCATCATCCACAAGATGTTTGTAAACGCACAGAGGGTAAGATTTATCTACAACATAAAGATCCCATTGGTTCTGAAATCTTGAAGCCTCAAACCTGTGTGAGATACACGTTGCCCTGGAAACTGTTTGTGAAGTCGGCAGTTTAGTTTTATTGGTAATATGCAGCACTGAAACTTTAGCTCCATTAAACAGCAGGTTCCCTGTTAAGCTTTAAACATAATCTTTTAACTCATTACGGTTAAAATGAAAAAGTCATTTGTATCAAATCTCATCAGGCTACATTAACGTCATTAAAGGAGAAATACATTCATATAAAAAAAAGGCTTTAATAGGTGAAATTAACTGGAAAGAATACTTATATTTAAGTATAGGGTTCTGGATTGACACTTTCTCTTCATCCATGGCCGACTACCTATACTTTACTACAGCTAGGGAAATAAACTTTCCCAATGTGTCAGGAACTAGTGTAATGTAACGATTAAGGGGCGGATCCAACGTGCGTACCCAGGTTTACTTTTTTAGCTCAAACATGTATCATGTAGGCAGGGGGAGGGACTGTTATATTTACAGACCAGCAACTAGAACGGATGTCCATCCTGCTGCCCTCCAGATGTTTGAAAAATACAACTCCCAGCATTCCTCCATTGCAGAAGAAACCAAGGAATGCTGGGAGTTGTAGTTTTCAAATACCTGGGCCGCAGGTTGGACATCCCTGCACTAGAGGGTCAGTAACTTTAAAGTTTGATGTTTTATTTTCTCCAAAGTTATAATTTCCATTTACTTTAATGTGCTAATAGAATTTTATTCTGTCCCATGCTTGTATTCCGGTTTAAGGCTGCAACGCTGGCTCCCTTAGAAGAAGAACCTAAAAGATCCAATTCGGCAGACGATCGCCGACAGATGACTGATTTTCCTCCCCCTGCTGGCCGGGAAGTCATATTGCGCATCAACGTTTCCAGACCCGCACCGTATTCCAAATTGCTCCCCCAGCGCATGTACAGTGTCCTTACTAAAGACGATTTCCGACTTGCCGGCGCCTTTTCTTCTGATACGTCTTTCTTCTGAAATAGAAATTCAACCTTAGGACGCTCACGCCCCATCAAGGGAATCACCGTCTCATTGCTCCTGTAGTTGTGAAATTGTAGTCAATCTAGCCATCTTATCTATTGCGAAGTCCGCAGGAGCGAAGATTTGTTATTGGTGGATAAACCCTGTCAACTGTAGCTCGCCATCTTGTGTTTGGTCCTAGGTTACATTACCCTGTATCTGATGATTTTTCCCTGGCAACAGGTCAGAGTTCCAGCAGTAGGTCCAGGGCTTGTGGACCTTTCTCAGGCGTAAGGGACATTTCCTTCTGTGCTAGTTAAACAAAATCATTAAGTCCGAAACTTCTCAGTGTTTGCACTGCCATTTGTAATTCTGTACTTATTGGGTTCACTGCTATGACAAGGACTAATCCACCTTTAGTTTCCTCTGATGGTCCCATAAGAACGTTTAACTCCGAAGATAAGGAAACGATCTAGCACCCTGGATCTCTGCTTTAATCTTACCATAGATATAGTTTAAATGATGCAATGTAAAGTTTAATTGTATCAAGAAGGAAGAATAAGTAAGGTCACCTATTGGGCTGGGCAGACTCCTTAAATTTGGTTTTCCTGACCATCAGTTTGCCACTAGCAAACATTCAGCCCGTGCTCAATAGTTCAACACGACAATAGTTCAAGTACTGTTAAGGTTAATCTTAACGTTAACATCAATATAAACACGTTACATGGAAGACTGCAGCAGCCTTGACAGGCTAGGATTACAGGCCGTGTTATTTAGGGATATTGTTTGGAACATTCTGTAGTTTTGGGTAACGAGCGCAGAGATTCCCCCCCTGTGAATGCCGTGTGGATCACTTCATTTAAAACCCTTGTAATTGTTATCTAGAAATCAACAGCCTGGCAGGGAAGATCCCCAGAAGGGAATTGTTTACCTGACAATCCTGGTGTTTAGCTTCTTTCATACACACAGCATGAGAGAACACGGGAGCTGGTAACGCCTGTGGAAAACATAAAACCTGCTATGGCCGACAGGTTCAGGACTCAAACAGGAAGAAGGCCCCTATTGGGTAGTGGGGCAAGATTCAAACCTTTACAATGGTGGAGGTCTCAGCAGGGGGCACCTTGTGAATGGGGAAGGGCAGGGACACAGCAGGTAAAAATATGATGGCATCAATTAATTTAACGCAGGTGGACATTTCATTGTAATGATTGTATTTGATTGATGGGACACCGTGATATTTAATGTAGAAAGTATTTTAAAAAAATCAGAATTAGTAAGTTTACTTTAAGGTCATCAGTGGAAAAAAAGAAAATGGACGTTTACCACACGATAAAAGTCTTGGGAAATTGGTCAACAATAGCCGATTTCCTTAATGTTTCCATAGCAGCTCGATTCCACCTTTCATATGAGAAATCTGAAAGATGTAAGACTAAACTGTTATACATGTCCTTCTCTCTGCCTCTACAAACTTTATAGTTCGTCTCAAGCACAACTAGAGGAATAGCGTTCAGTCATTGGCTGAGATGTGAACGGTCAGTTGCTAACTGGAAGAACCAGAAAGCAGGGTGTTAACATGACATTGTGCCGTATTTCAGGTTAGTCTTACATCTCTCAGTTTTCTAACTATTTTAGTTTTGGTGGTGACTTCATTGTATAAAAGATTTCATAGCTTTTCGTAGACTTCTATGAGGCTTTTACAGCATTACACAAGCTGTGGACTGATTTCGGTTCCATTGAGTGATCAGCATAACGTAGGGCTTATGGCCCGTTTGTGCCATTCTAATTTATATCTACTTGCTTTGTAATGTCTGCTCCATCTCGGTTCTTAGATTTAAAAAAACAAATGTACATATCGTAATGATAAAATGTGGCGAGAGGCTCAATATGGAAAATCACGAATGTGTTCGCTATGGCCCCATTATTTGCCTTGGGGCGACGCAATCAATGGAATCTCTGTGATGGACCCATATGTCCAGTGTTAGATGTAATGATATAAACTGTGATTACACTGACAGTAAAGTAAAGGCCACATAATCAGATATTATCATTGCATTGGAGATTTCAGGCTGCAATAAAACACTTTATGCACAAAGAAATAGTCCAATAGATTGGCTGACTGTATAACAATGTGAAGGGCAATGTAAATATTTCATAATAAAAGTTAAAATACTACATGGGCTATTAAAAAAAACACAAATGTCCCCTTTAAACAACTAGAGATACTAGTAGGTTTACATGGAATCTCACATATGATCTGTAATGTATGTGAATTCTTTCTGTCCATTTTTATATAAAATAAGGACAACTATGCTGTAAAAAATAACTTTAAAAATGAATCGTACCCGGGGTTGGAAAGTAGGATTGATTATTCCTACCCCCCAATATCATTTAGTTTTCAGCTGCCAGGTTAGTGTCCTGGACTTTCCTGTATTAAAGATAGTGCTGAAGCATGGGGCAAGACTGGCAGAAGCAGTTTTCTTTGTGCTGGTGCTCCTCATAGAAACTATATTAGGAGGTAGGAATTACAATTTCTACCTCCCTACCTCCACTACTTTTCACTTTATCGGGGTTATTCAATAAAAGTTCTTATCGTTAGAAATGGTGCTAATTTTGCCCCAACCAATCAGATCTTATTTAATATTTGAAAGCTAAAATCTGATTGGTTGGGGGAAAATTAGCACCATTTTTAACAATAAAAACTGTTATTGAATCTCCCTGCAAGGGTTTAAAAAAAAAAAAAAAAAACTAGATTCACTAAAAAAAGTTCCCACTACAAAATTCCTATAAAACCCCACAGATTTGTATGGATTTTTCATCACGTTTGCATGTGTTTTCTACTGTGGTTGTATGCAGAGCGTTTTAGTGCATTTTTGGGTGAAAGGGCAATAAACCCCATAAGGATGCAAATTGGATTTTATTTAGTCCTGTTTATCCCCCTTACCCATAGACTTTCATTGAGTGCATTATTGCTTTAAACTGCATGCAGCAATGTGTATACAAAACACTCTGCATAGAAACACAGTAGTGGGAACCTTATGGTAATACTCTATGGGAAACCAATGCCCTTGTTTTTTACCCAATGCATGGGGTGGGACATTTCTACAATGGTAAAATTACAATCGTGGTTGTGTAATACGCTCACCTATACAATAACATTGTGGTAGTTTACTACATGGTACTGTACGGCCAAACATCCAGAAATGGCGACCTCAGGCTTTTACAAAAAATGTGGGTTAAATTTAGCCTCTAATGTGAAGCTGTAAGACCCCCTGTACCTAGAGGTTCATCCTATGCATGTGCCGTGTATTCTTTCTCTGGGTTAAGCTCCGTACGAATGTGGAATTTTGCTCAGACAAGGATGGATCAACGATGGACTGAGCGGCCATACACGTGCAATCCTCGTCTAGAATGCTTGGTCAGCTCTTGGGCACTTTGCCCAAGTAAAATTTTACCTCTTTATGAGGCTTAAAATAGTTACCTTGAAGGGTATTGATCTTTGGGCCTCTAGAGAAAGTTGGGGGCAGATTTATAAAGTACGATTGTAGATTTAGTATAGTATAGTATTTGAGGTTGAATAAAGACATACGTCCATCCAGTCCAACCCATCTAGCAATATCCTTATTTCCTGCCCGTTGATCCAGAGGAAGGCAAAAAAAACCCCACCAAATTTATAAAGGTGAAAAAAATTCCTCTCTGACTCCAAGTGGCAATGGGAAATTTCCCTGGATCAACTCTACTTTATGTATCAATACCAGTAACTTGTAACATTCCTTGTTTGTAGAAACTCATCCAGCTTTTTATTAAACTGACCAATGAACCTGCCATTACAACGTCCACTGGAAGACAGTTCCATAGCTTTACCGTTCTCACAGTGACAAACCCTTTCCCAACTCTACTTTATGTATCAATACCAGTAACTTGTAACATTCCTTGTTTGTAGAAACTCATCCAGCTTTTTATTAAACTGACCAATGAACCTGCCATAACAACGTCCACTGGAAGACAGTTCCATAGCTTTACCGTTCTCACAGTGACAAACCCTTTCCCACCTCTCTTTATGTATCAATACCAGTAACTGTAACATTCCTTGTTTGTAGAAACTCATCCAGCTTTTATTAAACTGACCAATGAACCTGCCATAACAACATCCACTGGAAGACAGTTCCATACTTTACCGTTCTCACAGTGACAAACCCTTTCCAACTCTACTTTATGTATCAATCCCAGTAACTTGAACATTCCTTGTTTGTAGAAACTCATCCAGCTTTTTATTAAACTGACCATGAACCTGCCATAACAACGTCCACTGGAAGACAGTTCCATAGCTTTACCGTTCTCACAGTGACAAACCCTTCCCAACTCTACTTTATGTATCAATACCAGTAACTTGTAACATTCCTTGTTTGTAGAAACTCATCCAGCTTTTTATTAACTGACCATGAACCTGCCATAACAACGTCCACTGGAAGACAGTTCCATAGCTTTACCGTTCTCACAGTGACAAACCCTTTCCCAACTCTACTTTATGTATCAATCCATAACTTGTAACATTCCTTGTTTGTAGAAACTCATCCAGCTTTTTATTAAACTGACCAATGAACCTGCCATAACAACGTCCACTGGAAGACAGTTCCATAGCTTTACCGTTCTCACAGTGACAACCCTTTCCCAACTCTACTTTATGTATCAATACCAGTAACTTTGTACAATTCCTTGTTTGTAGAAACTCATCCAGCTTTTTATTAACTGACCAATGAACCTCCCATAACAACGTCCACTGGAAGACAGTTCCATAGCTTTAACCGTTCTCACATGACAAACCCTTTCCCAACTCTACTTTATGTATCAATACCAGTAACTTGTAACATTCCTTGTTTGTAGAAACTCATCCAGCTTTTTATTAAACTGACCAATGAACCGCCATAACAACGTCCACTGGAAGACAGTTCCATAGCTTTACCGTTCTCACAGTGACAACCCTTTCCAACTCTACTTTATGTATCAATCCCAGCTTGTAACATTCCTTGTTTGTAGAAACTCCCAGCTTTTTATTAACACCAATGAACCTCCATAACAACGTCCCTGGAAGACAGTTCCATAGCTTTACCGTTCTCACAGTGACAAACCCTTTCCCAACTCTACTTTATGTATCAATCCCAGTAACTTGTAACATTCCTTGTTTGTAGAAACTCATCCAGTTTTATTAAACTGACCAATGAACCTGCCATAACAACGTCCACTGGAAGACAGTTCCATAGCTTTACCGTTCTCACAGTGACAACCCTTTCCCAACTCTACTTTATGTATCAATACCAGTAACTTGTAACTTCCTTGTTGTAGAAACTCATCCAGCTTTTTATTAAACTGACCAATGAACCTCCCATAACAACGTCCACTGGAGACAGTTCCATACTTTACCGTTCTCACAGTGACAAACCCTTTCCCAACTCTACTTTATGTATCAATACCAGTAACTTGTAACATTCCTTGTTTGAGAAACTCATCCACTTTTTTAAACTGACCAATGAACCTGCCAATACAACGTCCACTGGAAGACATTCCATAGCTTTACCGTTCTCACAGTGACAAACCCTTTCCCAACTCTACTTTTTGTATCAATCCCAGTAACTTGACATTCCTTGTTTGTAGAAACTCATCCAGCTTTTATTAAACTGACCAATGAACCTGCCCATAACAACGTCCACTGGAAGACAGTTCCATACGTTTACCGTTCTCACAGTGACAACCCTTTCCCAACTCTACTTTATGTATCAATCCCAGTAACTTGTAACATTCCTTGTTTGTAGAAACTCACCAGTTTTTTTTAAACTGACCAATGAACCTGCCATAACAGCGTCCACTGAAGACATTTTCCATAGCTTTACCGTTCTCACAGTGAACAACCCTTTCCCAACTCTACTTTATGTATCAATACCAGTAACTTGTAACATTCCTTGTTTGTAGAAACTCATCCAGCTTTTATTAAACTGACCAATGAACCTCCATACAACGTCCACTGGAAGACAGTTCCATAGCTTTACCGTTCTCACAGTGACAAACCCTTCCCAACTCTACTTTATGTATCAATACCAGTAACTTGTAACATTCCTTGTTTGAGAAACTCATCCAGCTTTTTTAAACTGACCAATGAACCTGCCATAACAACGCCACGGAAGACAGTTCCATAGCTTTACCGTTCTCACAGTGACAAACCTTTCCCAACTCTACTTTATGTATCAATACCAGTAACTTGTAACATTCCTTGTTTGTAGAAACTCAATCCAGCTTTTTTTAAAACTGACCAATGAACCGCCATAACAACGTCCACTGGAAGACAGTTCCATAGCTTTACCGTTCTCACAGTGACAACCCTTTCCCAACTCTACTTTATGATTATCCCAGTAACTTGTAACATTCCTTTTTTGGTAGACTCATCCACTTTTATTAAACTGACCAATAACCTGCCATACAACATCCACGGAAGACAGTTCCATAGCTTTACCGTCTCACAGTGAAAACCCTTTCCCAACTCTACTTTATGTATCAATACCAGTAACTTGTAACATTCCTTTTTGTTAAGACACTCATCCAGCTTTTTATTAAACTGACCAATGAACCTGCCATAACAACGTCCACTGGAAGACAGTTCCATAGCTTTACCGTTCTCACAGTGACAAACCCTTTCCCAACTCTACTTTATGTATCAATACCAGTAACTTGTAACATTCCTTGTTTGTAGAAACTCATCCAGCTTTTTATTAAACTGACCAATGAACCTGCCATAACAACGTCCACTGGAAGACAGTTCCATAGCTTTACCGTTCTCACAGTGACAAACCCTTTCCCAACTCTACTTTATATATCAATACCAGTAACTTGTAACATTCCTTGTTTGTAGAAACCCATCCAGCTTTTTATTAAACTGACCAATGAACCTGCCATAACAACGTCCACTGGAAGACAGTTCCATAGCCTTACCGTGCTCACAGTGAAAACCCTTTCCCAACTTGAAGCCTAAACCTTTTTTCTTCAAGTCTTAAGGGATGTCCTCGTGTCCTTTGACATGTTCTCTTGGTGAACAATGCCCCAGATAGTTTATTGTATGGCCCGTTAATGTATTTATACACAGTAATCATATCCCTACGCAAGCGCCTTTTCTCCAGCGTACATAATTGTAACTTTTCCAGTCTCTCTTCATATTCAAGCTCCCCCAATCCCCTTATTAATTTTGTTGCCCTTCTCTGAACCCTTTCCATTTCCAAGATGTCCTTTTTGTACACAGGATTCCAAAATTGCACTGCATATTCTAAATCATAATATCGGCCATACAATACTATTGAGGTTGTTCACTACCGCATCGTATTGTACGAACGAATGTAAATTTACGACCGCAGCCATATATTTACGTCCCCGGTCGTACTATTACGTTAATGCGCAATATCAGAAGTTTACCTTGCCTTGTTCATTTAAAGCTCAAATTGGCTTCAGACTAAAAAGAGTAAATAAATCAGTTCCCTGTGAGGGGTTAAGGACATTGGGTCATATTTATAAAGCCACGGTATCGGTTTATAGGGCCCTATTTATAAAAAATCGTTATCGTTATCGTAAAATACCGATCGTTATCGTAAAATAACGACCGGGGTTTTACCGATAACGACCGTTATTTACCGATAAATATCAGTAAATAACGACCGTTATCGGTAAATAACGACTGTTATCGGTAAATAACGACCGTTATCGGTAAATAACGACCGGTATTTACCGACAACGACCGATATTTAACGATATCGGTAAATAACGGTCGTTATCGGTAAATAACGGTCGTTATCGGTAAAAACCCGGTCATTATTTTACGATAACGATCGGTATTTTACGATAACGATACCGATCTTTTATAAATAGGGCCCATAGTTCATTTACGATCACGATCAAATGAAAGGGTCTCTTGTCGTTTACATAGACCAATCTGTGTGACTGGCCCCAAGCCTTCGCTTAGTGAATAAATCCCCTTTCCCGTGTAAATGGTCGGGAGAGACCAGAGACATTTATCTCCTCTCCGAGGGGCAGAGTTTGTGACATCATCGTTAAGGCTGAAATCAGATCGGAATTAATAGTCGCCGTGAACCGTTTCCTTGGAGACAAAGATTTCTCAGTGCGAGAAACTTATAAATACATAAAATATTGCAATGTCTATAAAATCTCCAGCCTTCTGCTTTATATTTCATTCTGATACATTCACCATCAAAACAAAATGTGACAGGAAACAAGTCTTCCCCCTACTAGACAGGATCTGTCTCTGTCCATCTGTTCGCTTAGCAGCTTCACAAAAGAATAAACAGAGACGCATATTAATGTCCTGGATACCAAATCTCGAACCTGGACTACATAGGGAACAATGATACCATTAACTCATCTTATTATTCACATGACGGAATATTAAATAGTGAATATTCCCTTTGAGGTTGGATTATTTATCCTAATTTGATGGATTACTGTTGGAAATAATAAATGATAATCGTCTGTGTAATCTCCTGAAACACAATTGCCATCCGTCGAAATGTTCTAATCCTCATGGCAAAAAAAGATTTTTTATAACATTTTATAAATATGGCCCATAAAGGGGCGATGTCGGAAAATACCAATATCAATCCTTATTTCAAAAAATAACCGGATTGTACCAACTTCCATCTGCATTTTACCAAAGATACAACTAGTTCTGGTATTTTGCATCAATATTAAAGGAATTGTTCACTTAAAAATAATGACAGCCTCATTACAATCTATAAATGATACATGTACTTACTCTGATGTGTTTGTGTTGCTGCATGACTTCAATCCAGTACTTGTTTTTCTAACGCTCAGTCCCTGACAGACTATCTGACTCTCTGGGCCATATTTATAAAGGCACGGTATCACTTTTTAGCGACACCGCACCATTAACGTAACCATGTACAATTGCTGTCGCATTTTACCAAGAACATGCGGTATTGGTAACTTTTGATACCGTGTGTTTATAAATATGGCCCTCTGAGCGCAAGCATGCTCATTGATCCCTATAAGGAAGCATTGGGAGAGGAAATTTCCCACCGTACAGTTCATGTACCAATTGTCACCATTCCAGCTACAGTAAAGAAGTACACAGCAGAAGTTTATGATAATAAGGTACTTGATTGACAGCTGAAATGTAAGATGGTTCAGATTATATCTGTTGTATTCAATTAGATCAACTGGACTGGGAGTTTAATTCTTGAAGACGTTTCGCTAGTCATCCGACTGGCTTTCTCAATTCAGAATGACTTGTACAAGAATCTGTGGCAATAATTCAGATTGGATATCTGAAGAAATAGGGGACATGTTAACAAAAGAACAGTTATATAAGCACAAAGAGTGATGGCTTTCACAGCCAATGTATCAAAGTTGATATTATAGACTTGCTCAAACTAGTTATACACTTGTACGTCAGTTCAGATTATCATACCCAACAGTATATCTCATACTTTACAGGGTAGTGCCCTCGTCTGCGCTCTCACCGACTTATAGGCACAGTATCATCATTCTGACGGTTATATCAAACATAATATAGGCCTACCATGCTAATTAGGCATTATCTAAATTACAATAAGTATGAGATATACTGTTGGGTATGATATCTGAACTGACGTACAAGTCTATAACTAGTTTGAGCAAGTTTATAATATCAACTAACAAAAGAACAGTATAACTAGTTTGAGCAAGTTTATAATATCAACTAACAAAAGAACAGTACAGTGATAGTTAGGGAGAATTATAGTTTCCAGTAATGGGCAAGTTTCCCAGTGTACGTATTCTTTAAAGGTGCAGGTGCCTTCACTGGTTTGGGCCATAGTGCAATACCCCCAAACACTGTCCATACAGAGGCATGTTTGAATGAACCCAATTTCAGTCTTACTGCTCCTTTAACCACAGAAGAGCAGACTTTGCACGTCTCCTTCCTGATTATACTGCGTGTAGGGGAAGTGCATTGACCGACAAGTCCCTGTTGCCTTCATCTAATTAACTTTATTGACTGTTTAAGGTGAACGAAAAGCATGTAAAGGAAACACTTGATTAAAATGGTCCGTGTGCTCTGAAAACTAATTAAATAGTTGATTTTTGTCTGTGTTTTATCACATTGCGCAGAAAAGCACTGAGACTTCATAGGTTGATGGGCCTGGGGGCAAAGCATCCAATTTGGGTTTCCAGATTTCATTTCTCCTTGCAGGGAATTCTGGGAGAGATTGTTAAGATTGGCCGAGAACCAGTCCCATAGCGACTTCTACAAGTATCTGGAATAATGAATCTCGATCATCACTACAGACATTTAAATCATTCAAACAATAGAATGTCCACCTAAGATGGCAGATGACCAATAGGGCACAAAAACGACTGATCTCAGTACCAACCAACGGCCAACCCTTGTCAAGATCATTTCCATTGTGTTATCACCTAAGGAGTCGATCACGCAGGAATGTGTGTGTGGCTGCGTAGCAATCGCTCACTTTATATGGAACACGGGTTTGTTAGGCTAAGGCCAAACTAAGGCAACGCGTGGGAAAATTGTCCGCAATGTTGCGCAATGCACAAGGAGTGTTGATCACATACGCTCGGAGAACAGGTCTCAGTACATGACAATGTGGCTTTGTTTCTCTCGTGCGAACGGATCGCTAAACGTGCCTGGAAGCGCACGAGAAACATGCTAGTGAGGTCTAGCCCTTACAGGGGGGTTTCAATGCCTTATTCTGTATTTTACAGTGTGGCCACCATAAAACGATGCATAGTAAATAATGGTCGTTACAGGTAGTTTATGCCCCATAAAGTGATGGATCACCAGCAGATTACAATGGAAGCCCCTTAAGTGGTCAGTTCGGTTGAGAGCTGGTGTCCTATATAAAGGTCTGTTATTCTACACCTCCGGCTTCTGGGCCCTAACCTATCCTCACATGGGGGCATTTTTATAAAGCAAGGGTATAATTAAAGGGCAATTATGGTCACCCATGTCTCAGTTAACACTACCCAGGGTGGGGACCTAAACTGTGTGGCCCTCACCCCCGGGTCTTACGGGGGAAGATGCAATCCTTGCAGAGCGTGTCTTCCCATTGGTTGAATACTCAGAAGTGAAGGTGGTGTGTATGGAGCCGGCATTGGAGGGATGGTTCCCAGTGATAAGGTAAGACCCAGGGGTGAGGATCTAGCAGTTAAGGTCCTCCCCCTGGAAACCATCACATGGGAGAGGGGTGTGTGGACATATTTGCCCTTTTAACAAGGACCATTAAATAACACCTCATTGCTAAATACTGATCTATAAATAAGAACATCCCTCCTAAAATAACTCTACAGATCCTTATATAACAAAATTTACTTAGTGATCCTTAAATAATAATACCGATCCTTAAATAGCGATAAGGAGCCGCATTCTACAACGAGAGTTAAAGAGACCCCTGCTTATAAATACGGCCCATGGAGCCGAACTCTAGGAACCATCTTATTACAGGATCTGGAAACTACAAACCCCCTTGAACGTGGAGCTTCTGCAACCAGTAGATAATGTAAGACGGTTGCAGATACAGGTTTAATTTAATTAAACGTGACCCGTTAATGCTTCTTTAACAGGATTAACTTCTCTATTAACTTCCTCAATCCTCTCAGGCCATATTCATTCCTCGCTATAGCGATCTGTGGGATATATTTCAGATGAGGTTCCCATGGCGATTGCCCAATGCCTGAAACTCTACAAATCTCCAACGTGCCTTAATGAATAATATTTGCTATTAGCACTATTACATTTCGATAAGGAAAACCAGCGTAATTAATCACGGTCGCGCCTTTTCCATCCTGCCCCGTAGAACAGAGCATTACCAATCAAGATAATGACCTCTCCAAGGAACGGCACTGCCACATGTAAAGTCTGGTCATAGAATCGATCCCTGATGGGATTGGACAGTAAGGACACAGAGCTCATTATGGCTACAAATGAAATAAGTAGCAGTAATTATTGGACTCTAAATCAGCCCTTCTATTTACAGGGTCCGGCCGAGAACATTAACCGTTTCCTGTTATAAAGCTGCGTTTTAATGAACGTTATCAGAAGGATAAGCTGCCAATGTTACCGTAATCTTACCACACGGATGTAAAATAACGACTGTTATCGTATCAACGTAAACAGTGGCGTAACTAGGAATCACTGGGCCCCTCAGCAAAACTATAATGGGGCCCCTATCCGTGCTTCAGCCATTGATTTTCTGGGAGGAGGCTATATCTGTCATATTGAAAAATAAGATGGGGCCCCCTTGCGGTTGCTCCCCCTGCTAGTTACGCCCCTGAACGTAAAATAATCTACTGATACATAATGCCCAATAGAGTTTATTTTGCCTGTTAGTGTTAAATAACACCCAGTAATGTTAAATAACACCGTCAGTATAGTGTTAATTAGCACCTCATTCAGGATATGACACACAGTATCACAAAATAATCTACGATGCAGCTTTATCAATGATTGGCCAATTCACATTGACCCATAGACTGCCAGAGCTGTAATATAGTGGATAATACACCGCCAATTGTAAATTATAAGAATATTAGAAGTCACCAAGGAGTTCCGTGACCATATAAAAGCACGAGGCCGCAGGCCGAGTACCTTTTATACAGGGCACGGAACTCCAAGGTGACTTCTAATATCCCTTTAATTTAAAGTTCAGGGTGCATTATTTATTATAACCTACCCCTTTGTGGCTTCTGGTTTCCTTCTCCTCCTGGAACTGTAAGATTATAAGGCTATAATCTTACAGTTCCTCCCATAGAAACCCACTACAGGGGTAGGTTATAAGGCTATAATCTTACAGTTCCGCCATAAAAAATCCATTACAGGGGTAGGTTATATCTCTATTAACCAATGCAGTATGTGATTAGCACCCCATGGCTATAGCCACAGGTGGAGCAGAGCAGTTGATATTATAGAGGTTGGTAGACGGCAGATGCTTTTAGGACCATTAGAAGCTCAAATAGCTGCAAAGACACAAATAGCCACTAAGAAACAAATAACCAGATTCTCCAAGGGAGAGAAATTCTGAGATGTGATTGAGAGAAGATTTGACAGCTCTGCCAAATGTGCATGGGTTGTTTGTAGGAGAGAAAGTCTGGTCTGCGATGTCTTAACCTACAGCGGGAGAGGAAAACTGTTCATCTTCAGCTATGGGAAGGACTGTTAGTCTCCAGAAAGGGAGAAAAAGGGTCTAATGTAAATACTGATTGGGGAGCCGACAGTATAGATCTACAATAGCAATAGGAGGGGAGAGTACAGTATAGATCTACAATAGGTGGGGAGAGTACAGTATAGATCTACAATAGCAATAGGTGGGGAGAGTACAGTATAGATCTACAATAGGTGGGGAGAGTACAGTATAGATCTACAATAGCAATAGGTGGGTATAGTACAGATAGATCTACAGCATAGGTGGGGAGAGTACAGTATAGCTCTGCAATAGGTGGGGAGAGTACAGTATAGATCTGCAATAGGTGGGGAGAGTAACAGTATAGATCTACAATAGGTGGGGAGAGTACAGTATAGATCTACAATAGGTGGGGAGAGTACAGTATAGATCTACAATAGCAATAGGTGTGGGAGAGTACAGTATAGATCTACAATAGCAATAGGTGGGGAGAGTAAGTATAGCTCTGCAATAGGTGGGGAGATAAGATAGTCTGCAATAGGTGGGGGAGAGTACAGTATAGATCTACAATAGCAATAGGAGGTGAGGTGAGAGTAGTAAGATCTGCAATAGGTGGGAGAGTACAGTAATAGATCTACAATATGGTGAGAGTACAGTAGATCTACAATAGCAATAGGTGGGGAGAGTACAGTATAGATCTACAATAGCAATAGGTGGGGAGAGTACAGTATAGATCTACAATAGGTGGGGAGAGTACGTATAGATCTACAATAGCAATAGGGGTGGGGAGAGTACAGTATAGATCTGCAATAGCAATAGGTGGGGAGAGTACAGTTTAGATCTGCAATAGCAATAGGTGGGGAAGTACATATAGATCTGCAATGGTGGGGAGAGTACAGTATAGATCTACAATAGCAATAGGTGGGGAGAGTACAGTATAGATCTACAATAGCAATAGGTGGGGAGAGTACAGTATAGATCTACAATAGGTGGGGAGAGTACGTAATAGATCTACAATAGCAATAGGTGGGGAGAGTACATTAGTAGATCTCAATAGCAATAGGTGGGGAGAGTACAGTATAGATCTGCAATGCAATAGGTGGGGAGAGTACAGTATAGATCTACAATAGCAATAGGTGGGGAGAGTACAGTATAGATCTACAATAGCAATAGGTGGGGAGAGTACAGTATAGATCTACAATAGCAATAGGTGGGAGAGTACAGTATAGATCTGCAATAGCAATAGGTGGGGAGAGTACAGTATAGATCTGCAATAGCAATAGGTGGGGAGAGTACAGTATAGATCTGCAATAGCAATAGGTGGGGGAGAGTACAGTATAGATCTGCATACAATAGGTGGGGAGAGTACAGTATAATCTACAATACAATAGGTTGGGGAGAGTACGTATAGATCTACAATAGGTGGGAGATTACAGATAGATCTACAATAGGTGGGAGAGTACAGTTTAGATCTGCAATAGCATAGGTGGGGAGAGTACAGTATAGATCTGCATAGCAATAGGTGGGAGAGTACAGTATAGATCTGCAATAGCAATAGGTGGGGAGAGTACAGTATAGATCTCACAATAGGTGGGGAAGTACAGTATAGATCTACATGCAATAGGTGGGGAAGAGTACTAGTATATCTACCAAATATAGTGGGGAGAGTACAGTATAGATCTACAATAGCATAGTGGGGAGAGTACAGTATAGATCTACAATAGGTGGGGAGAGTACAGTATAGATCTACAATAGGTGGGGAGAGTACAGTATAGATCTACAATAGCAATAGGTGGGGAGAGTAACAGTAATATAGTCTACAATAGCAATAGGTGGGAGAGTACAGTATAGATCTGCAACATAGCAATAGGTGGGGAGAGTACAGTAATTGCAATAGCATAGGTGGGAGAGTATTATAATCTGCAATAGCATAGTTGGGGAGAGTACAGTATAGATCTCAATAGCAATAGGTGGGGAGAGTACAGTATAGATTCTACATATAGTTGGGGAGAGTACAGTAATAATCTACAATAGGTGGGGAGAGTACAGTAGAATCTACAATAGGTGGAGAGTGTCTAGTATTCTACAATAGCATAGTGGGGAGAGAGACAGTATAGATCTACAATAACTAGGTGGGGAGAGTACAGTATAGATCTACAATAGCAATAGGTGGGAGAGTACAGTATAGATCTAGCAATAGGTGGGAGAGTACAGTATAGAATCTACCAAGGTGGGGAGTACAGTATAGATCTACAATAGGTGGGGAGAGTACAGTATAGATTCAATGCAATAGGTGGGGAGAGTACAGTATAGATCTACAATAGCAATAGGTGGGGAGAGTACAGTATAGATCTCCAATAGCAATAGGTGGGGAGAGTACAGTATAGATCTACAATAGGTGGGGAGAGTACAGTATAGATCTACAATAGGTGGGGAGAGTACGTATTAGACTACAAAGGTGGGGAGAGTACAGTATAGATCTACAATAGTGGGGAGAGTACAGTATAGATCTACAATAGCAATAGGTTGGAGATACAGTATAGATCTACAATAGGTGGGGAGAGTACAGTATAGATCTACAATAGGTGGGGGAGAGTACAGTATAGATCTACAATAGGTGGGGAGAGTAAAGTATAGATCTACAATAGGTGGGGAGAGTACAGTATAGATCTACAATAGGTGGGGAGAGTACAGTAAGATCTACAATAGCAATAGGTGGGAGAGTACAGTATAGATCTGCAATACATAGGTGGGGAGAGTACAGTATAGATCTGCAATAGCAAGGTGGGGAGAGTACAGTATAGATCTCAATAGCAATAGGTGGGATAGTACAGTATAGATCTGCAATAGAATAGGGGGAGGTACAGTATAGCTCACAATAGGTGGGGAGAGTAAGATAGAGCTACAATATTGGGGAGAGTACAGTATAGATCTACAATAGGCGGTGGGAGAAGTAACAGTATAGATCTACAATAGCAATAGGTGGGGAGAGTACAGTATAGATATACAATAGGTGGGGAGAGTACAGTATAGATCTACAATAGCAATAGGTGGGGAGAGTACAGTATAGATCTGCAATAGCAATAGGTGGGGAGAGTACAGTATAGATCTGCAATAGCAATAGGTGGGGAGAGTACAGTATAGATCTCATAGCAATAGGTGGGGAGAGTACAGTATAGATCTGCAATAGGTGGGGGAGAGTACAGTATAGATCTCAAATAGGTGGGAGAAGTAACAGTATAATCTGACAATAGGTGGGAGAGTACAGTATAGATCTACAATAGCATGGTGGGGAAGTACAGTATAGATCTCATAGCAATAGGTGGGGAGAGTACAGTATAGATCTGCAATAGTGGGGAGAGTCAGTATAGATCTGCAATAGTGGGGAGAGTACATATATCTACAATAGGGGGAGAGTACAGTATAATCTGCAATAAAGGTGGGGATAGTACAGTATAGATCTGCAATAGTGGGGAGAGTACAGTATGAATCTGGCAATAGTGGGAGAGTACAGTATAATCTGCAATAGCATGGGGAGAGTACAGTATGATCTGCACATAGGTGGGGAGAGTACGTATAGATCTGCAATAGGTGGGGAGAGTACAGTATAGATCTGCAATAGGTGGGGAGAGTACAGTATAGATCTACAATAGCAATAGGTGGGAGAGTACAGTATAGATCTACAATAGGTGGGGAGAGTCAGTTATAGATCTGCAATAGGTGGGTGAGAGTACAGTATAGATCTACAATAGCAATAGGTGGGGAAGTACAGTATAGATCTACAATAGGTGGGGAGAGTACAGTATAGATCTGAATAGGGTGGGGAGAGTACAGTAGATCTACAATAGGCATAGTGGGGAGAGTACATTATAGATCTACATAGCAATAGGTGGGGAGTGTACAGTATAGATCTACAATAGGTGGGGAGGTACAGTATAGAGCTGCAATAGGTGGGGAGAGTACAGTATAGATCTACATAGCAATAGGTTGGAGAGTACAGTATAGATCGCACTAGGTGGGGAGGTACATATAGATCTGCAATAGGTGGGGAGAGTACAGTAAGATCTGCAATAGGGTGGGGAGAGTACAGTATAGATCCTGCAATAGGTGGGGAGAGTACAGTATAGACTGACAATAGGTGGGAGAGTACAGTATAGATCTGCAATAGGTGGGGAAAGAGTACAGTATAGATCTGCAATAGTGGGAGAGTACAGTATAGTCTGTCAATAAGGTGGGGAGAGTACAGTATAGATCTGCAATAGGTGGGGAGAGTACAGTATAGATCTGCAATAGCAATAGGTGGGGAGAGTACACGTATAGCATCTGACAATGGTGGGAGTACAGTATAGATCTGCAATAGGTGGAGAGTACAGTATAGATCTGCATAGCAATATGTGGGGAGAGTACAGTATAGATCTGCTACAATAGGTGGGAGAGGTACAGTATATAGATCTACAATAGCAATAGGTGGGGAGAGTACAGTATAGATCTACCATGGCAATAGTGGGGAGAGTACAGTATGATCTACAATGGGCATAGGTGGGGAGAGTACAGTAAGATCTACAATAGCAATAGGTGGGGAGAGTACGTATAGATCTCAATAGCATGTGGGGAGAGTACAGTATAGATCTGCAATAGGTGGGGAGAGTACAGTATAGATCTGCAATAGGTGGGGAGAGTACAGTATAGTATCTGCAAAAGGTGGGGAGAGTCCAGTATAGATCTGCAATAGGTGGGGAGAGTACAGTATAGATCTGCAATAGGTGGGGGAAGAGTACAGTATAGATCTACAATAGCAATAGGTGGGGAGAGTACAGTATAGATCTACAATAGCAATAGGTGGGGAGAGTACAGTATAGATCTACATAGGTGGGGAGAGTACAGTATAGATCTGCCAATAGGTGGGGAGAGTACAGTATAGATCTACAATAGGTGGGAGAGTACAGTATAGATCTGCAATAGGTGGGGAGATTACAGTATAGATCTGCAATAGGTGGGGAGAGTACAGTATAGATCTGCAATAGATGGGGAGAGTACAGTATAGATCTGCAATAGGTGGGAGGTACAGATAGATCTGCAATAGGTGGGGGAGAGTAACAGTATAGATCTGCCATAGGTGGGGGAGTACAGTATAGATCTACATAGCAATAGGTGGGGAGAGTACAGTATAGATCTACAATAGGGGGGAGAGTACAGTATAGATCTGCATAGGGGGGAGAGTACAGTATAGATCTACAATAGCAATAGGTGGGGAGAGTACATATAGATGCTAAATAGGTGGGGAGAGTACAGTATAGATCTGCAATAGGTGGGAGAGTACAGTATAGACTGCAATAGGTGGGGAGAGTACAGTATAGATCACAATACGCAATAGGTGGGGAGAGTACAGTATAGATTCTACAATAGGTGTGGGGAGTTACAGTATAGATCTGCAACTAGGTGGGGAGAGTACAGTATAGATCTACCATAGCAATAGGTGGGGAGAGTACAGTATAGATCTGCAATAGGTGGGGAGAGTAACAGTATAGATCTGCAAATAGGTGGGAGAGTACAGTATAGATCTGCAATAGGTGGGGAAGAGTAACAGTATAGATCTGCAATAGGTGGTGGGAGGAGATACAGTATAATCTGCATAGTTGGGGAGAGTACAGTATAGAGCTACATGCAATAGGTGGGGAGAGTACAGTATATCCTAAATAGGTGGGGAGAGTACATATAGATCTGCAATAGGTGGGGGAGTACAGTATAGTCACAGCAGATGCTACATTGACATTCTATCAAGTGTGGATCATCTTCTGACATTATTAGTGGTTTATCCTGTCGGATCCATATATGAGGTTGGGGAGAAATAGTCACACCTGCAGTAGGTCTCATGATTGCTCCCCCTTCATTAGCACAACTGGCTGTTCAGCCTCTCCCAGCGTTCTGTCTGTATGATGGTTGTACATTAACTCTCTGTGTGAGCGATCGTCTAACATGTACAAGGCTTTAGTCATAGCAATAAATCAATGAATGGATGTTCTACATTTCCACTTATCTGACCAGTTCATTAAAACCCATCATATTTATATCCAACTTTATAGCAAGTAGCTAAGGATGGAGATAGACCAGTTGACTGCAGTACAAACAAGGAGGGGGTAAGGTAAGCAGAGTACGATAAGCAGATGTAGGTAATGGTAAGCATGAGTACTAATAAGCGAAGTAAGTGTAAGGTAAAGCATGAGTAACATAACGTTTAAGGTAAGGTAAGGATAAAATGCAGAGTAGTAAGCAGAGTACTATACACAGAGGTTACGGTAGCAAGAGTACTATAAGCAGAGGTAAGGGTAAGGTAAGCAGAGTACTATAAGCAGAGGTAAGGTTAAGCAGAGTACTATACTCAGACGGTGTAAGCCGTAACATACACGAGGTAGAACATATACCAGAGGTAAAGGTAAGGTAAGCAAGAGTACTATACAGGTAGGTAAGCAGAGAAAAGCATTCAGTAAGGTAAGCAGAGTACTATAAGCAGAGGTAATGGTAAGGAGCAGATGTACTATACACAGTAAGTAAGCAGATATTAAGCAGAAGTTAAGCAGAGTACTATAAGCAGAGGTAAGGTAAGGTAAGCAGAGTACTATAAGCAGAGCGATGGAGGTAAGGTAATTGCAGTCATGGATTAGTTCTACTATAGCAGATAATAAGCGAGTATAAGAGATGATGTAGCAGAGTACTATAAGCAGGAGGTGAAGTAGTAAGCAGAGTACTATAAGCAATGTAAAGGTCTAGCAGAGTACTATAAGCAAGGTAGGTAAGCAGAGTCTATAAGCAGATGTAAGGTATGTGCAGAGTACTATAGAGGGTAAGATAAGTAAGTCGAGTACTACAACAGAGGGTAAGGTAAGGAAGCAGAGTACTATAAGCAGGCGAGGTAAGTTCCGAAGTACTATAAGCAGAAAAGGTTTTTAAAAGGGTAAGGTAAGCAGAGTAAACTATAGGAGCAGATGTAAGTAAGCAGAGTACTATAAGCAAGGTAAGGTAAGTAAGCAGAGTAATATAAGCCGATGGTAAGGTAAGCAAGTACTATAACAGGAGTAAAGGTAAGGTAAGAGATAGTACTATAAGCAGATGTAATGGTAAGCAGAGTACTATAGCGAGGTAAGTAAGGTAGAGCAGAGTACTTCAGATCAGATGTAAGGTAAGCAGGTACTATAAGCAGAGTGTAAGTGTACGGTAACAGAAGTACTCCATAAGCAGAATTAAGTGTAGCAGGTACTATAAGCAAGGTAAGGTAAGAAGGTTACTATAACTCAGATGTAAGGTAAGCAGAGTACGATAAGCGATATAAGTAGCAGAGTACTAAACAGAGGTAGGTAGGTAAAAGCCGTTATTAAGCAGTGAAGGTAAGCAGAGTACTATAAGCAGATGTAAGGTAAGCAGAGTACTATAACAGATTAAGGTAGAAAAGTACTATTAAACAGAGGTACAGGTAGGTAAGAGAGTACTATAACAGATGTACGGTCAGCAGTACTTAAGCAGAGGAGGTAAGTACGCAGTACGTCGATAAAGCAGATGGGATAGTTAAGCAGGTACTATAAGCAGAGGTAAATAAGAAGTAGTACTATAAGCCCGATTATGAAGCAATACTATGCAGATGTACTAGCAGATGTAAGGTAAGCCAGGTATTAAGAATAAAGGAAACAAAAAAAAGAAATAATAAAGAAAAGTAAGGAATCAAGTAATAGCATAGGTAAGCATAGTACTATAAAGCAGAGGTAGGTAAGGTACAGAGTAACTATAAGCAGCGGTAAGGTAGCAGAGTATCAGAAGAGGTCTAGTAATAAGATACTATGCAGTAAGGTAAGCAGGAGTACAGTAACAGAGGTAAGGTAAGGTAGAGCAGGAGTACTATACAAGTCGTTAAGGTAACAGAGTACTATAAGCAGAGGTAAGGTACAAGTAATCAAGTCTATAAGCACGATGTAAGGTATCAGAAGTACTATAAGCAGAGGTAAGGTACAGCAGAGTACTATAAGCAGATGTAAGGTAAGCAGGTCCTATAAGCAGGTAAGGTAAGGTAAGCAGAGTACTACAAGCAGCGTAAGTTAAGGTAAGCAGAGTACTATAATGCAGAGGTAAGGTAAGCAGAGTACTATAAGCAGAGGTAAGGTAGGTAAGCAGAGTAATAGACAGCATAAGGTAAGGTAAGAAGTAATGCATAGTAGAGTAACTATAAGAGTAGTGTAAGGAGGATATAGCATGTGAAACAGATATATAAGCGAGGTAAGGTAAGGTAAGCAGAGTACATACAGCTAGATGTAGGTAGCTGGTACTATAAGCAAGGTAAGGTAAGTAAGCATGAGTACTATAAGCACGATGGTAGTAAGCATGAGTACATATAAGCGAGGAGGAGGTCAAGCAGAGTAACTATAAGCAGATGTAAGGTAATCAGAGTAACTATAAGCAGAGTAAGGTAAGGGAGCAGATGTACTATAACAATGTACGGTACAGAGTACTATAAAGCAGTAGATGGTAAGGTAAGCAAGTACTATAAACAGGGAGTCAGGCTATAAATGTAAGGTAGTCAGAGTACTATAAGCAGGTAGGTAAGGTAATAGATACTAATAGCAGATGTAAGTAAAGCAGAGTACATAAAGCAGAGGAAGGTACCAGCGAAGGTAAGGTAAGCAGAGTACTAAGAGAGTACTTATCAGAGTAATGATAAGCAGAGTATAGGTAACAGGGTCGGTAACATTTAACAGGGTAAGGTAAGGTAAGTCAGAGTACTCAGCAGGAAGGTCAGAGTATTAAAGCAGATAAGTTAAGCAGAGTACTTACAATGTAAGGTAAAGAGGTATAATACAGGGTAACTGCAGAGTATATAAGCAGAGGTAAGGTAAAGCAAGTACTATAATAGCAGAGGTAAGGTAAGTACATAGTATATAATACAATTGTAAGGTAGCACTACTATAAGCAGAATGTAGTAAGCAGAGTACTATACAGCGTGAAGTGGTACAAGTCTAATTGTAGGTAACAGTACTAAGCAGAGGTAAGGTAAGAGTCAAAGAGTAGTAATAAGCAGTACATAGAAGCGTAGAAGGTAAGGTAAGCAGAGTATTAGAATAAGCTAGAGAGTATCAGGTAAGTAGCATAGACAAGCAGAGTAGGTAGCATACTATAGCAGATGTAAGTACGCAAGTACTAAATCAGAGGTAAGAGGAAGCAGAGTACTATAATAGAGTAAGGTAAGGTTAACTAAGTACTATAGCATAGGTAATGTGGTACCAAGAGACTAAGATTACTCACAATACTATGCAGAGGTAAGGTAAGGTAAGCAGTAGTACAAAGCAGAGGTAAGGTAGTACGCAGTTAGTACTATAAGCAATGGTAAGAGTAAGCATAGTATAGTAGCAAGGTAAGGTAACAGAGTACTAAAGCAGAGGTACAGAGGTAGCGAGAGTACTATAAGCATATGTAGGTAAGCAGAGTACTATAGCTGCAGGTAAGCGAGCTATAGGAGTAGGCGCTAGTATATCCAGGAAAGTGCAGAGTACTATAAACAGAGGTAAGGTAAGAGCAGAGTATTATAAGTAGAGGTAAGGTAAGGTAAGCAGAGTACTTACTAGCAGATGTAAAGGTAAGCAAGAGTACTATAGAAGCAGAGTAGGTAAGGTAATGTCACATAGTACTATAAGCGAAGGTAAGGTAAGGGTAAGCAGAGTACTATAACGCAAGGTAAGGTAATAAGAAGTACTATAAGTCATATGTAAGGTAAGGAAGCAGTACTATAGCAAGGTAGGTAAGGTAATACAGAGTACTATAAAGCAGATGGTAAGGTAAGCGAGATTACTATAATAAGCAGAGGTAGGTAAGCAGAAGTACTAATACATAGTACGTAAGAGAGGTTAAGTAGGTAAGGTACGGAAGCAATACTAAGAGAGCAGTAGGTAGCGATAATATAAGCAGAGGTATAGTAAGCAAGAGTTACGGTAAGTTAAGTAAGCAGCAGTATCTATAAGCATAGTCATGGTAAGGTAAGCCATGAGTACTATAGCGAAGTGTAAGGCTAAGGTCAAGTACTATAAGCAGAGGTAAGGTAAGTTCAATCAAGTACTATAAGCAGAGGTACGAAGGTAAGCCGAGTAACTATAATCAGAGGACGGTAAGGTAATGTCAAGAGTACTAACGACGCAGAGTAAGGTAAGGTAGCCAGACTATACAGCCAGTAAGGTAAGGTAAGCAGAGTACTATAAGCAGATAAGAAGCGAAGCATAGTACATAAGCAGAGGTAAGGTACAAAGGTAAGCAGAGTAAGGTTAAGCGTAAGCAAGTACTATAAGCAAGTAAGGTAAGTGCAGAGGTACTATAGCAGAGGTAAGTAAGTGTAAGCAGAGTACTATAAGACAGAGGTAATGGTACTGCACAGAGACTATAACATGGGTAAGGTAAGTAAGAACTATAGCGTAGTAGTAAAGGTCAGACGGTAATAAGAATAGTACTAGATACTAAGCAGAGGTAAGGTAGGTAAGCAGGTACTAATAAGCAGAGTAAGGTAAAGGTAACAAGTAACTCATAAGCGAGGGTAAGGTTAAGAAGTACTATAAGCAGCTGTAAGGTAAGTTAAGCAGAGTACTATAAGCAGATGTAAGGAATGTAAGCAAGTAACATAACAGAGTGTAAGGTAAGAAGAGTACTAGAAGCAGAGGTAAGGTAAGTCAGAGTACTATAGCAGATGTAGGTAGCGAGATAGTAAGCAGTAGCTAAGTAAGGTAACGCAGAGTAAGTAAGCAAGGTATACGAGGTAAGTAAGCAGAGTAACTATAAGCATAGTGTAAGGTAAAGCGATTACTAAAGCAGAGTAGTATAAGCAGAGTAACTAGCAGGTAAGGTAAGTTACAGAAGTACTATAACGCAGAGGTAAAGGTAAGAAGATACTATAAGCAGAGGTAAAGGTAAGGTAAGCAAGTTACTATAAGGCAGATGTACGGTAGACGCCGAGTACTACATAAGCACGTAGGTAAGGTAAGCAGAGTACCTATAAGCGCGTAAGGTAACGGTACAGAGTAATAAGCAGAGGTAAGGTAAGAAGAGTACTATAAGCAGAGGTAAGTAAGGTAAGCAGAGTACTATAAGCAGATGTAAGGTAAGGCTGAGTACTATAAATCCCCAGATCGTAAGTGTAAGGATGTACTATAAGCAGATGGTAAGTAAGAGCAAGTACATAAGAGGGGTAAGGTACAGGTCAGAAGATACTAAAGCATAGGTAAGGTAGAGGTAACAGAGTATCTATAGCAAGAAGTTAAGGTGTCAGAGTACTATAAGCAGATGTAATGTAATCAATCATACTACTACATGCAGAGGTAAGGTATGAGTAGAGTACTCATAAGCAGATGTAAGTAAGTAAGCAGAGTACTATAACAGAGGTAAGGTAAGAGACTTACATACAGAGGTAGGTAAGGTTAATGCACGAGTACTATCAGCAGAGGTAAGTAAGGTAAGCAGATACTATAAGCATGAGGTAAGGTAAGCAGAGGACTATAAGCAGAGGTAACGTAATCATAGTACTATATCAAGGTAGTAACGAGTACATAAGGCAGGAAGTACGATAGAAGCATACTATATGGTAAGTAAGGTACGTCAAGTACTATAGAGTTCAGGTAAGAGGTACAAGGGTAAGGTAAGAACAGAGTACTATAAGCAGAAGGTAGGTAAGCAGAGTACTATAGCAGAGTAAGGTAATAAAGAGTACTATAAAGCCAAGGTTGTAAGATAGTACTATGCAGGGTAAAGCAGAGTACATAACAAGAAGGTAAGTAAGGTTAAGTAAGCAAGGTAAGGTACTAGTACAACAGCAGAGGGTAAGGTAAGGTAAGGCAGTATAGTGTACAGTTAAAGGTGCAAGAGTACAAGCATAGGTAAGTAGAAAGATATAAATCAGAGTAAGGTAAGGTAGCAGTACTATAAGCGAGGTAAGGTAAGGTAAGCTACTATAGCAGAGTAGTAGCTAACATAGCAATATTAAGGTCCAAGCGAGTAACTATCAATCATAGGTTAAGGTAAGCAGAGTACTATAAGCAGAGGTAAGGTAAGGTAAGCAGAGTATTATAATCAGAGGTAAGGTAAGGTAAGCTAAGAGACTACACAGAGGTAAGTAAGGTAAGCATAGTACTATAAGCAGAGGTATGGTAAGGGTAAACAGATTACTATAGCCGAGGTAAGGTAAGAACTATATAACTAAAGCAGAGTAAGGTAGGTAACATAGTACTATAGCAGAGGAAGGTAAGGTAAGCAGAGTACATAATAAAGGCAGAGGTAAGGTAAGCCGAAGTACTAATAAGCAGCAGGGTAAGGTAAGGTAAGCATGTACTATAACAGATGTACGTAAGGTAAGCAGAGTTACTATAGCAGAGGTTAAGGTAAGAAGAGTACTTAGCAGAGGTTAAGGTAGGTAAGCAAGAGTACTCTACTCAGAGGGTAAGGTAAGGTCAGCAGAGTACTAGCAGAGGTAGGTAAGCACGAGTACTATAGCAGATGTAAGGTACAGAGTACTATAATCAGAGGTAAAGGTAAGAAGAGTACTATACACCTTTAAGAAGAGGAACATGGCATAAACAAAACAATACAATATAAGCTGAAATTTTTTTAATGCGACTGAATTGTCCATTATTTCTCTCTCGCACCTTTAAGCCCCTTGCATCTTAAACGAGACTTCCTAGTGTTTTCAGATAAACACCAATTCACTACACATCTGCAACACTGTTCAACCTTTCCCACTAAATAACATCCAGTTCATCCTGAGCTCAATCTTGATCCCTTTTCTCTGTGTTGGGTTCATGTCCCTTCCAGCAAATGGTATAACCCCAAATGTCAATGTAACCTCTTCCCATTAATGAGAACCCAGGGAAACTTCTAGATTTCCTTTTCCATCTACAGCGGCACCAACTTGTACAGTGGGACACAAAATTAAATAATCCTACTTTCTGAATTTGCCCGACGCTTGCAGATTCACCTTGAACGTCACACCTTTGTCTGGTGCTTTCCCCTTTTTCTGGTTCCAATAAAATCCGGAAACAATTTTCTGTTTATTAAGCTTTCAAAAAAAAAAAAAAAAAAAAAAAGGAACAAAGTCACATAGAACCGGATCTCTCGAATTCCGGTTATTTACACTTCTATAGAAAACTTCTGCCTCCGTTAACACTAAATTATCTTATTGCGACCAGGCCTGCAACAAGAACCTTATGGGACCTAAATCTGCATTCATTTTCTAGGTAATTTCTTATAAAGGATGTACCCTGCTGAAAGCCCTGTTTATCTCCCTATATCAAAGGAGTGAGTTAAAGTATCGACTGGAGAAATTCCTTTCTCCGCCCAGTGAGTCCGACTGAGCATGTCTGAGATCACTGAACCTAGGGGAGGGGGCGGTAACTGCAGAATTCTTGGCTAAATATTTGTAAGTAAATGTCTTTCTAAGTAATTCCCAACCAAAGATAAGTGATACCATAGTTATACAGTATTCAGCAGTTTTATATTATGATTTAAGAGTTGGCAAAACCTGTTTTAGGTTAAGTATTTTATTAAAGGACATCTAAAGCCACAAACAACACTGAACCAGTAGGCCGAACACCTTGATATAAACGCAGTATCTGTGTCTTACCTCTCATTTTGATACGGGCACTGGGAATTTACCTAAATAACATATGGTTTTGTTGCTTTACTCAGCCGCATTCTAGTATCAGACAGTTTGGTCAACTACCATGTGTCTGCACATTCCTCAGTCCTTAGCTATGCACAAACTTGTTACAGTTGGTCCACCAAACCTATTAATATCTCTAGCCAATCCTTTACAGACAGATAGAAAGCAAGGAAGCCTTGACTGAGTTTTTGGAGGTGTGGTCTAACCCTGCCCATACACACAGATACTTCATCTCATCAGTTCTTAACATGCTTACATTTACTTTAATACAATTTACGAGTGTGATTTTATATTTTTATTATTGTTTTTAGGGGGGTATTTTAGGATTCTGGAGTATAAAAATTGGGATTTAGTTCTCCTTTTCAGATTTCCCCATGATTGGCAAGAGTTTTAGCCACTGCTGCCTTCTGTTTGCTACAATAAAACCGAAGGGCAAAACTTATTGCTAACGGCAAAAGCGTACATATAAAATAAACCTCTGTAGAATTGATTAATAAAACATTCATTTTGTAAAATGCTAAATTCTTTGGTTTTTAATGCTGAAATAGACTCAAAATACCCCACCCAAGTATAGTTTATATATTTAATTCTCCGTACATCATTACTGCTTAACACTAAACTCGCCCTATGGCCTGAATATATAAACCCATTTTTCTCTTTTCTTTTTGGCATTCTTACCCTTGGATTAAGCCATTTGGCTTTGGACTTTCCTGGCTTATTTCTTAAGGGTTTTCGTTATATTTTTTATGGGTTTGAATCTAGGTTGGTTCTTCACACTAAGCTTTATCTACTTTGCCCTCAGGGGAAAGAATTCCATTGTGACCAAACCGTATGGCAACACAACTTAATCTCTGGGTCACTTCCATGAATTATAGTTAAACCGTTTTAAGTGCAGCTGTTTTTACCTTTTATTAGCATTTTTAGTTAAAAGTTGGCAGAGTAGAAATGTAATTCACCATATTATGGGCTTCTCCTGGCGGTCATAAGCCATCCCCAGCGGCAAAAACACTAAACAATTGTCGCCCAAACTGCGGAATGCCTCCAGAATCGGACGTGTGGTACCGGGACTTTACTAAATGACATTATGATTACTCTTTTCTAGTTTTACCTATTACAGGGGAACCTGCAAATATACATTTTTTGCAGTGATTTTCAGTTGTTAAAAATCTCTCTCTAAATTCTCTCTATCACAGTAAAACTAACGGCTGCGAAAATGCTGCTAATAAACTTAATGTAAGCTATGGAATAAAAGGGGGAAAAAAACAAGTGATAAAAATATCGAAGCTGAAAAAGCATGTGTTTGTTGCAGGTTCTCATATTAACACTGTCAGTGTATGACACCTGGGGGGGGGGGGGGGGGAAATCCAGAGAACAGTTTTCTACAATTTTATACAGAGTGTCAAATTTATTTTGGGATCCATACTTTACGTTGACTAGTAAAGGGAACAAGCCTGCAGCATCATCATATAGAAATGGAATGCTCCTGGTCCGATTGTCTTCTAACTGTTTGCTGGTAATAACCTTTCAATGACAGTTTCTGGGGTTAAAGAAATCGAATCTGGATATCGGTAAGTTAGAAATTCCTCGCATTTAACCGTTTTATAAAAAACAATTTAATTGTTTCCTCATCGAAGCCAATTATTTCTGTCACATTCATTTGGGTCCCCAGGCCATAGAGAAATAGCTTAATAACCTGTATCATTTGAATCATTGTAGTACAGTCATGCTTCTGACAGTCAGACAGAGATAGGTTTCCTCACTGCTCAGTCTTGGACTGGGGCAGGGCGTCCCTAGTGACAAAGCCTGGCAGGGGATTTAATATTAACGAATGTGCACCAAGAGAAGTAACACCAGGGCACATTAATAAAGTTGAGCAGGGAACACACCAAGCAATATTTCGGCTGTGTTTTTTTTTCAGAAGCAAAATATGGACGCCACTATTTGCTGAGACTGGTCGGAAGAGCCGAACAGTGGTCAGGACTGAAATAATTGCATGGGGAGTACCATGCTTTGGCCAGAATTTTTGTTTTATTTATAGGATTTTAAGGTTATAAGTTCTTCCCAGTATTACCTTACCTTTATTTTTTGTAGATTTGTCCCCTATTAAAGGGCATGTCCACCCCTACTGTGTAGGTTAAAATCCTTAACCTAAATCTCTGCTCCTGCATTGGCTTGTCCAAAGTCGCGGAAAGTTGAAGAGTAAGGTAGCTGTCTTCTATGGAAAGACTTTCTGCCCCTCTCTTTCCTCCTGGAGGTAGTTGTGGTGGTAGGCCCAGATCCTTTTTTCCCATTCCTTCCTGGTTTTCCAACAAGCCTAGCCTTCCACCTAGGCAAAAAAATTATTAAAAGCAGTGGTGTAACTAACCACCCACCCACCCGCCCCTCCACGCCCGGTAGTGGCAGGACAGTATTGGTAGGAGGTCCTGCCACAAGCCCATAATCTTTCATCATGAAGGAACGTCACGGATCAGCTGTTTCATTTTCGTTCCTGGAAGTTCAGGTCCGGTCTTTAAACAGTGGATCTTGCATATAAGGAAACATACGTGCGATCAGCTGTTTTAAAATGTCCTGGTCCCCCTGTGCACATCATGAGATCTTCATCGAGGGAGATGGGGTTCGGACCCCGGCCTCCAAACTCGTGGGGGGCCCTGGCCCCTTCCAGGATTTAACCCGCCCACCCCCAACCGCTGTCAGATTACTAAAAAAAAAGCCCCCTCAATATACAGATTTTTTTTTAGGGCAGACATACCCATTAGACAGCGGCAACACTAAGCGCAAGCAATGCGTGCCCACTGCGGGCGTGTGCTTCGTGGGTGTTGTTTTCGTCTTGTCCTGCATCTCTCTCCTTTTCAGGGATCGGATCTCATGCAAAATTGCACCAAAAATGGTTATGGCCGCGCTCCAATCAACGGATCGCAGTGTCCCCCTCGTGTGGCTACTCCAAATGGGTCCAATATTAACACGCGATCATGGCAAACGCAATCGTATCACGTGTGAAACAGCCTGATGTGGCCTAGTCCTAAAATGGTCTGAAAAGAGGCCAAGATTTTTAATTTACCACAAACACCTCCTAATGGTCTTTCAGGGACTGCACGCTGAAATTTGCGCTCCCTTCCAAAATACCACGTTTCTCTTCTATAAAGAATTATTATCCACTGCATAAATGGAGTTTGGTTTGGAAATCGTGGTCCCCGATATATATCAAACAATTAACATATAAACACCGTCTTTATGAATCGCCGCTTTCTATCTGTACAAACCTAAAATGAACGGAAAAAACAACGATATTTTTCCTGTTTTGGTTCATACTTTGGTAACAAATTTGGTTATATCTTCACTGTGTTTTTGGGGGCCACTGAAAACTTCGTTCGTCCGACTTCGCTCTTTCGCTTCCTTGGCCGTCGCTTTAATAGAAACGAGAGAAAGGTAATGCAATTGAAGAAAATAAAATATACGGAAAAATAAAAAATTTTACCGTCAATCCTTTAACAAGATCCGGAATATCCAACTGTAATCTACACGTGCTGCCAGCAATAACCCCTAATTCCTACAAGTTTCTGGGAAACAGATTCAGAACAGCCGCAGACAGACGGTCGTGTGATAACTCTATTTTACATCAAGAAGAAACCTGCTGAAAACACCTTCCGGAGGACGAGGATTTCATTACAATGTTTTACAACACGGACTGTCCTTTCTTTATTACGGAGGACTCTGGTCAAAACAGGCAGCACACAAATTGATTTTCCTTCCTCCTAAAGACACACCGAGTACCATGCACAGTAACACGGCCGTAGGACCCAATCAGGGCTTATTTAAAACAGCAGCTCAATGTCATGTCCTTGGGTGCATGACGGGCGCCACTGACAGTAGAAGTTTGGGAGACTAGGGGGACTTCGATCTCCAGATATCGGTGTCTTTCTAAATGATTCCCGACCCCCTCGGTCACCACCTCTGATCACCACCATGAAGCCCATTATACGCACAGGGCAGACTCTAATGTTCCACGAAAAATGGCTAATTAGTGCTAGAAAAAAAAAAAATGTGCCGGCTTGAAGATTTTTAATGCAAATCTTGTAAATACCCTAAAAAATGCACGGAAGAAATTGCTACGTGAAGCAAGTGGCCTCTAACTCCCACCGAAGGACAGCATCCTACGAGCCAAATATTAAAGGAAGGGCAACTAGAGAGCAAACACAAACTACAATTTACTTGAATGTGATCTAAGCTCCTCCATTGTTTCCTTTTTAATGCTGCGTTGGAACAATCTTCGCATTGTATTGGCCATTTTTACTGACCGCGCAGTAGCTTCCCTGTTTATCAAAGCTTGAAATATCTCGATTGCATGTAAATCAGTGAAATAAGCAACCTACCTCTCTATACAGCAGTGCACAGAGTCCTGAAGGTTGTCCAGGGAACATTGGCACTCCCACCGCCATAAACACGGGATTGATGTGTCACCTGCCAAAACTGACCTTCCGTGGGTCCCTGATCAATTTCATTTAGACTGTGTAAGGAGAAGACATTGCCCACTATTGATCTTGTCTTTAACATAAACCTGCCCCACGTCACTCCCAAGCAGGAGAATATAATAACTATATTATAGTACTAGAGTCAGCCTAAATTAAAAGACCAGTCATAACACACCAATCAAATGTTAGCTTGTTTACTTACGCAGTAACTCTGGTTGGTTGCTTCAATAATGGCATGAGAAAACTTGTCATATAGGGCACTTCACCTTTAGAATCTTATAAACTATTAGATTAGTTTTTTTAAGTAGATTTTGCTGGAAATGTAATCGGGCACCATACAACAAAAACTAATTGTGGGCTTGTTTGTCATGCCCCTAATTTAAAAATGTTCCTCTGTGTCACTAATCCATCCTCTTTAATTTTATAATGTACAGCGCACTTACCCGAGTGGCACTTTATAAATTAATATACCTACACCCTCTGTTCCGCATTCTCACCTCTATAAATCGCCCTGGTTTTGTTTAGATAGAATATCCTAGCTTTTACCACTCGTGGAGCAACTTGCGTCATAAATGGGCTTTGCCTTAAGATATCACCCCCCCCAAAGAACTGAAAGTAGAGAGAATGAAAGATCTGAACAGGGTCAACATTAAAGGGATAGTGCACGCTTTAAATTAATAGTTTATGTAGACAAATCACGCCCCTAAACCACAACGTTAGAAAGATGTTGCCTGTTCTGCAGAAAAATTATTTTTATCCCCATTCCTCTGCCTTTCAAGGTTTTCCCCACTCTCTCCAAGCTCTTTTACAAGCTCGCACATGCTCAAGGGACAGCTAGGGAATAGCATTCATTTCATGGCTGTGATGTCCCTTTACACCCATAACTACAATGCTAACCAGAAGAACCAGGAAGCAGAAATGGGGGTTTACAACCTACAACACCTCAGTAACCTTCTAACATCCTCATCTCTAACAATTGCATTTTTGTGGTTTTGGGGGGTGGGATTTCCCCACTACCAATTTTATATTGGAGAGTAGATTAGTTTGAAATTAATTTGTAATCAGTTAAATGTTATATGTGTCTTGTTTAACTAACTGTACAATAACCTGGCCCCTTACTTGGTCTAAGATGGGCTTGGGCCATCCCCGTGCCCTCCAGTAGAGTCTTTCCTCTGGATTTTGGTGCAATCTCGGACACTCAGGTAACAGCTCCCTGGGCGTTGTAGACAGCACTGCTGACAGACCTCCGGCTCCGTTTCAAACACTTTGGCCCCTCATGTAACTTTGGTTGGAACGTATTAGGAAATCATCTTGGCCATTTCTGCGAGCAGTAGCGCGTTCCCAGGCCGTAGTGGAGACAGTTTGTTCTGGCTGAGAGCAAGGCTTCTGGCAGTGAAGGCACGAGAGGGTTTTCCTGGCACTGTCCCATCGCCTGGATATATCCCCCCGGGGGGCAGAGAATTCTCTCCTCTATCTTCAGGCTGTATCACGCTGAGCTTTGATTCTTTTCCATCTTGGCTTCTAATATTAAGAGGATATAATGTGGGGCAAAATGAGCTACACACCCTGTTCGTTATTCCAATCCCGTCTGGGAGAATCTTCATTTATTCCTCCACTTTAAACTAATAGGAGTAATAAGGATTCGGTGTGGGGATTATACACGGACTGTTTACAATTTTCATCACATTCCGCGTTGCGGCTCCATAAATCCCGTCTACTTGCTTAAACTCTGCAAGTCCGGGAGAGAACCGCTAATTAGGATACTGAACGTAGCTACCTGCATAAAAGATCCGCCCTCTGCTTCTTTTTTGGGGCCAATTACCATATGACCAACAACGCCGCCTTTCATGTGCAGAAATAGAATACATTAGTCTCTCCTCTACCTAAAGGGAACATCGGCCCTTCTCAAAGCCAACCCTGAAGTCTCCGTAGAAGACAAACTTGGGATAGTCTTTCCATTTGTGACTGTGTTGGTAGGTTGACGGGCAGGAGGGCTCTGGGATTCGGTCTCCTCCGTAAGCTTTAACTTGCTGCCCAATTTATATTGATCTTTTTTAAAGATTTGTCCTCAATGCAGAAATTCAAGATATAACTCGCCGGTTTCCCTAGCAACAGAGATGTCCCTGCGGAACGCTCACACGACAAGTCGAAGTTTTGTATGGAATATGCAGAATTTTCAAGCCAGTTTCGGGTCAATGCCCTGGTCCATGCATAACCTTTATTATTAGCGTGTTCACAGTAGGACACCGCAGACTCAATTTATTTGTCCAAAAGGGGGAAAAAAAAAAAAAATGTTCCGGACAATGCAGTTTTAATTAAAATGGGTTGCGTCTCGTACCCAGAGAAAATGACTCCTAAGATGGGTAAACACAGAGCCAATAAAGGAAGCCTATCGACCCTCCGTCCCTTTACAATGGGCAAAAAATGGACAATCCGTCAAATGTCCTCTCAACCTACCATAGTTGGGCTGGCAAATTCCGATCAGTGTAAGAAGTCGATAGTGCCCCTGGTCCCCTAATTAACTCTTATATAAATTATAGATAGAGGGTCTGGAATGTGTGTAGTAGATTTTAATTTTGCCAATGGAAATGTCTCTGCCGCTATACATCTTCACTGTGTGTACCCAGCTTTAACTGGGGTAATTAGGAAATGTGAAAAGGATTTTACCCATGGTGACTGGCATGGTGGGATTACTAAAAAAAAAGATGGCCATACATATAATCGATTTTAGGTACCCGACCAAGCCCTCCCCTGCGACATTCGACGCTCCTTTCCTCGCGGAACCGGCCTCTCCCGTTTCTAATGGACCGCAAAATGAATGGGCATTTTGCGATCGCAATTCCTGTGTCGCATTAGAAGAACGGAGAGGCGGTTCCGGCAGGATTGATCGAATGTCATGGGAGGCTCGTCGGTTAGTAACATTGTATCTATATGTATGGCCACCTTAAGTCTTGTTTATTGTCCTACAGATGTGGGAAACTGCAACTGCTGGGAGTTGGGAGTTGTAGTTTTACAACATCAGGAGGAACACATCCCTGGTGTAAAATTTATTACCGAATAAACTCTCCGCTGTTCCTAAACCACAAAAAAAGGACCTAAAAGCCTTGTTCGAGGGCTGGAATTTTTATTTAGGAATTTACAGGCCACATGTGGCTAAAACAACGTAGGGATTACATTTCTTCATGTATCCCTAGTCAAAGATGCCAAACGTACAGAAATCCCTATAGATTCCCCAAGTAGAGAGAAAGAAAATCTCCAATCAACTCTTACTTTGGTATCTCTTCTCTCGGTTCTAAATGTAGGGGTATTAGTATGATCAATTTTTTTTGTCAGTTGCCGTCAAGGAACCTTTTGTTTTTGTGGTTGGACTACCTCTTTTAATGTGCCTGTAAAACATAACTGTGTATCCAACACATTCCAACCTTTACATGACTCTAGGATCGTGATTCTTGCTGCAGTCTATCCAAAGTTACAGCACTGTTATTTCCTGCTAGCATTTTGAGCTGTGACTCACCACCAACCGCTTCTCTTCCCCCATGTTTTGGGTTGGAGCCGGCCCCTTCTTTGGACAGAGCCCATCAATCAGATGCATCATAAGTCCCCACCCCAAATTTCTTATCATTTTAAAAGCTAGCCACAAGCCTGAAAAGATTCTTTTTTCGCTGTCCCTATAGACCCTTATATATGCCATGCATAACGTCCCGCCGACCCCATCCTATTCCCCATCTCTCCGCAGGATTTCAAGGGGAAATCTCCGTAAGATCGGAGCTCAGTGGCCTTGTATGGCTAGCTTAAGGTTTCCAGAGCTAAGGAAGATTTGTGGGGCGCATCTGTGACTGTCACAAACTCAAACAGCCAGGACAGAAGAGGAATGTAACTTTACAAGCCTATAACTTAAGATAAAGAAATGCTAGAAACATCATCCTTGGCTTGTTTGAAAGGCATAGAGAGTTTTTTTAACCAAAAAGACACTGTAATGGATACACAGTTACCCTTTAAATAGACAACTTTAGAAGTCACTGGAGACCTTAATGTGGATGACAAAGAAATATTTTCTACAAGTGTCCAATCTAACTGAGGAAAAGTCAGCCATCTGTTTTTAGTGCATTTCTCCTCACAACCCCCGTCATGGAGAATCTAAAGCCTCGTACACACGTTGATCATTTTCGTACGCTGCAGCCCGAACGAACGTTTACACAACATTATCGTTAATCCCATAATTGAAACGACATCTGTACACACAGCAACATAGTAGCAGCACGGTTCAAGGCGTTAGATATTGGACGTCGTATGTAAATAATGTTATGTATCTTGCTGGCAATTAGAAAGTCAGCGCATGCGCCTTTTATATATTTTTTTCGTAGACCATTAACGATAACTTCTGACTCATGTCCAAATCTATGATAACGGCAGAACAAATCCCGCCCAGCTGTCTTCGAAAAAGCCGATCAATAGAACGGTCTTAGGTCTTTGACGATGGTTCATGGTAATATTTTCGTACGAATACGGGCGTTGGCTCATTGTCCGCTGCAAATCGTACGACAATTATCCAACGTGGTGTATCGAGCTTAGGGAACTAACTGCAGATGCCTGCTGCCGTAGTTACAGGTTACTGACAAGGAAATTGTAATTAATAATAACTCTGCATTCCCTCGTACAACATCAATGACAACTGTCACGCGCAAGGGACTACTGGCGGGAGGTCCTGCAGCTGCTTTGGAATGCACCTGCCCTTTGATGACGAGTAGATTTTCCCTGCTGTGATCATCCTCACGCTGCCCTCCTCCGCTGCTCTGAACTTTGCTTAATTATGCGAAATCGACATCTTCTTTGGTCAGTACTGAGTAATACATAGGATTTTTAAGGACAAGCGTGCAAAGATAACGCCCGGCAAATTAGCAACAGCGCATCGCGCTGAGTCTTGGATCGGTTATTCTATGAAGGTTTCATACAAGCGTAGAAGTAACAGACGGGAGAATTTAATGTACTCTAAAGCACGTCTGGCTCCTGGTATAGTAGACCGGCCCAACAGCTAGAGGTTTATAATCTTACAGTTCCTCCCATAGAAACCCACTACAGGGGTAGGTTATAAGGCTATAATCTTACAGTTCCTCCCATAGAAATCCACTACAGGGGTAGGTTATAAGGCTATAATCTTACAGTTCCTCCCATAGAAATCCATTACAGGGGTAGGTTATATCTCTATTAACCAATGCAGTATGTGATTAGCACCCCATGGCTATAGCCACAGGTGGAGCAGAGCAGTTGATATTATAGAGGTTGGTAGACGGCAGATGCTTTTAGGACCATTAGAAGCTCAAATAGCTGCAAAGACACAAATAGCCACTAAGAAACAAATAACCAGATTCTCCAAGGGAGAGAAATTCTGAGATGTGATTGAGAGAAGATTTGACAGCTCTGCCAAATGTGCATGGGTTGTTTGTAGGAGAGAAAGTCTGGTCTGCGATGTCTTAACCTACAGCGGGAGAGGAAAACTGTTCATCTTCAGCTATGGGAAGGACTGTTAGTCTCCAGAAAGGGAGAAAAAGGGTCTAATGTAAATACTGATTGGGGAGCCGACAGTATAGATCTACAATAGCAATAGGTGGGGAGAGTACAGTATAGATCTACAATAGGTGGGGAGAGTACAGTATAGATCTACAATAGCAATAGGTGGGGAGAGTACAGTATATATCTGCAATAGGTGGGGAGAGTACAGTATAGATCTGCAATAGGTGGGGAGAGTACAGTATAGATCTACAATAGCAATAGGTGGGGAGAGTACAGTATAGATCTACAATAGGTGGGGAGAGTACAGTATAGATCTGCAATAGGTGGGGAGAGTACAGTATAGATCTACAGCAGATGCTCCACACTTGACATTCTATCAAGTGTGGATCATCTTCTGACATTATTTAGTGGTTTATCCTGTCGGATCCATATATGAGGTTGGGGAGAAATAGTCACACCGCAGTAGGTATCATGATTGCTCCCCCTTCATATAGCACAGAACTGGCTGTTCAGCCTCTCCCAGCGTTCTGTCTGTATGAGGATTGTTACATTAAATCTCTGTTGGAGCGATCGTCTAACATGTACAAGGCTTTAGTCATAGCAATAAATCAATGAATGGATGTTCTACATTTCCACTTATCTGACCAGTTCATTAACGATAAGCAGAGGTAAGGTAAGCAGAGTACTATAAGCAGAGGTAAGGTAAGCAGAGTACTATTAGCAGATGTAAGGTAAGCAGAGTACTATAAGCAGAGGTAAGGTAAGAAGAGTACTATACACCTTTAAGAATAGGAACATGGCACAATACAATATAAAGCTAAATTTTTTTAATGACTTAATTGTCCATTATTTCTCTCTCGCACCTTTAAGCCCATTGATCTTATAACGGAGACTTCTATTGTTTTCAGATAAACAACATTCACTACACATCTGCACACGGTCAACCTTTCCCACCTAAATAACATCCAGTTCATCCTGAGGCTCAAATCTTGATCCCGTTTCTCTGTGTTGGGTTCAGTCCCTTCCAGCAATGTTATAACCCCAAATGTCAATGTAACATCTTCCCATTCAATGAGAACCCAGGGAAACTTCTAGATTTCCTTTCCATCTCAGCGGCACCAACTTGTACAGTTGGGACACAAAATTAATGAATCCGACTTTCTGAATTTGCCGACGCTTGCAGAGTTCACCCTTGAACGTCACCTTTGTCTGGTGCTTTCCCTTTTTCTGGTTCCAATAAAATCCAGGAAACAATTTTTCTTTATTAAGATTTAAAAAAAAAAAAAAAAAAAAAAAGGAACGAAAAGTCACATAGAAAACGGAGCTCTCGATTCCGGTTATTTACACTTCTATAGAAACTTCTCCTCCAGTAACACTAAATTATCTTATTGCGGACCAGGCCCTGCAACAAGAACATTATTGGACCTAAATCTGCATTCATATTTCTAGGTAATTTCTTATAAAGGATGTACCTGCTGAAAGCCCTGTTTATCTCCCTATATCAGAAGGGGAGTGATGTTAAAGTATCTGACTGGAGAATTCCTTTCTCCGCCCAGTGAGTCCGACTGAGCATGTCTGAGATCACTGACCTAGGGGAGGGGCGGTAACTGCAGAGATTCTTGGCTAAATATTTTTAGTAAATGTCTTTCTAAGTAATTCCCAACCAAAGATAAGTGATACATAGTTATACAGTATTCAGCAGTTTATGGATTTAAGTTGGCAAAACCTGTTTAGGGTTAAGTATTTATTAAAGGACAACTAAAGCCACAAAACAACACTGAACCAGAAGGCAGAACACCTTGATATATAACCAGTAATCTGTGTCTTACCTCTCATTTTGATACGGGCACTGGGAAATTTACCTAAATAACATATGGTTTGTGCTTTACTTCACAGCATTCTAGTATCAGACAGTTTGGTCAACGACCATTATGTTCTGCACATGCTCAGTCCTTAGCTATGGCACAAACTTGTTACAGTTGGTCACACCTATGAATAATCTCTAGCCAATCCTTTTACAGGACAGATAAAGCAAGGAAGCATGTGACTGAGGTTTGGAGGTGTGGTCTGACACTGCACATACACACAGATACTTCATCCAGTTCTTAACAGGCTTACATTTACTTTAATACAATTTACTGAAGTGGGATTTTATAGTTTATTAGTGTTTTTAGGGGGGTTATTTTTAGATTCTGGAGTATAAAAAATTGGATTTAGTTCTCCTTTAATGATTTTCCCCAATGGATTGGCAAGAGTTTAATCCACTGCTGGCCATTCTGTTTGCTAAAATAAACCGAAGGGCAAAACTTATTGCTAACGGAAAAGCTGTACATAGAAAATAAACCTCTGTAGAATTGATTAATAAAACATTCATTTTGTAAAAATGCTAAATTCTTTGGTTTTTATGCTGAAATAGACCTCAAGAATACCCCACCCAAGTATAGTTTATATATTTATATTCTGCCGTACATCATTACTGCTTAACAATAAACTCTGCCCTATGGCCTGAATATATAAACCCATTTTCCTCTTTTCTGTTTGCATTCTTACCCTTGGATTAAGCCATTTGGCTTTGGACTTTTCCTGCTTATTTCTTAAGGGTATTTCGTTATATTTTATGGTTGGATCTAGGTTGGTTTCTTCACAACTAAAGCTTTATCTACTTTGCCCTCAGGGGAAAGAATTCCATTGTGACCAACCGTATGGCAACACAACTTAATCTCTGGGTCAACTCCATGAATTTATAGTTAAACCGTTTTAGTGCAGCTGTTTTACCTTTTAGCATTTTAGTTAAAAGTTGGCAGAGTAAAAATGTAATTCACCATATTATGGGCGTTCTCCTGGCAGGTCATAAGCCAGCCCCAGCGGCAAAACACTAAACAATTGTCGCCCAAAATGGCGGTATGCCTCCAGAATCGGACGTGTGTACGGGACTTTACTAAATGACATTATGATTAACTCTTTCTAGTTTACCTATTAAAGGGGAACCTGCAATATAGATTTTTTGCAGTGAATTTCAGTTGTTAAAAATCTCTCTCTAAATTCTCTCTTATCACCAGTAAAACTAACGGCTGCGAAATGCTGCTAATAAACTTTAATGTAGAGCGAGGAATAAAAGGGGAAAAAAACAAGTGATAAAAATATCGGAAGCTGAAAAAGAAATGTGTTTGTGGCAGGTTCTCAAGATTAACACTTGTTCATTGTATGAAACCTGGGGGGGGGGATCCAGAGAACAGTTTTCTACAATTTATACAGAGTGTCAAATTTAATTGGGATCCATACTTTACGTTGAATAGTAAAGGGGAACAAAGCCTGCAGCATCATCATATAAGAAATGGAAGCTCCTGGTCCGATTGTCTTCTAACCTGTTTGCTGGTAAATAACCTTTCAATGACAGTCGGGGGTTAAAGAAATCGAATCTGGATTTATCGGTAAGTTAGAAATTCCTCTCATTTTAACCTGTTTATAAAAATACAATTTATTGTTTCACTCAATCGAAGCCAATTATTTCTGTCACATTATTTGGGTCCCCAGGCATAGAGAAATAGCTTAAATAAACCTGTATCATTGAATCATTGTAGTAAAGCAGGCTTCTGACAGTCAGACAGAGATAATTGGTTTTCTCACTGCTCAGTCTTGGACATGGGCAGGTCGTCCACTAGTGACAATGCTGCAGGGGATTTAATTACGAATGTGCACCAAGAGAAGTAAACCAGGGCACATTATAAAGGTTGAGCAGGGAACACACCAAGCAATATTTCGGCTGTGTTTTTTTCAGATCTATGGACGGCCACTATTGCTGAGACTGGTCGGAAGAGCCGAACAGTTGGTCAGGAGGAAATATTGCATGGGGAGTACCATGCTTTAGCCAGAATTTTGTTTATTTATAGGAATTTTAAGGGTATAATTCTTCCCAGCTATTACCGTACCTTTATTTTTTGTAGATTTGTCCCCTATTAAAGGGCATGTCCACCCCTACTGTGTAGGTTAAAATCCTTACCTTAAATCTCTGCTCCTGCAGTGCTTGTCCAAAGTCCAGGAAAGTGAAGAGTAGGAGCTGTCTTCCTATGGAAAGACTTCTGCCTCCTCTCTTTCCTCCTGGAGGTAGTGTGGTAGGCCCAGATCTTTCCCCATTCCCTCCGGTTCCAACATGCCTGCCCTTCCACCTAGCATTATTAAAAGCAGTGGTGTAACTACCGCCCCCTCCACGCCCGCGGAGGTGGCAGGACAGTATTGGTAGGGCCTGCCACAAGCCCATAATCTTCATCATGAAGGAAACGTACACGCGATCAGCTGTTCAGTTCGGTTCCTGGAAGTTCAGGTCCGGTCTTTTAAACATTGGATCTTGCATATAAAGGAAACATACGTGCGATCAGCTGTTTAAAATGTCTGGTCACTGTGCACATCATGAGATCTTCATCGAGGGAGGAGGGGGTCGGACCCGGCCTCCAAACTCGTGGGGGGCCCGGGCCCCTTCAGGATTTAAAACCCCGCCCACCCCCAACCGCTGTCAGATTACTAAAAAAAAGCCCCTCAATATACAGATTTTTTTTAGGGCGGACATACCCATTAAGACAGAGGCAACACTAAGCGCAAGCAATGCGTGCACAACTGCGGCGTGTGCTTCGTGGGTGTTGTTCGCTTGTCCTGCAATCTCTCTCATTTTCAGGGATCGGAGCGCATGCAAATTGCACCAAAAATGGTGATGGCACGCGCTCCGATCAACGGATCGCAGCGCCCCTCGTGTGGCTACTCCAAATGGGTCCAATATTAAACACGCGATCGGATGGCAAACGCAATCGGATCACGTGTAGAAACAGCCTGATGTGGCTTAGCCCTAAAATGGTCTGAAAAGAGGCAAGATTTCAATTTACCACAACACCTCCTAATGGTCATTTCAGGGACTGCACGCTGAAATTTCTCTCCCTTCCAAAGACCACGTTTCTCTTTCTATAAAGAATTATTATCCAGCTGCACTAAAATGGAGTTTGGTTTGGAAATCGTGGTCCCCGATATATATCAAACAATTACAATATAAAAACACAGTCTTTATTAATCGCCGCTTTCTATCTGTACAAACACGTAAAATGAACGGAAAAAACAACGAATATTTTTCCTGTTTTGGTTCAGACTTTGGTGAAAAATTTGGTGATATCTGAACTGTGTTTATTGGCCACTGAAAACTTCTTCGTCCGACTTCTCTCTTTCGCCTGCTTGGCCGTTCGCTTTAATAGAAAACGAGAGAAAGGTAAATGCAATTGGAAGAAAATAAAATATTACGGAAAAATTAAAAAATTTACCGTCAATCCGTTAACAAGATCCGGAATATCCAACGTGTATCTACACGTGCTGCCAGGCAATAAGCCCCTATAGTTCCTACAAGTTCTGGGAATTAAAGATCAGAACAGCCGCAGACTAGACGGTCGTGATAAACTCTATTTAACATCAGAGAAGAAACCTGCTGAACACCTTTCCGGAGGACGAGGATTTCATTACAATGTTTTACACGGACTTGTCCTTTCTATTATTAAGGGAGGACTCTGGTCACAAACAGGGCAGCACACAAAATGATTTTCCTCCGTAAAGAACACCGAGTACCATGCACAGTAACACGGCCGTAAGGAACCCAATCAGGGCTGATTTAAACAGCAGCTCAATGTCATGTCCTTGGGTGCAGGACGGGCGACACTGACATTAGAAGTTTGTAATAGGGGTCAATTCGATCTCCAGATATCGGTGTCTTTCTAAATGATTCCCGACCTGCGGTCACCACCTCTGATCACACCATGAAGCCATTATTACCGCACAGGGCAGGACGCTAATGTTCCACGAAAAATGGGCTAATTAGTGCTAGAAAATGTGCCTGCTTGAAAGTTCTTTTAATGAAATCTTGTAAATACCCTAAAAAATGCACGGGAAGAAATTGCTACAGTGAAGCCAAGTGGCCTCTAAACTCCCACCGAAGGACAGCGTCCTACTGCCAAATATTAAAGGGCAACTAGAGAGCAAACACAAACTACAAATGTACTTGATGTGATCTAAGCTCTCCATGTGTTCCTTTTAAATGGCTGCGTGGGAACAATCTTCCATTGTATTGGCCATTTTTACTGACCCAGTAGCTTCCTGTTTTATCAAAGCTTGAAATATCTCTGAATTGCATTAAATCAGTGAAATAAGCACCTACCTCTCTATGACAGACAGTGCACAGAGTCTGAAGGTTGTCCAGGGAACATTGGCCTCCACCGCCATACACGGGATTGATGTGGTCAACCTGCCAAAACTGACCTTCCGTGGGGTTCCTGATCAATTCATTTAGCTGTGTAAGGAGAAGACATGGACCTATTGATCTTGTCGTTAACATAAACCTGCCCCACAGTCACTTCCCAAGCAGGAGGATATAATAACTATATTATAGGTACTAGAGGTCAAGCCTAAATTAAAAGACCAGTCAATAACAACCAATCAAATGTTAGCTTGTTACTGCAGTAACTCTGGTTGGTTGCTTCAGATAATGGCATGAGAAAACTTTTCATATAGGGCATACTTCCCCTTTAGATCTTATAAACTATTAGATTAGTTTTTAGTAGATTTTTGCATGGAAATGTAATAGGGCACCATACAGAAAAAAACTAATTGTGGGCTTGTTTGTCATGCCCCTAATTTAAATGTTCCTCTGTGTAACTAAATCCATCCTCTTTAATTTTATAATGTACAGCGCTACTTACCCGAGTGGCACTTTATAAATTAAATTATACCTACACCCTCTGTTCAGCACTCACCTCTATAAATCGCCTGGTTTTGTTTAGATAGAATTCCTAGCTTTTACCACTAGATGGAGCACTTGCTTCATAAAATGGCTTTGACTTAAGATATCACCCCCCCCAAAGACTGAAAGTAGAGAGAATGAAAGATCTGAACAGGGGTCAACAATTAAAGGGATAGTTCACGCCTTTAAATTAATAGTTATATGTAGACAAATCACCCCCTAAACCACAACAGTTAGAAAGATGTTGGACCTGTTATTCAGAAAAATTATTTTATCCCCATTCCTCTGCCTTTCAAAAGGTTTTCCGCACTCTCTCCAAGCTCTTTTACAAGCTCGCACATGCTCAAAGGAGACAGCTAGGGGAATAGCATTCATTCATTGGCTGTGATGTCACCTGTTACACCCATAACTGACAAATGCTACCCAGAAGAACCAGGAAGCAGAAATGGGGGTTACAACCTACAACAACATCAAGTAACATTCTAACATCTCTCAGATCTCTAACAATTGCATTTTTGTGGTTTGGGGGGTGATTTACCCATCTACAATATTTTATTTGGAGGAGTAGATTAGTTTGAAATTAGTTGTAATTAAGTTAAATGTATTGTGTCTTGTTTACTAAACTGTACAGATACCTGGCCCTTACTTGGTCTAGAGGGAGCTGGGCCATCCATGTGCCCTCCAGTAGAGTCTTCCTCTGGATTTTGGGGGCATCTCGGACACTCAGGTACAGCTCCTGGGCGTTGAGACAGCACTGCTGACAGACTCCGTGCTCCGTTTCAAACACTTTGGCCCTCATGTAACTTTGGTTGGAACGTATTAGGAAATCATCTTGGCATTTCTGCGAGCAGTAGCGCGTGTCCCAGGCCGTAGTGGAGACATGTTTGTCTGGCTGAGAGCAAGGCTGCTGGCAGTGAAGGCAGAGAGGGTTTCCGGCACTGTCCATCGCCTGGAGATATCCCCCCGGGGCAGAGAATTCTCCTCCTCTATCTTCAGGCTGTATCACCGCGGAGCTTTGATCTTTTCCATCTTGCGTTCTAATTAAGAGATATATGTGGGCAAAATGAGCTACACACACGGTTCGTTATTCAATCCAGTCTGGGAGAATATTAATTATTCTCCAACTGTAAAACTAATAGGGAGGATAAGGATTCGGTGTGTGGGATTATAAACGGACTGTTTACATTTTCATCACATTCGCGTCGGCTCCAATAAATCACCGTCTACTTGCTTTAAACTCTGCAAGGCCGGGGAGAGACCGCTAATTTAGGATAATGAACGTAGCTACCTGCATAAAAGATCCGGCCCTCTGCTTTCTTTTTTGGGGCCAAATTACCATATGAAACAACAACGCCGGCCTTTCATGTGCAGAATTAGAATACATTATTCTCCTCTACCTTAAAAGGGAACATCGGCCTTTCAAGCCAACCCTGAAGTCTCAGTAGAAGACAAACTTGGGATAGTCTTCCATTTTGTACTGTGTGTGTGTAGGTTGGACGGGCAGGAGGGCTTTGGGATTCGGATCTCTCCGATAAGCTTAACTTGCTGCCCAATTTATATTGATCTGTTTTAAGATTTGTCTCAAGGCCAGAAATTCAGATGAGAACTCGCCGGTTCCCTAGCAACAAGAGAATGTCACTGCGGAAACGCTCACACGACCAAGTCGAAGTTATTGTATGGAATTATGCAGACTTTTCAAGCCAAGTTCGGGTCAGATGCCTGGGCCAGGCCATAAACCTTTATTTAATTAGCGTGTTCACAGTAGGACACCGCAGACTCAATTTATTTGTCCAAAGGAAATGTACGGACAATGCAGTTTAATTAAAATGGGTTCGTCTCGTAGCCCAGAGAAATGACTCCTAAGATGGGTAAACACAGAGCTAATAAAAGGCAGAGCCTATCGGACCCTCGGCCCTTTACATGGGCAAAAAATGGACAATCCGGCAGATGTCCTCCAAACTACCATAGTTGGCTGCAAATTCCGATCAGTGTAAGAAGTCGATAGTGGCCCCTGGTCCCCTAAATGAAATCTTATATAAAGTATAGATAGAGGGTCTGGAATGTGTGTAGTAGATTTAATGTTGTCCAATGGAATGTCTCTGCCGCTATACATCTTCACTGTGTGTACCCAGCTTTAAATGGGGGTAAGTAGGAAAGGTGAAAGGATTTACCCAGGGTGCAACTGGCATGGGTGGGATTACTAAAAAAAAAGATGGCCATACATATAATCGATTTTAGGTACCCGACCAAGCGCTCCCGCGACATTCGATCGCTCCTGCCGGGAACCGCCTCTCCCGTTCTTCTATGGACCGCAAAATGAATGGGATTTGCGATCGCATGTCTGTCGCATAGAAGAACGGGAGAGGCGGTTCCGGCAGGATTGATCGAATGTCATGGGAGGGCTCGTCGGGTTAGTAAAATTGTATATATATGTATGGCCACCTTAAGTCTTGTTTATTGTACCTACAGATGTGGGAAAACTGCAACTGCTGGGAGTTGGGGAGTTGTAGTTTTACAACATCTAGGAGGAACACATCCCTGGTGTAAAATTTATTACTAATAAAACTCTCCGCTGTTCCAAACAACCACAAAAAAGGACCTAAAAGCCTTGTTAGAGGGCTGGAATGTTTATTTAGGATTTACAGGCCACATGTGGCTAAAACAACGTAGGGATTACATTTCTTCTATGTAATCCCTAGTCAAAGATGCACACAGTACAGAAATCCCTATAGATTCCCCCAAGGAGAGAGAAAGAAAATCTCCAATCAAATACTTTGTATCTCTCGGTTCTAAAGGGAGGGGGATATTAGTATATCATTTTTTTGTCAGTTGCCGTCAAGGAACCTTTTGTTTTTGGTTGGACTACCTCTTTAATGTGCCTGTAAAACAGAACTGTGTATCCATACACATTCCAACCTTTACAATGACTCTAGGATCGTGATTCTTGCTGCAGTCTATCCAAAGTTACAGCAGTGTTATTTCCTGCTAGCATTGTGAGCTGTGACATCACCACCACCCCTGCTCTGCCCCCATGTTTTGGGTTGGAGCACGCCCACTGCTTGGACAGAGCATCATCAGATGCATCATAAGCCCCACCCCCAAATTTCTTAATCATTTTAAAAGCTAGCCACAAGCCTGAAAAGATTCTTTTTTCTCTCCCTTATAGACCCTTATATGCCAGGCATAAACTTTCCCGCCGACCCCATCCTTAGTCCCCATCTCTCCGCAGGATTCAAGGGGAAATCTGCGTAAAGATCGGAGCCTCAAGGTGGCCGTGTATGGCTAGCTTAAGGTTTCCAGAGCTAGAGGAAGATTTGTGGGGCTCATCATGTGACTGTCACAAACTCAAACAGTCAGGACAGAAGAGGAAGTGTAACTTTACAAGCCTATAACTTAAGATAAAGAAAGGCTAGAAACATCATCCTTGGCTTGTTTGAAAGGCATGAGAGAGTTTTTGTAACAAAAAAGGACAACTGTATGGAGACAACAGTTACCCTTTAAATAAGACAACTTTAGAAGTCAACTGGAGACCTTAATGTGATGAGCAAGAAATAGTTTATACCAAGTGTCCAATCATAACTGAGGAAAGTCAGCAATCTGTTTATTGCCATTTCTCCTCACAACCCCCCGTCATGGAGAATCTAAAGCCTCGTACACACGTTGGATCATTTTCGTACGATGCAGCCGACGAACGTTTAACAACATTATCGTTAATCCTCATAATTGAAACGACATCTGTACACACAGCAACAATAGTCAGCAGCACGACAGTCGTTAGATATTGACGTTCGTATGTAAAGTAATGTTAGTATCTTCGCGCAATTACGAAAGCAGCGCATGCGCCTTTTATATATTTTTTCGTAGACCATTAACGATAATCTGCTGACCATGTACAAATATATGATAATCGGCAGAACAAATCCGCCAGGCTGATCGTCGGAAAAAGCCGACAATAGACGGTCGTTGGTCTTTGACGATGGTTGATGGTATATTTTCGTACGAATATCGTGCGATTGCTCATTTGTCCGCTGCATCGTACGACAATTATCCAACGTGTGTACGAGGCTTAAGGGAACTAACTGCAGATCCTGCTGCCTAGTTACAGTTACTATGCACAAAGGAAATTGTATTAATAATAACTCTGCATTCCCTCGGTACATCAATGACAACTGTCAGTGCGCAAGGGACTTACATGGCGGGAGGTCCTGCAGCTGCTTTGGAATGCACCTGCCCTTTGATTGACGAGGTAGATTCCCTGCTGATCAGCCTCACGCTGCCTCCGCTGCTCTGAACTTTGCTTAATGAGGCGAAAGCGACATCTTCTTTGGTCAGGTACCTGAGGAAGACATAGGATTTTAAAGGACAAGCGTGCAAAGATAACGGCAAATTAGCACGGCCGCATTCGCGCTGAGTCTTAGGATACGGTTATTCTATGAAGGTTTCATAACAAGCGTAGATGGAACAGACGGAGAATTTAATGTAACTCTAAAAGCAGCGTCTGGCTCTGGTATAGTAGACCGGCACACAGCTAGAGGTTGTAGTGTTGCAATGGATTCTAAAAATAAGATGGGAAGTTTATAAGCTTATAATAAACAAGACCCATGAATATCCTGTAACTTAGTGATGTCATCAGTCACATGATAAAACCTTTGCAGAAACCTGGCCCTGTTATCCTATTATATAGTTTATAATAACTTTATAGAAATTAGATGTATTAATTAAAGGAGAACTATAGTGCAAATAACGTTTTTTAAATTTAAAAAAAAAAAAATAGTTAATAATGAGAAGTACCTGGGGCAGGGGAGTAAGAATTTATATTTCTAACTCCCAATATTGTTTCTGTGAGAAAACTGCTTCTTCCAGTCTCTCAGTGCTTCAGCTCTATCTTTAATACAGGAAAGCCCAGGACACTAACCTGGCAGATGAAAACTGTACTTAAAGAAATGATATTGGGTGTTAGGAATAATCCAGCCTAACTTCCTGCTCCAAGAACTTTTCATTTTTAAAAAGTTAACATTTACAGTCGTTGTCCTTTAAACCTCTCCCTCTGGTTATTGGACAGTTATTGAAGATTCACGGAATGTCAGAATGTTCCAAAAGGTTTTCTCCAGCAATGAGCAAGTTCATTTTGGAAAAATAATATCAAATGTTGTCTGAACTGTTCTTCTTCAAGCATGTCAGAGGAAACACATTTCTCTGCAGGTGAAAGTATATCTGACACAGGAACATAAACTGAACACAGAGCTACAATAGGTTCAAATAAGAACAAGTTGCATAAATGGTTTTTTGTTTAAAGGGAATAATCTATCCTCTTATCTGATACACCAGATCAGTCACACTTAGATTATCTCTGAATGTTTCTATTATTTATAACATCAGCCAAGCTCACTGTACAGCTCTCCACCTCCACAGAACCGCCACCCACCTCCGAACCAGGCAGATACCACAGTAATTTGTGTAACTTCTTAAAGGCGATAATGTGCTTTCCTTGAGAAACCTACAGTCAGTTGGGGGGGGGGGGGTGTTATGGCAACAGGTGTATCAGTGCTGCTCATACTTACCTACCTCTACCAAGTACAGTACATGCCGCCCCTATTTAAATCTCGGTCATCTCACTCTTAAAGGCCCTGCGCCTCAAACAATGAAAAAAAGGATCAAATAAACCACATGACTTCACCCAGACAGAGAGAAAGACCCCCATATGCTGCTTGGTCTCTCCCTGTGCTAGGGGGAAAGTTATTGCAGGGCTTGCTGCAATAATATCAATTACAACATTAGCTATGACCTACGTCTACAATGGCAGAGCTGGTGCTAAAGGTCAGTTAAATCCTTGTTAAAACAGGCCACACCCACTGCGCCCAGTGGGTGTGGCCTGGGCGCAGTGGGTGTGGCCTGAACTTTTATTACATCACTCATGAAGTATTCCAGTTCCTGCCAATATCATTAAAGCTACGTTCACACTAGCAAACCCAAACACGGAGAAAGCACACATTGTTATATCAACAATCCCACTTGGGTCAGGTAATGATAAGAAATGGAAGGTACAGTGCACAACTCAAAATAAAAAGAGGTGGCCATAAGTATATACAATTTTACTTAACCGACCGAGCGTTCCCATGACTTTGACCCGATCCTGCCGGAACTGCCTCTCCCGTTCTTCTATGCGACTGACATGCGTTCGCAAAATGAATGGGTTTTTCGATCCCATACGATCAATTTGGCTAACTCGATTACATTAATTAGAATATCAAAGACATTTCCTCATGTTTTTGATCAACATCTTTATCGGTATTAGTCAAAAAAACCGAAGATCAGCAAAGGCGGTAAAATTTCCATCTACTTTATCTTCCAGAACCTATCCAGCTGAAATGTACGGTATATCAGAGGTGCAATGTGGGGAATTACAGTTGGTTCTTCCAGTTGAATTTTTTATCATTTCTGCCAATCTGAAAACCATTGGCCCGTGTATGGCTAGCTTAACCGATTGATACTCTTTTACTGGTTGATACTCTGTTACGGATTGATTGACACACAGATAGATAGACACTCTGCTTCAGATAGATAGATAGATAGACGCTCTGCTTCAGAGAGATAACGCTCTGCTTCAAATATAGATAACCTCTGCTTCAGATAGATAGATAGATAGACACTCTGCTTCAGATAGATAATAGATGACGCTCTGCTTCAAGATAGATAGATAGATCGATAGATAATAACGCTCTGCTTCAGATGAGATAGATAGATAGACACTCTGCTTCAGATAGATTAGATAGATTAGACGCTCTGCTTCAGAGTTAAGATAGATAGATAGATAGACGCTCTGCTTCATAGAAGATACAGACGCTCTGCTTCAGAATAGATAGATAGATAGATAGATTAGACTCCTGCTTCAGATAGATAGATACTAGACGCTCTGCTTCAGATAGATAGATGAACTCTGCTTCAGATAGATAATAGACGCTCTGCTTTCAATAGATAGATAGATAGACACTCTGCTTCAGATAGTCGATAGAATAGACGCTCTGCTTCAGATAGATAGATAGACGCTCTGCTTCGATAGATAGATAGACGCTCTGCTTCAGATAGATAGATAGACACTCTGCTTCAGATAGATAGATAGATAGACGCTCTGCTTCAGATAGATAGATAGATAGACGCTCTGCTTCAGATAGATAGATAGATAGACGCTCTGCTTCAGATAGATAGATAGATAGACGCTCTGCTCAGATAGATAGATAGATAGACGCTCTGCTTCAGATAATAGAAATAGATAGACCGCTGCTTCAGATAGATAATAGATAGAGCGCTCTGCTTTAGATAGATAATAGATATATAGACGCTCTGCTTCAGTAGATAGATAGATAGACGCTCTGCTTCAGATAGATAAGATAGTATAGACGCTCTGCTTCAGATAGATAGATAAGATAGACGCTCTGCTTCAGATAGATAGATAGATAGACGCTCTGCTTCAGATAGATAGGATAGCGCTCTGCTTCAGATAGATAGATAGATAGACGCTCTGCTTCAGATAGATAGATAGATAGACTCTCTGTTCAGATAGATAGATAGATAGACTCTCTGCTTCAATAGTAGATAGATAGACGCTCTGCTTCAGATAGATAGATATTAGAACGCTCTGCTTCAGATAGATTTAGATAGATAGACGCTCTGCTCAGATAGATAGATGAATAGACGCTCTGCTTCAGATAGATGATAGATACGCCTCTGCTTCAGATAGATAGTAGATAGACGCTCTGCTTCAGATAGATAGATAGATAGACGCTCTGCTTTCAGATAGATATGATAGACGCTCTTTTCAGATAGATAGATAGATAGACGCTCTGCTTCGATAGATAGATAGATAGATAGACGCTCTGCTTCAGATAGATAGATAGATAGACGCTCTGCTTCAGATTATAGATAGATAGATGCCTCTGCTTTCAGATAATAGATAGATAGATAGACGCTCTGCTTCAGATAGATAGATAGATAGACGCTCTGCTTCAGATAGATAGATAGACGCTCTGCTTCAGATAGATAGATAGATAGACGCTCTGCTTCAGATAGATAGATAGATAGATAGACGCTCTGCTTCAGATAGATAGACGCTCTGCTTCAGATAGATAGATAGATAGACCTCTGCTTCAGATAGATAGAAGATAGACGCTCTGCTTCAGATAGATAGATAGATAGCCGCTCGCTTCAATGATAGATAGATAGAACGCTCTGCTTCAGATAGATAGATAGATAGACGCTCTGCTTCAGATAGATAGATAGACGCTCTGCTTCAGATAGATAGATAGATAGATAGACGCTCTGCTTCAGATAGATAGATAGATAGACGCTCTGCTTCAGATAGATGATATATAGACGCTCTGCTTCAGATAGATAGATGATAGACGCTCTGCTTCAGATAGATAGATAGATAGATAGACACTCTGCTTCAGATAGATAGATAGACGCTCTGCTTCAGATAGATAGATAGATAGACGCTCTGCTTCAGATAGATAGATAGATAGACGCTCTGCTTCAGATAGATAGATAGATAGACGCTCTGCTTCAGATAGATAGATAGATAGATAGACGCTCTGCTTCAGGATCATAGACGCTCGCTTCAGATAGATAGATAGATAGACGCTCTGCTTCAGATAGATAGATAGACGCTCTGCGTTCCATAGATAGATAGATAGACGCTCTGCTTCAGATAGATAGTGATGTAACGCTCTCTTCATATAGATAGATAATAGATAGACCTCTGCTTCAGATAGATTAGACGCTCTTGCTTCAGATAGATAATAGATAGACGCTCTGCTTCAGATGATGATAGATAGATAGACGCTCTGCTTCAGATAGATAGATAGATAATAGACGCTCTGCTTCAGATAGATAGATATATAACGCTCTGCTTCGATAGATAGATAGATAGACGCTCTGCTTCAGATAGATAGATAGATAGACGCTCTGCTTCATATAATAGATAGATAGATAGACGCTCTGCTTCAGATAGATAGATAGACGCTCTGCTTCAGATAGATAGATAGATAGACGCTCTGCTTCAGATAGATAGATAGATAGACGCTCTGCTTCAGATAGATAGATAGATAGACGCTCTGCTTCAGATAGATAGATAGATAGACGCTCGGCTTCAGATAGATAGACGCTCTGCTTCAGATAGATAGATAGATAGATAGACGCTCTGCTTCAGATAGATAGATAGATAGATAGATAGACGCTCTGCTTCAGATAGATAGATAGATAGATAGACGCTCTGCTTCAGATAGATAGATAGATAGATAGACTCTCTGCTTCAGATAGATAGATAGATAGACGCTCTGCTTCAGATAGATAGATAGATAGACGCTCTGCTTCAGATAGATAGATAGATAGACGCTCTGCTTCAGATAGATAATGATAGACGCTCTGCTTCAGATGATAGATGACGTCTGCTTCAGATAATAGATAATAACGCTCTGCTTCAGATGATAGAAGATAGATAGACCCTCGCTTCAGATAGATAGACGCTCTGCTTCAGATATATAGATAGATAGACCTCTGCTTCAATAGATAGATAGATAGATACGCTCTGCTTCAGATAGATAGATAGATTAGACGCTCTGCTCAGATAGATGATAGATAGATAGACGCTCTGCTTCAGTAGATAGAATAGATAGATAGATAGACGCTCTGCTTCAGATGAATAGATAGATAGACGCCTGCTTCAGATAGATAGATAGATAGACGCTCTGCTTCAGATAGATAGTATAGAGACGCTCTGCTTCAGATAGATAGATAGATGCCGCTCTGCTTCAATAGAGAGTAGATAGACGCTCTGTTCAGATATATAGATAGATAGACGCTCTGCTTCAATATATAGATTAGTACCTCTGCTTCAGATAGATAGATAATAGATAGACGCTCTGCTTCAGATAGATAGATCGCTCTGCTTCAGATAGATAGATAGATAGACGCCTGCTTCAGATAGATAGATAGATAGATGACCGCTCTGCTTCAGATAGATAGACGCTCTGCTTCAGATAGATAGATAGATAGACGCTCTGCTTCAGATAGAATGATAGATGAGCTCTGCTCAGATAGATAGATAGATAAACCTCTGCTTCATATAGATAGATAGATAGACGCTCTGCTTCAGATAGATAGATAGATAGAACGCCTCTGCTTCAGATAGATAATAGATAGACGCTCTGCTTCATGATAGATAGATAGATAGACCTCTGCTTCAATAGATAGATAGACGCTCTGCTTCAGATAGATAGATAGATAGACGCTCTGCTTCAGATAGATAGATAGATAGATAGACCTCTGCTTCAGATAGATAATAGATAGACCGCTCTGCTTCAGAAGATAGATAGATAGATAGACGCTCTGCTTCAGATAGATAGATGATGATAGACGCTCTGCTTCGATAATAGATAGATAGATAGACCTCTGCTTCAGATAGATAGATATATAGATAGACGCTCTGCTTCGATAGATAGATATAGATAGAAGACGCTCTGCTTCAGATAGATAGATAGATAGATAGATAACGCTCTGCTCATATAGATAGATGATAGACGCTCTGCTTCAGATAGATAGATAGATAGAACGCTCTGCTTCGTATATATGATAGATAGATCGCTCTGCTCAGATAGATAGATAGATAGATAGACGCTCTGCTTCAGATAGATAGATAGATAGATAGCACTCTGCTTCAGTGATAGTAGATAACATCGAGCTTAGATAGATAGATAGATAGAGACGCTCTGCTTCAGATGATTAGATAGATAGACGCTCTGCTTCAGATAGTAATATAGATAGATAACGCTCTGCTTCATATATATAGATAATAGATAGACACTCTGCTTCAGATAGATGATAGATAGATGACGCTCTGCTTCAGATAGATAGAAAGATAGACGCTCTGCTTCAGATAGATAGATAGATAGACGCTCTGCTGTCAGATAGAAGATAATGACCTCTGCTTCGATAGATAGATAGATAGACGCTCTGCTTCAGATAGATAATGATAGACTCTCTGCTTCAGATAGATAGATACATAGACGCTCTGCTTCAGATAGATAGATAGACACTCCTCTTCAGATAGATAATAGACGCTTGCGTCAATGTAATAGACTCGCTTCAGATAGTTAGATAGATAGACCTCTGCTTCAGATAGATAGATAGATAGACGCTCTGCTTCATGATAGATAGATGATAGATAGACGCCTGCTTCAGATAATAGATAGATAGACCTCTGCTTCAGATAGATAGATAGATAGACCTCTGCTTCAGATAGATAGATAGATAGACCTCTGCTTCAGATAGAATAGATAGATAGACGCTCTGCTTCAGATAGATGATAGATAGACTATCTCTTCAATAGATAGATAGATAGACACTCTGCTTCAAATAGATAGATAGACACTCTGCTTCAGAAGATAGATAGATAGACCCTCTGCTTCAATAGATAGATAGATGACACTCGCTCAGATAGATAGATAGATAGACACTCGCTTCAGATAGTAGATAGATAGACACGCTCTGCTTCAATAGATGATAGATAGACACTCTGCTTCAGATGTAAGACGCTCGCTTCAATAGATAGATAGATAGACCTCTGCTTCAGATAGTATAAGATAGACGCTCTGCTTCAGATAGATAGATGATGAACGCTCTGCTTCAGATAGATAGATAGATAGACGCTCTGCTTCAGATAGATAGATAGATAGATAGACGCTCTGCTTCAGATAGATAGATAGATAGACGCTCTGCTTCAGATAGATAGATAGATAGATAGACGCTCTGCTTCAGATAGATAGATAGATAGACACTCTTTCTTCAGATAGATAGATAGATAGACGCTCTGCTTCAGATAGATAGATAGATAATAGACGCTCTGCTTCAATAGATATAATAGCGCTCTTGTCAGATAGATAGATAGATAGACGCTCTGCTTCAGATAGATAGATAGATAGACGCTCTGCTTCAGATAGATAGATAGATAGACGCTCTGCTTCAGATAGATAGATAGATAGATAGACGCTCTGCTTCAGATAGATAGATAGATAGACGCTCTGCTTCAGATAGATAGATAGATATAGACGCTCTGCTTCAAGATAGATAGATAGATAGACGCTCTGCTTCAGATAGATAGATAGTACCGCTCTGCTTCAGATAGATAGATAGATAGACGCTCTGCTTCAGATAGATAGATAGATAGACGCTCTGCTTCAGATAGATAGAATAGATAGACGCTCGGCTTCAGATAATAGTTAGATAGACGCTCTGCTTCAGTAGATAGATAGGATGAACTCTCTGCTTCAGATAGATAGATAGATAGAAACGCCTGCTTCAAGATAGATAGATAGATAGACGCTCTGCTCAGATAGATAGATAGACGCTCTGCTTCAGATAGATAGATAAGATAGATAGAACGCTCTGCTGCTTCAGATAGATAGATAGATAGACGCCGCTCGATAGAAGATAGATAGACCTCTAGATAGATAGACGCTCTCTCAGAAGAAATGAAGACGCTCTGCTCAGTAGAAGATAGATAGATAGACGCTCTGCTTCGATAGATAGATAGATAGACGCTTCTGATCAGATAGATAGATAGATAGACGCTCTGCTTCAGATAGATAGATAGATAGACCTCTGCTTCAGATAGATAGATGATGAGACGCCTGCTTCAGATAGAAGATAGATAGACGCTCTCTTCAGATAGATAGATAGATAGACCGCTGCTTCAGAAGATAGATAAGATAGACGCTCTGCTTCGATAGATAGATAGATAGACGCTCTGCTTCAGATAGATAGATAGATAGACGCTCTGCTTCAATAGAATAGATAGAACGCTCTGCTTCAGATAGATAAATAGATAAGACGCTCTGCTTCAGATAGATAGATAGATAGACGCTCTGCTTCAGATAGATAGATGATAGACCTCTGCTCAGATAGAGATAGATGACCTCTGCTTCAGATAGATAGATAGATAGATGATGACTCTCTGCTTCAGATAGATAGATAGATAGACGCTCTGCTTCAGATAGAAGATAATAGACGCCTGCTTCAGATAGATAGATGATGACCTCTGCTTCAATAGAATAGATAGATGACACTCTGCTTCAGATGATAAGATAGATAGACCTCTGCTTCATAGATAGATAGATAGATAATAGACACTCTGCTTCAGATAGATAGACGCTCTGCTTCAGATAGATAGATAGATAGACACTCTGCTTCAGATAGAGATAGATAGATAGACGCTCTGCTTCAGATAGATATAGATAGATAGACGCTCTGCTTCAGATAGATATAGATAGATAGACGCTCTGCTTCAGATAGATAGATAGAGACGCTCTGCTTCAGATAGATAGTATATAGACTCTGCTTCAGATAGATAGATAGATAGACGCTCTGCTTCAGATGTAATATATAGATAGACGCTCTCTTCATATAGATAGATAGAGACTCTCTCTGCAGATAGATAATAGATAATAGACGCTCTGCTTCAGATAGATAGATAGATAGATAGACGCTCTGCTTCAGATAGATAGATAGATAGAAACTCTCGCTTCAGATAGATAGATAGATAGACGCTCTGCTTCATGATAGATAGATAGATAGATAACGCTCTGCTTCAGATAGATAGATAGATAGACGCTCTGCTTCAGATAGATAGATAGATAGCCGCTCTGCTTCAGATAGATAGTAGATAGTAGATAGATAGCCGCTCTGCTTCATGATGATAGATAGATAGTAGATAGACACTCTGCTTCAATAGATAGATAGATAGATAGACACTCTGCTTCAGATAGATAGATAGATAGATAGACGCTCTGCTTCAGATAGATAGATAGATAGACGCTCTGCTTCAGATAGATAGATAGATAGACACTCTGCTTCAGATAGATAGATAGATAGACGCTCTGCTTCAGATAGATAGATAGATAGACGCTCTGCTTCAGATATAGATGATATAGACGCTCTGCTTCAGATAGATAGATAGACACTCTGCTTCAGATATAGATAAGATAGACGCTCTGCTTCAGATAATAATGATAGATAGACGCTCTGCTTCATATAGATAGATAGACGCTCTGCTTCAGATAGATAGAAGATAGACGCTCTGCTTCAGATAGATAGATAGATCGACCTCTGCTTTCAGATAGATAGATAGATAGACGCTCTGCTTCAGATAGATAGATATAGACGCTCTGCTTCAGATAGATAGATAGATAGACGCTCTGCTCAGATGATAGATAGATAGACGCTCTGCTTTCAGATAGATAGATAGATAGACGCTCTGCTTCAGATAGATATATAGATAGACGCTCTGTTTCATAGATAGATAGATAGATGCTCTGCTTGAGATAGATAGATAGACAACGCTCTGCTTCAGATAGATAGATATAGACGCTCTGCTTCAGATATAGTAGATAGATAGATAGACGCTCTGCTCCGATAGATAGATAGATAGACGTCTGCTTCAGATAGATAGAATAGATGACGATCTGCTCTTCAGATAGATAGATAGATAGACGCTCTGCTTCAGATAGATGATAGATAGACGCTCTGCTTCAGATAGATAGATAGATAGGACGACTGCTTCAGATAGATAGATAGATAGACGATCTGCTTCAGATAGAAGATAGATAGACGCTCTGCTTCAGATAGATAGATAGATAGACGCTCTGCTTCAGAAGATAGTAGATAGACGATCTGCTTCAGATAGATAGATAAGATAGACGCCCTGCTTCAGATAGATAGATAGATAGACGCTCTGCTTCAGATAGATAGATAGATAGACGCTCTGCTTAGATAGATAGATAGATAGACGCTCTGCTGAGATAGATAGTAAGATAGACGCTCTGCTTCAGATAGATAGATAGCACTCTGCTTCAGATAGATAGATACATAGACCTCTGCTTCAGATAGATAATAGACACTCTGCTTCAGATAGATAAATAGACGCTCTGCTTCAGATGATACATATACACTCTTTTCAGATAGATACATAGACACTCTGTTTTCAGATAGATAATAGACACTCTTTTCAGTATGATACATAGACACTCTGCTTCAGATAGAAATAGACACTCTGCTTCAGATAGATATAGACGCTCTGTTTCATATAGATACATAGACACTCTGCTTCATATAGATACATAGACATCTGCTTCATATAGAGACATAGACCTCTGCTCAGATAGATACATAACACTCTCTTCATAGATACATAGCACTCTGCTTCGATAGATACATAGACACTCTGTTCTTCAGATAGATACATAGACAACTCTGCTTCAGATAGATAACATAGCACTCTGTTTCAGATAGATACATAGACACTCTGCTTCAGATAGTACATAGACCTCTGTTTCTATAGATACATAGACACTCTGCTTTCAGATAGATACGTAGCCACTCTGCTTCAGATAGATAATGACACTGCTTCAGATAGATCATAAACGCTGCTTCAGATAGATACATAGACCTCGCTTCAGATAGATACATAGACACTCTGTTTCAGATAGATACATAGACACTCTGCTTCAGATAGATACATAGACACTCTGCTTCAGATAGATACATAGACACTCTGTTTCAGATAGATACATAGACACTCTGCTTCAGATAGATACATAGACACTCTGTTTCAGATAGATACATAGACACTCTGCTTCAGATAGATACATAGACACTCTGCTTCAGATAGATACATAGACACTCTGCTTCAGATAGATACATAGACACTCTGCTTCAGATACATAGCACTCGCTTCAGATACTAGACCTCTGCTTCAGATACATAGACACACTGCTTCAGATACATAGAACACTCTGCTTCAGATACATAGAACACTCTGCTTCAGATACAATAGTACACTCTGCTTAGATACATAGACACTCTGCTTCAGATACATAGACACTCTGGCTTTCAGATACATAGACACTCTGCTTCAGATCATAGACACTGCTGCTTCAGAATACATAGACACTCTGCTTCAGATACATAGACACTTCTGCTTCAGATACATAGACACTCTGCTTCAGATACATAGACACCTGCTTTCATATACATAGACACTCTGCTTCAGATCCATAGACACTCTGCTTCAGATACATAGACACTCTGCTTCAGATACATAGACACTCTGCTTCAGATACAGACACTCTGCTTCAGATACATAGACACTCTGCTTCAGATACATAGACACTCTGCTTCAGATACATAGACACTCTGCTTCAGATACATAGACACTCTGCTCAATACATATACATCTGCTTCAGAATAACTGGCACATCTGCTTCAGATCCATAGACACTCTGCTTCAGATAGATTGGCACTCTGCTTCAGATAGATTGGCACTACTCTGCTTCAGATAGATTTACACTCTGCTTTCCGATGATTGACACTCTGCTTCAGATAGACTGATACTGTTACTGATAGATTAATACTGTTACTGATTGATACTCTGTTCCTATTTGATAGTATTACTGATTGATTGATTGATACTCTGTTACTGATTGACTGATCTCTCTAACAGATTGATTGATACTCGGTTACCGATTGATACTCTGTTCCCGATTACTAATTCATTAATACAGTTTGATTGCTACGGTTTCTGATTGATACTTGGCTACTGATTGGTTGATACTTTGTTACTGATTGATGGATGGCCTGTTACTGATTGATACTCTGGTCCTTATTGGTTGATACATTGTTACTGGTTGACAACACTTTTATACTAAAATGATACACTGTTACTGATTGGTTGATAATCTGTTACTGATTGATGATACTTGTATACTAATTGATACTCAGTTACAGATAACAATTGTGATTCTGTTTGATTAATAAAATCCAATTATAAAAATCAAAGCCCAGTATTTAGTACACAGCAATCTCCTATAATGATTGGCTAATGGGAGTGCATGTAGCAGCCATTTTTGGAATTATCAATCATTCTGGCTAACACGACTTGTTTATAGGCACGATAACCATCCAAGCCGATTAACCAGCAAACATGCGATTAACTTAATGATGCCATTGGCAAGTCGCTTTCTTCCCGGCATAATTAGCGTGTGGACATTTCTGTTGGTACCGCATAGCATGTGTTATACAAGGGAAATGATCTAAAGCCCCCGAGAGATCAAAGTGAACCGTTACCTTTTGGTGATGCCAGATTTCCGTTGTTGTTTGGTGAGGTCTCCCAGGGCCACCACTGGGCTGACGAATATCTGGCCACTTTTTCGGATTATCTTTTGTTTCATGGCTGTCAGACTGTTCCATTCTCTCACAAACCTTAAAATCTGAACGAAAAAGAAAGATAAAAGCACAGGAAGTAAACCCAGAGTCCTGGGATCCAGGCAGTAATCTCTCTATCTGTGCACACAATTCAATATGGATGCCATGACATTTGAAGATTGAATGGAGATTTCCCATAGGATGCGGAGGAAAGGAGGCAAATCAGGTGGAAGACTTGATGTCTAAATAAAAGGAAATCTCCTATAGCTGAAAAAGATCATGTCTATTGCACCTCCCCAGCCAGGGTATCTATAATTGATTTATTTATTTATTTTTAAATTTAAAGGGCATGTCCACCCTTAAAACTAAAATTTAACCTCATACTGGCCCCACTGTGAAGTTTAAAAACATCCTTACCTTACATCTCTGCTCCTTAATGTTCCCCTGCAATGCCAGCCCAAAGTTCCAGGAAGATGTACAGTAGGAGCTGTCTTTCTGTCCAAAGGTCTCTGCCTCCTGTCTTGCCTCCCGGAGGGAAGCTGACATTTGCAGTGCCTCCCCCTCCCTCCCTCCCTCCCTCCTTCCGTAGCCATCCTCTGCAGCCATTGCACCTAGGGTTAAAACCTTTGAATATGGTATAGCTATCCCCTGCCCACCCCTAACCGCAGCATTAGATCTAGTATAAAAGAAGCCGAATTATACTTACAGCCCTTCTCTCCCACAGTGTCTCCATTGCTGGCATCCACGTCTGTGATTGGCTGCCTCTCAGCCAATCACAGATGCGGCTGCCGGTCCGGCCCGTTTGCAACTTCCTTCCAAACAGGGAGCCGGGAGGAGACGCCCCGGGATTGAAGGGCTGGAAGTATGATTCGGTTTCTTTTTTTAAAGTAATAATGCGGCGGTTTGGGGTGGGCGGGGGTTGGGGCTACAACATATTAAAGGGCATGTCCACCCCCAAAACTGAAATTTAACCCCATACTGGCCCCACTCTGTAGTGTACAAAAATCCTTACCTTAAATCTCTGCTCCAAACGGTTCTCCTGATGTGCCCCTCCAAAGCCAGGAAAACTGCAGTGTAGAAGCTCCCAGTGACTCATCCTGTGCTTGTCTCTGCCTCAACCTCGACAAGGTTTGAGGCATGTGCAGGAGAGACCTCTCCCCCTCCCTTCCGTTTTTCTCTCCATTCCCCCTAGCTCTAAACCCCTTGTATATAATGTAGGTATTGGTCCCCCAGCCCCAACCACTTTAATAGAATTTAGAGAAAGTCCCCTGATAGTTACTTATCTTACCTCTTTCCCCCGGCGTTCTGAGCAGCCGCGTCCCTGATTGGCTGCTTCTCAGCCAATCCTGGACGTGGGTGCCGGTCGCGCCCCCTGCTTGCAGATCCGTGCAAGCAGAGGGCCGGGGAGTGCGGCGGAGGAGAGAGGGAAGGTAAGTTAAGATCGGGGGACTTTCTCAAATTTCTATTATGGAGGCTGGGGCTGGGGGACCAATACCTACATTATATAAAAAGTTGTTAAAAGGGGTGGACATGCTCTTTAAACGTTAAAATTTAGGGTGGACATGCCATTCAATTCTTCTCAACTATCACTTTGACATTTTTTGCTGATCTGTCCCCTATTTCTTTAGAGATCAAATCTGAACCATCATACATTACAGCTGTCAATCAAGAGCCTTATTATCAAACTCTTCTGCTGTGTGCAGATTTGCTGTAGATGGCATGGTGTCCAATACTGGAAACTATAATTGATCGCAAATATCACTGTACCTTTTTTTTTTTCGTTTATTTTTTTCTTTAGATATCCGTTTATTTTTTTCTTTAGATATCCAAGCTGAACCATCTTTCATTCCAGCTGTCAATCAAGTACCTAATTATCATAAATTCTTCTGCTGTGTGCAGTTGGAAGAATACAGAGTCTAAGCAAAACAAGTGCTGAATTGAAGGCATGCAGCAACACACACCTCAGTAAGGGCTAATTACAATTATTTAATTATAGATTAAGATTAGGTCATTTTAGTAAATATATACCACCCTGGAGTGGGATTACAGTGCCATGGATCTGTATTTTGGCAATGAACAGCAAAAAATTACAACTGAAAAAAACAAAACATTGCTTTACGGGAGGTAGGAGACAACTCCTACTTGCCGTCCTTACCTTAAAGTTGAGCATGAATGAATGCTTCAAAGATGATCACTTTGCCTCGCTCTAAACAAAGTGACACCCCCGACACAGTCACGCACACCGTGCCAATGAAGGTTGGGGGACAGGCGTGCTGGCAGTCATCTTTGAAGCACCCAGGTTAAGCTAAGCGATAATTAAAGGAAGTTTCTTTGTTTCTCCTATCTACCCCAGAGTATTTTTTTTCTTTTTTAAGTGCCATTTTTTGTAGCTGACCAAGTTACCCCTACCAATTCCTCCCCCACCTGCGATAAAATGTACCGGCTGTACAAAACGGGAGAAAATGTTTACGGATATCAATGTCTTTTCTTTATCGTACAAATGATTTCTCAACAAATGCAATGACATTGGGTTTATATTTAGATTGGATTTTTTTCAATTTCCAGCGAATAAAAACCAAGATGTTCAGCCATTGTGAAATATGGATTTCCAATCTGGTTGATTTCTAGGGACAAGCTGCAAATTCCTCTCTCTGACAATTGTCTCTGCGGTGGCGCGAAGGGTGCACCTGAGCCCCACAGCAGCACCTCAGTTGCAGGAGAACAATGCAATGTCCAAAACAAATATAATACTTGGCCGTCAGCCATTTAAAGGCTGATAAACAGAAGCCAACCGTTTGCAAATTTCACGTGTCCATATGTTTAAATACAAGGTTTATATTTACTTCCACGTGTACTTAATGTTCTGTGACTGTTCTCTTCATCTCTGGTCTTTGTAATATACTGTCACAGATGGACCTGTTCAAATTAGTAATAGATTTCTCCAAAAAGAGTCCCTACATTTTTGCTTCCAATTTTATTCCCCCTCTGTTAGCACAGGAAGATGCAAACTATGTGTGAGGATCTCCTGCTGTGCCGAATGTTACCTCTGGGTGTCGCCGTTTTGTGTTCCGGATGTCACCTATAGTTGTCGCTGTTTCTTTGTTCCTGTCGTTCCGATCTTCACTGTTCTTTGTTCCGGCCGCTGGCTCATGAACTACCACTTCCCACCAGCAGCAGGCCGTTTCACCTTTTGGACATTATTACTCATCACATTCACCTGTTATCAGTCTTCAGATATTTATTCCACCCACTCCTATTCCTGGCCAGATCGTCGCTTACTGTTGCTGCTCTCATCATTTCACACCTTGCTCTGTTTCCAGTTCCAGACCTCGTCTTGCTTCTCCTTCCAGTCCTGTTCGCTTGCCCTGTTCCTGTTCCCAGCTATCTTTTCCAGTTCATAGTCTTTAGTCATTTGTATAAAGTCCTAGCCATCCGTCTTTAGTCATTGCGTTTAGCCTAGTCTTTTCATTAGTCTTTTGTATATAGTGTGTTTGGTGTGTACTATAAACTGGTTAACCTTGATCTCTGCTGCACTTCAGTTCTTCCATGTTTCACAGCTGCTTCGCAGCAGCGCTCATCTAGGGAGCATGAAACTATATGATTGGATAATTTTCTCTCTGGGGAAATAAAACTATCTGATTGGATAATTATTTTCTCTCTCTCCCTGGGTAAAACAAACTGAGCATGTCTGAGATCACGGAGTTAGGGGAGGAAGCAGTAACTGCCGAGATTCTGTAACGTACAAATTTGCAGGGCTATCCACCCCTGGCGCATCGCTCCTGTTCTGGAGTTTAAAGGGTATCTCCAGTGGTTAAATGCATGCACATAGAGTACTAAGTCCATTGGGATCTGCCAGAGGCAGAGGAGCAAGAGACCGAGCAAGTTGCTTAAAGGGTATTTCCACCGCTACATTAAAGTTTTTAAGGCCCACCCCCAACTGCCAAGTTAATTTTGCAAGAAAACCCCCAGAAAGTTACTTACAGACCTTCGATCCCCCGGCACTCTGTTCCCAGCTCTCAGCAGAGAGGGGCAGGACCAGCAGTCGTGTCTGTGATTGGCTAACCAGCAGCCAATCACAGAGGCGGCTGCTGGCTAATCAGAGCACTGGGGGAACAAATGTAACTTTCAGGGGATTTTCTTGGAAAACGAACTTGTCGGTTTTGGGTGGGATGGGATGCACATAGTAAAAAGGGAGCAAGGGAAGGCTCCCCTGCGCATGTCACAGTCCTTATTAAGGTCCCTCCTACTCTTCACTCTCCTGGACTTTGAACAAGCACTGCAGGAGAACCATGAGGAGCAGAGATGTATAGTAAGAATTTTTGAACACTATACAGTGGGGCCAGTTAAATTTTAGTTTTGGGGGCGGACATGCCTTTTAACTTCATTCCTGGCTCCTGAACGTTTTATTGGGAAGTTAGACACAGCCCTTTTACCTCCCGTTCTTCAATAAAATGAATAGCAAAGAGTGGTTTTAAACACTGGAGATACCCTTTAAGTCACGTTAACCAATGTCATATCGGTTAGTGAGATTTAAACTCCCTCATTCCGGCGGCAGCAGGGCCAACGTGAAAGTTAACCGAGCAGCCACTGCAATGGATGTTATATGCCGATAGCAGCACTCGTTCCCCCCCACTTTTAATCGCCTGCTGGTGTTAAAAGACCTGAGCCCAATGAGACATATTTTTGAGGAAGTCCTATTATATAAAATGTAATATCCCATATCCTATAAAGTTGTCTACGGCTGATTATCATCATTCATTTTTAGAATTGTGGGACACTACCATGCTTGGTTGTTAAGCTGCAGTGTAATTAGCTTAGCTCTTTACAAATGTATTTACTCTAATATTCCTTGTGTTCCCACTGAAGCAGCCAAATCATTTGCAAAACTTTTAAATCACATCTGTATGAGTAATTTAATTAGAAAATGCCAAGAACCTAATGTATTTGTAAAAGGCGTTATTAGACAAAATAAAGTCATTAAGAAAAGAACTTCAGCATAAAACAGATTTTCAATAACTTATACTACAGAATCTGCTGATTAAAATGATATATCACGCGTCTAATTAATTCCTACCCTATTTTTGCTTTGGTCACTAGTGAGCTGCCATTTAAGGTTCTGTTATGGTCCTTCTACCCAGGATGCACCACTTCCTTGGAATGTTCCTAACAGTAATATCTACTGATTGGCTGTTGGGTGGGTCAAACATGCTCAGATCTCTACTGAGCAACTGAATCCACCCAGAGACTGAGACACTATTAGGGCTCCTGCAAACAGGAAGTCAATATTTAGGATGCACTTATTTATACACAACGAGATCACTGGACTGACAGATTATGGTTATTAAAATGAGTAAATGCTCCCTTTTTTCTTGAAATTAAATTTAATTGTGCTAAACTTTTTAAAGTTTCTCTCCCAAAGTGAACTTTTCCTTTAATGTATTGATTGAAGCCCGGGCGGTTAAGGAGCTTTGCCTTACCTCCCGTTCTTCAATCAATAGCTCAGGATCCGGGAACAAAGATTCAAGAAACTTACCTTTGCGCGATCCACCGCGGCCACAGTGAAATCTCCGACCGCTTCCTTGTTCTGTACAGCTATAGTGAACATGTGCTAAATTTAAGTTTCTTAAATCTATGTTCCCAGATCCTGTGCTACTGATTGAAGAATGGGGGGTAAGGCAAAGTTCCTTAACCTCCCGGGCTTCAATTAATAAAAGGAATTGTTCACTTTGGGAAGACTGCACACAGAAGATTTTTTTAAATATAGAAATGACTTTACAAAGGGGCCACCACCAATACACTGTATAGATTAGAGGGGGTAAACAAATCAATGACCTGGTTGTTCTACTTGGTCATTGGTGAAACAATCAAAGAGGGAAAGCAGTTTGTTTCTAGCAAAGATTATCTTACAATTGTTTGACACAGACCACTCTCGGACTCGCGAGGAAGGGCAGATCAGTTACTTCCCCCTACAAGCTTGAAATCCCATCTACTGCCTAGAGGGATAATTACTGTGACTGGTCACATTCAGTTCACATTTTAAAGAGCTGCATCAAATAGAATTCAATGCGCGCGATTTCAAGATGAAGCTTTAAGCGTTATTTCTAGTGATAAGGTTTCCGTGTGGTTTAAATGTTAATGTTCATGTAAGAATTCTAACTCTAGATTTCTGTATGTTTTTTAGCTAAAGCCCATCTCAGATCTTTCTCCTCTTAACCTATTAAAGTGATAACTAATGCTTTAATTAATTCTATAAATAGATTTTGTCACACTGCAGTGGTAAAAGCAACAGAAACCGATTACATTTTTAAATGCAGAACATGTGGGTGTAGAAACAAATTATAAGGAGCTGTAGAAAAAAATGGCTTTTGACATAAATAAATCAAACATTTACATTAAGGGGATAAATTCTCTCTCCCATTCAACACAAATGCTGGTCTCTCTCATCATGTTTGGGTACCGATGACAGATTCAATGAAGTTATTTGATATTGGACATGTTGATTTCCTCGGAGATATGCATCTTATTGACTGAAATGGGTCTACTGTGAGCACATTATTATTATTATTATTATTTATTATTATGGTGGATTTATATAGCGTCAACATCTTCCATAGCGCTTTTACATGTATACATTCACATCAGGCCCTGCCCCAAAGAACTTACAATCTAAGCACATTTATTTGACACATACAACCTATCAGTATGTCTTTATGATTGTGGGGGAAACCGGAGTGCCCGGAGGAAACCCACGCAAGCACGGGGAGAAAATTCAAACTCCTTGCAGATGTGTCCAAGGGTGGAATCGAACTCAGTGCTGCAAGGCATCAGTGCTAACTACTGAGCCACCGTGCTGCTCGGGTCTGAAATGTGTCTATTCCAAACGCCATGCATTCAAGGTGTTGAATGAAAAACTGCGACAATTGATGGGAGCACCGTATATACTCGAGTATAAACCGAGATTTTTAGGTCTAAAAAAAGACCTTAAAAATCTGTCCTCGGTTTATACTCGGGTCATACACAAAATAGACCGAAAATCTGTTTAAAAAATACACCGGCAAAGTTGTACCTCACATCTGCCGACACTGCACCGCAATTTCCAGCAAGGAGCCGTGTATTTACAAGAAGGAGACCAGGAGCGTGTAGGAGAGGAGACCGGAGCAGTCTGAAGCAACGGAGAGAGCAGAGGCGCAGGCACGTTGGGCACGCAAGTTACGCACGTTTACCGGTACATCAGAGCGTCTCCACGGCATTAAGGATGGAGGAACAGAACAGTCTCCCAGAATCTGTCAGCCCTTACCTACGGTACATCTTCAACCCTCTAGTAAGGAGGGTTTCTTTTCTACTGGTGGGCTATTAAGTCTACCATTACCTACCTGTAATGCAATGGGTTTGTGGGTGGGTAGGTAGGTGGGGGGGAGGGGGTGTGCTGGGTGGCACTCTATTTAATTATTACAATTTATTACCATAATTATGGTATCAGCCCTCTAGTAAGGAGGATATCATCTTATGTTTAGGGTGGACTTTTAAGTCTACCAACTTTATGCAGTAGATGGGTGGGAGGAAAGGGGGGTGGCTGGGTGGCACTGTATTAAATTATTACAATTATTACCATGTATTAACAGTAGAGTGGCTTTCTGCAGATTTATTTAGAAACTATAACTCCCAGCAAACAGTTTACAAACATCTGAAATGCCATGGAATCATTTTTACTAATTACAGGTTTGAATTAGTGGTCATATTTTCTACCCTCGGTTTATACTCGAGTCAATCAATTTTACTAGGTTTTTCATGTAAAAATAGGTATCTCGGTTTATACTCGGGTCGATTTATACTCTACAAACATCTTAAGGTTGGGATGCTTTATATTTTGACAGAAGGCTGCATATCAATACTTCAACATGAAGCCAAACAAAATGAACGCTAATGGAAATCTTATAAAAAGATTTTATGGTGTGCCTTTATTAAGGGCATGTCACGCTGTTTTAATGATTGCACTGTAATTAGTGGATATTATAAGGTAATGCAGGACCTATAAATAGTATTGTTTGTTGGGTAATGATGGATACCGTGAGGAGTGAAGCTGTACGTAACCCGAGAATCTACACACTCCATATGAACAGTATAAATCCATTTCCTGGCAGTAGAACAGAATAAACACATATCACTGACATGGTGCTCGCTACATTAATCATGACTATAACTCCATTGCTAAACTGCATGCGGTGTAATCTTCCACAATGCACAATTATGCAGAGCGTGAATCCGCCGTGAATGTGTCAGATCTATGGAAGTGTTGGAGGCACAGTGATAACGAATGATCTCTGCTGTGGAATGTCACCGACTGAATGGAAAGATCCCTCCAATTTTAACTAGACCCATGTCTAAGGATAATGTACCTCTGCATGGCAGGCAGTTCTTATACCGGGATGTCAATTAATAAATAGCACCTTATAAAAGGTGTCAAGTTATTCTGTCTCTTCCAAGGTGTTATATGTCACATCTCGCCTCTATGGTGTATCATTAAAATAAAGGAACATTAAGAGAGACACTTATGCAGTAACCAACTGCTTTCTAGCTCCTCCCACAGTCAGTGTCCATGACATTCCTCCTATCTCTTACAAAGGTGGTTGGCAGAACCGACTGGGGAAGAAGACAAAGCTGTCAGTTGCTTTAAAGTGTATTTACACTGAAAAATATGACTTTGCTTCATTTTAATCTGTGATTAAATGCTTGTAAATAGGTGCATGTGCGGTCTACAATCCAGTTGTTTAGATCAGGCCCATTATTAATCTGACTATCTGAGAGGGCAGGCATGCTCGGGCAAGCAATGGGAGAGGGCATTTCCCACCATGATGTTCACACATACCAACTGTCCAGTTACAGCAAAACTACACACAGCAGGAGAGTTTATAAAAATAAGGCACTTGATTTAACAGTTGAACTTGATGGTTCAGATTGGAACTTTTAAAGAACAAGGGGGCAAAAAAATAACTGGTACAGTGATAGTTGGGAAGAATTAGTTCCATAAATGGGCAACTCCCCCCCCCCATTGTGCATACCATTTAAATCGCCTGCACAAAGGAGTCACCAGAAAGGTCCTTCAGTGGGAAGCGTTGCCAACTGAAACCTATTCCTGCATTCAACGTCCCTCCACATTCCACTGACTCCTTTTAATGAGCAATAATTCTTATTGACCAATGGAAAGACCAGCATGCAATGCACCCCAGAAGACAACGTGTTGTTTAGCGCAAATAAATCTGTAGAATTGTGCAAGAGCACCCAATAGTTTTCCTATGCTGGACCATCAGATGGAGCATGTTTTAATCACCCAACAGCCAATAAAAGTAGTGCATTCTGGGATGGAGGATCAATGCGGGACTAGAAATGGCAACTCACTACTGACCACAGCAGGACCTAGCAATGGGAATGATAGAGACTATGCCACATTAATGAGATATTTGTAATATCAATACTTCATTTTAAAAAATAACGATTTTACCATTGAACTTCCCCTTTAAATGTTTAATTACATTAGTAACTTGCACAGAAAGGGGTGGGGGTGAAAAGGCTTTAGTCACACTAAATACCTGCTCGTTAGTCTGCTAAAAGCTAAGAGATGAATAACGGAGGGTGGGGGGGCAGGAAGAGGTTTTTGTAAACCAGTGGTTAGATGCATTCAGCCTCCATAGGTTAAAATAACAAAATAAGCAGCGAATAGCAGGGAATTAATATTGTGATGCTCGTCATGCAGCAACACGCACCACGGCCATTAAGTAACATAATGTTCAAAGAGATCAATAGGGAGGACATAAGAGAGAAAATTTTTCGATCTGCAAATTAGAAGCTGTTACTATGGAGACGGAGATCACAACAGGGTCAGCCAATCTGATCCTCTAATTTGTGGCCTGTCAAAGGCATAAGAGATGGGGGGTTTATAGGAGCCTGGCAGCAGGGGTGGCAGGAGCATTAGGCAAGGTGAGGCCAGCAGGGAATGGGGGGGAAGGTTTGGAGCATCATAAAACAAAGCTGATAAACAAGAACTAGAAAAACGGGAGTTGAGAGGCAATAACATGAATGGAACCAAGAAAGGAGTTTATATTTATTATAACTTGTTATAATAGAGAGAGATACATCTTGTCCCAGCGCACATGTTGTGGAGCCTGCACAGAAACACATTTACTGGTTGACTTTTAATATGCCCTTTAAACCCTGTTAATTGGGTGAGGAAATCAAGTCTTCTTTTCACCCTACATGTGATCCTAGCAACCACTGCCCATGGACATTTGCACTAGTGACCCTTGTGACATCAGGGCGTTCAAGAACACCCTAATCCGGTCCCGATTGGTCTTCACAAACTTCTTGTGCAAACTGGGTAAAAGCAACTTAATGGAAACACATTTTTCTATCTTAGATCTAAGAAACTACTGATTGAAACAACCTATCACTTGCCTTGCGAAATAGAGATCAAGCAGTTCATTTTTAAAAAATCCACTACTTAATCAGTGAGTACAGACATGCTCAGTCTGCTTTAACCAGGGAGTGATAGACAAGCCCGGGAGACATACTCTCTGTACCCATGCTAGGAGGAAGGGAGTAAAGAGGAAGTGACTGGACAGCCTGCTGAACATAAAACGAAAAGGTCGATCTATGTATAAGAATAAAGAAAGCCATACATGGGTTGATTATTTTTGATTGATTTCATAGTTTGATGGAGTCAAAAATGATTCTGATTTCCACTTTAGCACTAAAGCTGAACGGTCCAATTGTATAGTATAGTATTTGAGGTTGAATAAAGACATACGTCCATCCAGTTCAATCCACTTAATTGTAATTTTTTTTAGGTTGTGCACCATTGTGCAGCTATGGTCCGGTGTTGTTAATCCAAAGTTATAGGCTTGTCAAACCTCTCTTCCTACTCTGTGACAGACATGTGTTCTAAGCTGTGTCATAAGCCCCACCTCCAAAATTGTTATTTTCTGAAGCTAGTTACAGTGTTAACATTAAAATATGAGCTTTTCTTTGACCATTAACACCTTAGGGTGAGTAAAAAAATACTTGCAGCTAGATTTAAAAATTATAAAGATGTTTGGGGGCGGGACTTATGAATCAGCGAATGATGCTCTGCCCTAGCAATCAGACAAAAGTGAGCATGCTCAAGCCAGGGGCTTGCTGGTGATGTTACAGCTCACTGTAAGCAGGAAGTACCACCTGGGGTCATTTTAAATGCAATAGTGTGCTATTTATAATAGAGGGCACTTGAATGGAAACCACAGTTCCCCTTTAAAAATAAAATTTAAGCCTATAACATCCCTTGTATCAGAATTGGTCCCTGCTAAAGGTAAGAATGTAAAACTCTCAGCACAAGACTATTAAATCTGGAAAGGGGGTGTGAAATTTAGTCCTTTCCATTAAGCCAATGCAGATGATTTACAATTCTGCACTATCAGCTCCGGCAACAACAGAAAAATAATAATAAAACGTGTCAATTTACGGTTGCATTTGGCATTTAAGATTCTTCCCAATTTCCAACAAAAGCATAAATGTGGGCCGTCTTCGGGAAAAGTCACAGCTTAATGGGGCAATTAGTGCTGTGCTTTACGTCGCTCTTCAAGCCTAAATCTATTTCTCTAGGTAAACATAGCGGTTCCAGCTGTTATTGGCTGACCTTACATCAACTCTGCACAAAAAGGCCACCAACGGCACAGAGACCTGGGTTAACACATAACTTACCGCAAGAACGTTTTATTGGAAAGTTACATCCAATTAGTTATTTAACCCTTTCACGGGCGGAGAGATCTAATACACGAAAAGGAACAGCAGCATTGAAAGGTTTTTGTCTAAATGAATGAAATCCACACTTTTCATACCATTCATTGGTTTTAGAGATCTAAAAGGTTTGAAAGAGTCTTTATTTATCAATCCGTGTGTATTAGCAGTTCCCCCTTTGAAGGGATTAATGGCCATACGGTTAATTTATCTACACACAGTCTGCAAATAGCTAACTAGAAGGATCTGCTGTTTGGGGGGGGGATAGGCTTGTGCAGGAGAAATAGCCAAGAAACAAACATTGAATTTGGAAGTCTGCCCAACCTACATTTTTTTACCTTTGAACACAGACTTCAGGGTTGCCACTTGCCAGGATTAAAGGGCAAGTTCAGTGCAAATACATATACTTTTCAGAAAAAAAGAGCAGTATTTTTCCATCCCAATGACCTTAATCTGCCCATTCAGCATTGTGTCTGTGTATAAATAAATGCAACCGAAATACTGACTTCCTGTTTGCAGGACCCCTAGTAGAGACCGTTATGGTCTTGGCCTTGACCCAGCGCCTGGGTTGATTCAGTTGCTCAGTAGAGATCTGAGCATGTGTGACCCATCCAACAGCCAATCAGTAGAAATTACTGTTAGGAACATTCCAAGGAAGTGGTGCATCCTGGGAAGAAGAAGGATCGTTAGTACCTGAAATGTCAGCTCACTAATGCCAACAGCAGGGAACAGCAAAGGGTATGAAATCAACTGATTTTTCATAATGGGAGAGAATATGTAGAATAACTAAGAAGGCATTACACAAACTAACAATTTAACAAATATTGATCATTTCCACTGAACTGTCCCTTTAACGACATCAGATGTCAAGATTTAAGAAAACCCAAACTCAATTTGAAAGCATTTCTCCCCAGAACATTCAAGCAGCTTAAGACACTTTGATACTTGGGTATATATGTACTACCTTCACTTTTCGTAAACAGATGTCTCCACACCAATACGAAAGCTCCCATAAAACTTTAAACATAACCATTAATTCTCATGAAAGTCTATGTAGAATGAATTTACAACCTCAGTCTCAGTTCTTTCTAAACTACAGTATTATTTAATCTCCTAAACCACCGGAAACAATAAATGGGAAGTCTTGTGCATTTACTTGTATATTTCTTTTTGTCTTCACTCTAGCAAAGCCAGTATATCAGTACAGTCTCTGGTAGGTAAGTGCGTTTGACACAGGACAAGTCCTACACCTGATACTTTATTTTGCCATTCATGCTGTCTGTGAAAGAAACAGAGTTTACTCTTCTATTCCTATGTTTAAACTATAGTTTCGTACACACGTGCAGTCGCGGAAGATCCGCCCGGCGGACCGTGCAACGATCCCAGAACGAACAGCCATTTCAGCCAATAAAGTGCCCATACACAGGCCGATTATCGGGTGAAACGGACGTTCGTACACATCGTGCGTCACGGGTCGGCACCCGCAATCGCTCGTGTCTATGAACTTTATGTTTGTTGTAGCAAAATAAAAATACAAAAGAATGAGAAAACGGGGGATCTATTCCTTATCACACTTTGAAAGTACCAATCTGTGCCTGAAAGTGAGGCAGGTCTATGTGGCATAACAGGATTGGCTGTTGGCTTTTGGGGGGCAGGATGGGTCACAGCTTCTCCTGTGCTGATGTACAGGACAGAGAAAACAGAGTGTACTGTAGTTGACTACTTCAAATTGTATGAGCAACCAAAAGCGAGGAATTGTGGGAGAGAACCAACAGTAGCCACAGGTTTAATAAACTTATGTAAATGTGCTTTGTCTATGGTGGCATTGTTATTTAAAGATTTTAGCGGCCCTTTAATATCCCCTTTTTGGCAGAAAAGCATTAATTGATAATGTTCCTTTATGAGCTAACATAATATCAGAGGCAGTTGGTAATTAGCAAGTGCGAGAGCCACAAATAAAAGGTTGCAAAAGAAAATTAAATAGAAAATAACATTTTTCATAGCACTTGATTAAAGGCACCGCGGGTCTGTTTTACTTTGAGGGGCAAGGTTTTGCCTGTACCGTTAAAGGGCATCTATACCGAACAATAGGTTATTTTAAATTGACCATAACTGGAAACTATAATTCTTCCCAACCACCACTGTGTCATTTTGTGGTTGATCTGCCCCCTATTTCTTTAGATATCCAATCTAAAACTATGATATAGAAGATATTGCAACTCGTGCTAATATTAATAAAAGGTGACACTCCCTTTAGTGCCCTTGTGTTTGTGTCTCTATCACTGCCTAGGTAGACAATGTCACTCCTTTTCACATCTGCACTTTCACCTTGAATTTGAAAGTTGCACTTTTTGATTACAACAGCAGAGGGCGGTAAGATTGGAAAACTGCAAGCAGAGGTAATCAGTGCAGAGTATGAAGATAATTAGCAGATCAGTAACTGAAGTTACCCGTACAAACTGCAAATATGTATCAGCAGAAAGGGTGAGTTCTGGGCAGCTGGAATCCCCCCTCAATACACCCCTGACAGCAACAAAGTAACAACTGCAAATGTATGCATGGTGCTACACAGTAATTGACTCTGTAGTAAAACAGTTATAAAGAATGCTACACAAGGCTGAGGTTACACTATAACTGGTCCTGGCCTGGACATGCGTGAACTTAACACACATGATTACATGCATGTTTCTGTTCTGCTAGTGCATCCTGCGCAAAACTTGCGGATCGCATGCACGCCAGTTACCGGAACGCAGGGCAGCGCACCTAGTGTGGCCACAACAATTGGCCAACACTAGTGTGCGCTTTTTAACACGCAATCCGATCACTGTGGTGTGTCCTAGCCCTAAGGCTGCAGGCAAAGCAAAGCAATGCATTACCCTGCGTTTGCACCGCGAATTTGCCAATATTCTGTATCGGAGCACATGTGATACGCAAAACATTGCTGATCGCGCACACGGAGTGGCCGTCCACATTGTGTTAGCCTGCCATGCGTTTCTCACAAACGCAAAACGTGACCGTAAGCACGTGAAAGACGCGCTAGTAATGCCTAACCCTAAGGCTGCTGCCACACTATCAATGCATGGTAATGCGTGTGAAATGCTCAATGGCAAACCACTGCATTTCACATGTGTTGTCATGCATTTGCGCTGCAAAAATTGTTATTGGAAAGCATGCGATGGGGGTGCAGCACATAAGTGTGGCCTGCCACATTGCAAAAGACATTGCAAAACACTGGCCTGTGATTCTCACGCGCTAAAAGTAATAACTGCACACTGCAACACTGCAATACAGTTATTTTCACATGGTGCTTCCCAATAATAAAGTAATAACTGCACACTGCAACACTGTAATACAGTTATTTTCACATGGTGCTACCCAATAATAAAGTAATAATGCACACTGCAACACTAATACAGTTTTTTTCACATGGTGCTACCCAATAATAAGTAATAACTGCACACTGCAACACTGTAATACAGTTATTTTCACATGGTGCTACCCAATAATAAAGTAATAACTGCACACTGCAACACTGTAATACAGTTATTTTCACATGGTGCTACCCAATAATAAAGTAATAACTGCACACTGCCAACACTGTAATACAGTTATTTTCACATGGTGCTACCCAATAAAAAGTAATAACTGCACACTGCAACACTGTAATACAGTTATTTTCACATGGTGCTACCCAATAATAAAGTAATAACTGCACACTGCAACACTGTAATACAGTTATTTTCACATGGTGCTACCCAATAATAAAGTAACGACTGCACACTGCAACACAGTTATTTTCACATGGTGCTACCCAATAATAAAGTAATAACTGCACACTGCAACACTGTAATACGGTTATTTTCACATGGTGCGACCCAATAATAAAGTAATAACTGCACACTGCAACACTGAATACAGTTATTTTCACATGGTGCTACCCAATAATAAAGTAATAACTGCACACTGCAACACTGTAATCAGTTATTTTCACATGGTGCTACCCAATATAAAGTAATAACTGCACACTGAACACTGTAATACAGTTATTTTCACATGGTGCTACCCAATAAAAAGTAATAATGCACACTGCAACACTGTAATACAGTTATTTTCACATGGTGCTACCCAATAATAAAGTAATAACGCACACTGCAACACTGTAATACAGTTATTTTCACATGGTGCTACCCAATATAAAGTATAACTGCACACTGCAACACTGTAATACAGTTATTTTCACATGGTGCTACCCAATAATAAAGTAATAACGTGCACACTGCAACACTGAATACAGATTTTACATGGTGCTCACCAATAAGAAAGTATAAGTGCACACTGCAACACTGTAATACAGTTATTTTCACATGGTGCTACCCAATAATAAAGTAATAACTGCACACTGCAACACTGTAATACAGTTATTTTCACATGGTGCTACCCAATAATAAAGTATACGACTGCACACTGCAACACAGTTATTTTCACATGGTGCTACCCAAATAAAGTAATAACTGCACACTGCAACACTGATACGGTTATTTTCACATGGTGCTACCCAATAATAAAGTAATAACTGCACACTGCAACACTGTAATACAGTTATTTTCACATGGTGCTACCCAATAATAAAGTAATAACTGCACACTGCAACACTGTAATGCAGTTATTTTCACATGGTGCTACCCAATACTAAAGTAATAACTGCACACTGCAACACTGTAATACAGTTATTTCACAGGTGCTACCCAATAAAAAGTATAACTGCACACTGCAACACTGTATACAGTTATTTTCACATGGTGCTACCCAATAATAAAGTAATAACGCACACTGCACACTGTAATACAGTTATTTCACATGGTGCTACCAATACTAAAGTAATAACTGCACACTGAACACTGTAATACAGTTATTTTCACAGGTGCTACCCAATAATAAAGTAATAACGCACACTGCAACACTGTAATACAGTTATTTTCACATGGTGCTACCAATAAAAAGTTATAACTGCAACTGCAACACTGTAATACAGTTATTTTCACATGGTGCTACCCAATAATAAAGTAATAAACTGCACACTGCAACACTGTAATACAGTTATTTTCACATGGTGCTACCCAATAAAAGTAATAAGTGCACACTGCAACACTGTAATACAGTTATTTTCACATGGTGCTACCCAATAATAAAGTAATAACTGCACACTGCAACACTGTAATACAGTTATTTTCACATGGTGCTACACCAATAATAAAGTAATAACTGCACACTGCAACACTGTAATACAGTTATTTTCACATGGTGCTACCCAATAAGAAAGTAATAAGTGCACACTGCAACACTGTAATACAGTTATTTTCACATGGTGGTACCCAATAATAAAGTAATAACTGCACACTGCAACACTGTAATACAGTTATTTTCACATGGTGCACCCAATAATAAAGTAAACGACTGCACACTGCAAACCAGTTATTTTCACATGGTGCACCCAATAATAAAGTAATAAACTGCACACTGCAACACTGTAACGGTATTTTTACATGGTGCGACCCAATAATAAAGTAAAACTGCACACTGCAAACTGTAATACAGTTATTTTCACATGGTGCTACCAATAAAAAGAATAACTGCACACGCAACACTGTAACAGTTATTTTCACATGGTGCTACCCAATACTAATAGTAATAACGCACACTGCAACACTGTAATACACGTTATTTCACATGGTGCTACCCAAAATAAAGTAATAACGCACCACTGCACACTGTAATACAGTTATTTTCACATGGTGCTACCCAATAAAAAGTTATAACTGCACACTGCAACACTGTAATACAGTATTTTCACATGGTGCTACCCAATAATAAAGATAATACGCACACTGCAACACTGTAATACAGTTATTTCACATGGTGCTACCCAATAATAAAGTAACGAACTGCACACTGCAACAGTTATTTACATGGTGCTACCCAATAATAAAGTAAACTGCACACTGCAACACTGTAATACGTTATTTTCACATGGTCGACCAATAATAAAGTAATAACTGCACACTGCAACACTGTAATACAGTTATTTTCACATGGTGCTACCCAATAATAAAGTAATAACTGCACACTGCAACACTGTAATCAGTTATTTTCACATGGTGCTACCCAATACTAAAGTAATAACGCACAATGCAACACTGATACAGTTATTTTCACATGGTGCTACCCAATAAAAAGTAATAAGTGCACACTGGAACACTGATACAGTTATTTTCACATGGTGCTACCCAATAATAAAGTAATAACGGCACACTGCAACACTGTAATACAGTATTTTCACATGGTGCACCCAATATAAAGTAATAACTGCACACGCAACACTGTAATACAGTTATTTTCACATGGTGCTACCCAATAATAAAGTAATAACGGCACACTGCAACACTGTAAACAGTTATTTTCACATGGTGCTACCCAATAAAAAGATAACTGCACTGCAACACTGTAATACAGTTATTTCACATGTGCTACCCAATAATAAAGTAATAACTGCACACTGCAACACTGTAATACAGTTATTTCACATGGTGCTACCCAATAAGAAAGTAATAGTGCCACTGCATGCAACACTGTAATACAGTTATTTTCACATGGTGCTACCCAATAATAAGTAATAAACTGCACACTGCAACACTGTAATACAGTATTTTCACATGGTGCTACCCAATATAAAGTAATAACTGCACACTGCAACACTGTAATACAGTTATTTTCACATGGTGCTACCCAATAATAAAGTAATAACTGCACACTGCAACACTGTATACAGTTATTTTTCACATGGTGCTACCAATAATAAAGTAATAACTGCACACTGCAACACTGTAATACAGTTATTTTCACATGGTGCTACCCCAATAAAAGTAATAACTGCACACTGCAAACGTAATACAGTTATTTCACATGGTGCTACCAATAATAAAGTAATAACTGCAACACTGTAATGCAGTTATTTTCCAATGGTGCTACCCAATAAAAAGTAATAACTGCACACTGCAACACGTAATCAGTTATTTTCACATGGTGCTACCAATAATAAAGTAATAACTGCACAATGCAACACTGTAATACAGTTTTTCAAATGGTGCTACCCAATAATAAAGTATAAACTGCACACTGCAACACTGTAATGCAGTTATTTCACATGGTGCTACCCAATAATAAAGTATAACTGGACCACTGCAACACTGTAATACAGTTATTTTCACATGGTGCTACCCATAATAAAGTAAGAACTGCCACACTGAAACACTGTAATACAGTTATTTTCACATGGTGCTACCCAATAAAAAGTAATAACTGCACACTGCAACACTGTAATACAGTTATTTTCACATGGTGCTACCCAAATAATTAAGTAATAACTGCACACTGCAACACTGTAATGCAGTTATTCATGGTGCTACCCATATAAAGTAATAACTGCACACTGAACACTGTAATAGTTATTCACATGGTGCTACCCAATAAGAAAGTAAATAAGCACACTGCAACACTGTAATACAGTTATTTTCACATGGTGCTACCAATAATAAAGTAATAACGCACACTGCAAACATGTAATACAGTTATTTTCACTGGTGCTACCCAATATAAAGTATAACTGCACACTGCAACACTGTAATACAGTTATTTTCACATGGTGCTACCCAATAATAAGTAATAACGGCACACTGCAAACACTGATACAGTTATTTCACATGGTGCTACCCAATAAAAAGTATAACTGCACACTGCAACACTGTATACAGTTATTTTCAAATGGTGCTACCCATAATAAAGTAATAACTGCACACTGGAAACACTGTAATACAGTTATTTTCACATGGTGCTACCCAATAATAAGTAACGCATGCACACTGCAAACACAGTTATTTTCACATGGTGCTACCATAATAAAGTAAAACTGGACACTGCAACACTGTAATACGTTATTTTTCACATGGTGCACCCAATAATAAAGAATAACTGCACACTGCAACACTGTAATACAGTTATTTTCACATGGTGCTACCCAATAATAAAGTAATAACTGCACACTGCAACACTGTAATCAGTTATTTTCACATGGTGCTACCCAATACTAAAATAATAATGCACACTGCAACACTGAATACAGTTATTTACATGGTGCTACCCAATAAAAGTAATAATGCACACTGCACACACTGTAATACGTTATTTTCACATGGTGCTACCCAATAATAAAGTAATAACGCACACTGCAACACTGTAATACAGTTATTTTCACATGGTGCTACCCAATACTAAAGTAATAACTGCACACTGCAACACGGAATACAGTTATTTTCACATGGTGCTACCCAATAAAGTAATAACGGCACACTGCAACACTGTAACAGTTATTTTCACATGGTGCTACCCAATAAAAAGTTATAACTGCACACTGCAACACTGTAATACAGTTATTTTCACATGGTGCTACCCAATAATAAGTAATAACTGCACACTGCAAACGTAATAGTTATTTCACTGGTGCTACCCAATAATAAAAAGTAACGACTGCACATGCAACACGTTATTTTTCACATGGTGCTACCAAATAAAAGTATAACTGCACACTGCAACACTGTAATACGGTTATTTTCACATGGTGCTACCCAATAATAAAGTAATAACGGCACACTGCAACACTGTAATACAGTTATTTTCACATGGTGCTACCCAATAAAAGTTATAACGGCACACTGCAACACTGTAATACAGTTATTTTCACATGGTGCTACCCAATAATAAAGTAATAACTGCACACTGCAACACTGTAATACAGTTATTTTCACATGGTGCTACCCAATAAAAAGTAATAATGCACACTGCAACACTGTAATACAGTTATTTCACATGGTGCTACCCAATAATAATAAAGTAAACTGCACACTGCAACACTGTAATACAGTTATTTTCACATTGTGCTACCCAATAAAAAGTAATAACTGCACACTGCAACACTGTAATACAGTTATTTTCACCTGGTGCTACCCAATATAAAGTATAACGCACACTGCAACACTGTAATACAGTTATTTTCACTGGTGCTACCCAATAATAAAGTAATAATGCACACTGCAACACTGTAATACAGTTATTTTCACATGGTGCTACCCAATAATAAAGTAATAAGTGCACACTGCAACACTGTAATACAGTTATTTTCACATGGTGCTACCCAATAATAAAGTAATAAGCTGACACTGCAACACTGTAATACAGTTATTTTCACATGGTGCTACCCAATAATAAAGTAATAAGCACACTGCAACACGTAATACAGTTATTTTCAATGGTGCTACCCAATAATAAAGTAATAACGGACACTGCAACACGTAATACAGGTATTTTCACATGGTGTACCCAATAATAAAGTAATACTGCACACTGCAACACTGTAATACAGTTATTTTCACATGGTGCTACCCAATAATAAAGTAATAACTGCACACTGCAACACTATAAGGGTGAGAACACACTAGTGCATTTTTCTCAGGTTTGCACTCGTGATTGCGCCCGCGATTTTCGCTAAAATGGAAATCGCGTGAATATGCAAATTCCCACGATTTCCGATGCGCATGCGATTGCGTGTCCGTTCGCGGTTTGGTAACGCATGCTTTCACCATTTTTGGTGTGTTAACGCATGCGTTTCCATAACGCAAAACGGCAAAACGGCAAAACACGCGCGCAAACGCACAAGAATGGCATGCGATAACGCTCGCGGTTTGGTGCGCAATTCCTTTTGTGTTGCAGTGTGGCCTCAACGTAATACAGTTATTTTTATCACATGGTGCTACTCAATAAAGTAACAAGTGCACTGCAGCTCAAAGGCTAAGCACAGTAATAAAGCAACAAACTAACAACTGCAGAGCGCAAACAGAAGTAAGAACTACCCAATGCAATTCAGTACTAAAGAAACGGCTGCACAGTGATGCACAGTTCTAAATCAACAATTAAACAGTATAACAAAGCAATAAATAAATTGCACGGTGCAATACGGTAATAAGTAACAACTGCTCAGTACACAACAGCAACAAATCAAGATCTGATCAGCACAGTGCTACAAGGTACCAAATAAACAACTGCACAGTGCAACAGAAACACATCAACAATTGCTTAGTGTAACATAGTAATACATCAACACATGAACAGTAAGGCTCAGTAGTAAAGTAATAACTAAAACAGTAGATGTGTGTGTGTTTAGTGCGATGCTGTTTCTGTTTCTCATTCGGCTCTGTAGAAAGATCAGTAGCTACTACACAATCCCGAGCATCAGTTTGGGAATAACTCAAGACTCTAAATCCCAGGACATAACGGACCCTTTGGCCACAACAACTCCAGCAAAGATGCAGCTTCTCCTATGAGGAATCTTTCATACTCAGGACCAGAGATCTTTTTCTCATTGAGACACTGATATCCACGTTAAAACAATCGCAGACAACAAAGGGTTTAAATTCAAAACAAGCCCAGGTTTTCAGATACCCAATGTTCATATTTCACAGTGACCTTCATTATTAGTTATAGGGTTGTTTTTTTTTTTTTCTTTATTACTGCAGTATGGGGAAAGGATTCAGAGGCAGCATCTTCTGCTTGTTCAACAATATAGAAGAAACCCCATGGGGATTTAAATGGGTCACTGTGGATGAGTCAACTTAGAGCTATTGCACTACAACGGAGACACAGAACAAGGAAGACACAATCGTGCACTGAAACAGCCTTTTCAAAATTAAGCAGGTAAAAGATTTCAACAATGTGTCCTTAACACCAGTCCCCCAAATAATGGCTGCTTTCCAACCCCCAACCCTCTTACCTTATCAATACCAAGAATCAGACTTTATTATACGGTGAATACGTTTATGGAAACAGGTAACTAAATGGGCATTTAATCTCTGTACATGTGTTCAATTTCGCTCGGCTGTAAAGGCAGCCTTACACAATCCAATGTTTGTTCGATCATACGAAACAATCTTAAATGCAATCGGAAGAACCTATGGAAATCTCCCCCCTCCCTCCCCCCCCTTGCGCAGGCGATCTTCCATAGATTTTAGCTTGAAAACTATGGACGGTCTGGTTCTGGTAGATGGGGGTTGATTGACCGATCATGTTTTTTTTTTAGGAAGATCAATATGGTTCTATGGAAAACAAAAATAATTTCCTTAATAATCTGAACAATTTGAGTGAATTCTTAGAATTGATTGGAATATCGATGCTGTGTATAGAGGGCCAAACAAGCAGTCTTGCAGAGAATCGCACATGCATGGGTGCTTGGTTATTCATTCATTGATCCGCAAGTAAATCAACAAAGGACCACCGACCTGGCATCGATACACGTGGAATTCTTGGACGGAATGTTCAGTCAACGGTCTAGGGTTATGGCCAAGAAAATTTTAAAATGTCTACGGAGGTTTATTCTGACTAGCTGGTAAATCATATTGTTCTTCGGTGTGTGGATACTGGTCAGATTGCCAGAGGCTGGATCCTTCAGAAGTCAACCAAGGTGATAAGAATGTACACAAATGGCAAGATCTGCCTGTCAGTACACAATGTAACCAACCAAACCCAATGAGTCAGACTCAGATCAATATCTACCAGAACCCCAGAGCAAAACATACAATGGCCAAGCAAGGATAACATTTTAGCCAGTGATGGTTCTCAGGGCCAGCTTTAGTTTGGGGACATTCTCCCATGGTGCCCCCTTCCCAACTGAAACTTCCCCCAACCACCTCTTGGATTAAGATTCGTACACACTTGTGATCCCGAGGCCCGACCCACAACACACGGTATTTACGCACGGCCATTTTGGGTGACTATCGGTAAGTATATGGGCGCTCAGTCAACAATGCCTGACCAAATGGCCGTTCTGGCAGACCGAGCGATTCGCCTAGGTCGCTTATGTATACAAATAGTCCTGATGCTTCTTAAAGGAGACATTCACCCTAGAATAGTTTTTTAAATTGCAGATTTACACAATATTTTCTAAATAATACAGTTAAAGGGTAAGTACAGTGGGTAAAAAAAGTTAAAAATCCAATCTATAATTCACTGGGAAGTAGAAGATACTAACTGTCCTTACTTATAATTCCTGCAAAAAAAGCTTCGTCTTTATGACGGCTGCATGAGCTCGCAAGTCACTGAGCATGTCTAAGACCACTGAGCTAGGAGGATGGCATTAAGTGCATGGAAGATTTTAGTTTGTCATCTCCTAAAGAAATGTACAATGTGGCTGGGGGTGGGGAGATTTCTAAATAAATATAAATGTGAATAGGTTTAATGTAGTGTATATCTTGTATCGGAAATGTTATCCTACCTATACATATGCAAAATGTGATTAAAGGAGAACTAAACCTGAATCTTTTTATACTCAATAAACATCAATAGACTGTATTACCCTGAAGAACTGGATACGGTGCTCTGCCTTTTGATTCATTGTTGTTCTTAAGGCTTTAGTTTTCCTTTAACTAGTCTAGTAAAAAAAATATTTTTTTAATTGTTGAGGATGAGAATTAAACTCTAAAAGCCACAAGTTCTGGAAAAGGAAATTCCAAGCAGTTTTAATTTTATTTAAGACAGAAACTGTATCTACACGACGGGAAGGAGGAAATAGGACGCTCCTGCCTGTAACGATTTATCGCCTACCCACCACATCAAACAAAGCCCATTAACAGAACTGAATCTTAGCAATACAGCAATACAGCTGGGAATGGCTGAAATGTACAGTTCTAATGCTGGATAGTGACCCAGGCTTGTGATGTCATCTAAATGAAATATAAAATGTATATAGAAATCCGTGTCCTGTTCATGTCTGGGGTAGAATTGAGGGGCAGAGAGGTAAGGCCTAAAGTTGTTGTAAAAGGAGAACTATAGTGTGTATAAAGTTTTTTCAAAAACAGTTAAAGGGCATGTCCCCCCCTTACAAAAATTTAGCATGGAACAGAACACCCCCCAAAAGCTAGGTTCCGTTTTACTTACATTTAGCAAAGGTGCTCCCAGGCTGTGTAAGGATCCTTATAAACCCACAATCCAGTGCAGCGGCTCCAAGCTACTTCCTGGTAATGGCCGCCATTGGGGCCGACTAGGAAGTTAAACTTTACATGCCTATAACTTTGGATTCACAGCAGCTATATACATCATCCTAGGACACTTGTATGGAGACCAAACTTACCCATTAAAATGGAAGGGAAGGATATTTCCCTACAGGATACTTAATGAAGCAGTGTATTAAAAGTTTACATCCATGCAAAAGACTTTGAAATGTCCTTATACAACTTCCAAACATATTACAGTGTATTTTAGCTTCCCTGTTGAAAGAAACAGAAAAAAAAAAGGAAAAAAAAGACAAGCGTATGGAGGTACCGGTGTACAGTCGGCTTTTAATTTCTTCCCTCAGGCCAGTTTGCATTGGCTGCTAAACAGTCGGTGTGCAAACTAAACACTTAAATAGAAAGTACACAATAACAATAAAATCTTCTCCATAGCTGGGGAAATGAAGGAGCATCAGAAAACCACTGACTGTTTTAAAGGGAAATGAAACTCTAATTTTCTTTTTTTGTTGTTGTTGTTCAAAACCTGCATTGTTTACCAATTATGGAATATTGGAGAGAAATTGTCAGATGTGCTTCCTGTAAGTTCCATATTTAAAGGGCATGTCCACCCTTAAAAAAAACCTGGTCACTTGTCAGTAACCTGCCCCCACCACCAACTGATATATTCTCCACATTATTAGATGTATTACTAGCCAGATATTAAAATAGAATTATTGCCCCCATTCTGGCAGAGTAAGCTGGCTCCTTTCTCCATGCAGTCAACATCATAGCCATAACCTCCTCTGCACATGTTCAAGCTTATAAAAAGCTCATTGAGCAGAGGAAGGAGGCGGATACCTTTGCTAGAAAGGAACAGAACTTATTGAATATCTGGTTACACAAACATGTAATAAACTGGTAAAAATAGCAGGTAACTGAGAAGTCACCAGTTTTTTTATTTAAGGTCTTTATTAACAAGCACCCTGTCATACCCTGACCTGCACTAACCAATTCCGCAGCCAGGGAATGCTGTACAGAAATATTAAAAAAACAAACACCTCTAAGAATTACAACACATCTATAAGGCTTGTGTTGAAAACTCATTCTATCTATTATTTTACGTTGTCCCATTGCGAGCAGGTTGGATAGGGCAATTGATTTTGATGAACCTTCTAGGTTGTGACAAAGTCTCAGTGTATAGTGCACATCCTAGAGAAATTCCACCGCAGGCAGAAAACTTCACATTAATGCTCCTCACTTCTCACACTCATTCTGCTGAACAAGAAATGCAAAAAAGATTTGGTTTCCTATGCAAAGCCCATGTGTTGAAGTGTTCTATTTATAACCTAGTCAGTAGCAGGTCCCATGGGGTTCCACACGTACATTGCTATTGCAATGCTATTTCCCTGCCCAATGTGGAGGGGGAAATAGAATAAGACAGCTAACGTGTGTCTATTGAACCTCATTGTCAGTAGAAAGGCTAACGTAGCTCTGTAACCTTACCTGATAACAGTGTGTTCTGTTCTAGGCAAAGATCTCCATGTATATATCACTAGCCAAAAGAAAGGTTACCAAAGATAATGGACAGCCACATGCTAGTCCAAGCTATCACTAAATTGCTGACCTTAATACAAATCTAATTGTGTAAGTCCCATAGGAAATAAAAAATAAATAAAATATAAAATGGACGGAAAGAAAGATAAAGATGGCAGATCATAGGAACAAGAACTTTAATACCACGAAGGGAACTTTCTTTGTAGCATCTACCATGGCTGAGTAAAGAACTGAATGTAAGGAGAAGACAAATCTCTGTCAAAACACTAATGAGCATTACTGGAAACCATAATTCTTCCCAACGATCACTGTACCATTTTTTTATCAATCAAGTGCCTTAGTACTTCTTCTGTTATGTAGTTTTGCTGTAGCTGGAATGGTGACAGTAGGTACGTGAACTGCATGATGGGAAATGCTGCCTCATAGGGATTACTGAGCATGCTTGCCCACACAGGGAGTCAGATAGTCTGGCAGGGGGCAGCGGGATATGTATTTATTTATAGATTGAAATGAGGCAAAGTAATTTTTTCAGTGTACATTTCCTTTAAGGTTTTTATCTAAAAGATATATTAAGATAATAAAACATCCTCTCCGGTTCCTCTTAATGTTGGGGTTCCACAGGGCTCTGTTCTTGGACCCCTGTTGTTCTCCCTCTAAACTATTTCCCTGGGAAATCTGTACGTCGATGATACGCAAAAAAAATTTCCACCCCCACACTGTGTACTGATACCCAATCACGTATCTCCAATGAATCCGTGCTGTCTCCTCATGGATGGCGCACCAATGCCTCAAACTAAACCTTGCTATGCTTATTCATGCTCCCATCCTATCACATCTGGATTACTGTAACCTTCTGCTTTCAGGTCTTCCTGCTTCCCACCTTTTTTAGCTTCAGTCCATACTTAACAGTCGGGATATTGAATCTCCTCTGTGCCGCACATCTACCTGGCTCCCCATTAAACAATGCATTATCTACAAAATCCTTCTCTTAACATTTAAATCCCTTCGCTCTGCTGCTCCTTCTTATATTTCTACTCTTGTGTCCCCATATGTTCCTGCCTGTACCCTCCGCTCATCACAGAACCATCTCTAATATAGACCCCCCACTCACACTGCCTCCTCTCACTTTAAACCTTTATCTTCTGGCTCCCGTCCTCTGGAATTCTATTCCCCTCTCTTTACATCAAGAAACCTCAATAAACAAGTTTAAATCTAACCTCTCATCCTATCTCTCCGAGCACAGCACAACATAGGACTGTTCACACTGCACCAGTTTTAGCACTTCCACCCTTTCCTATGTATCTGTATGTTACCCAACTAATTAGATTGTAAGCTCTACGGGCAGGGACCTCTTTCCTCATGTTACATGTTCAAGCACTTGTATATTTAGTGATCCTCATACTTATTTATATATTTATGTATTTATTTATTGTCCCCCTTGTACGACTTCTTGTATTCTATAATGTACAGCGCTGTGTACCAAAGTGGCGCTATTTAAATAAACATATACATACTGTATAATCTGTATTGTTATAATGTACAGCGCTGCGTCCCCAAGTGGCGCTATATAAATAAACATATACTACATACTGTAAATCTGTATTGTTATAATGTACAGCGATGTGTACCCAAGTGGCGCTATATAAATAAACATATACATACATACTGCATAATCTGTATTGTTATATGTACAGCGCTGTGTACCCAAGTGGCGCTATATAAATAAACATATACATACATACTGTATAATCTGTATTGTTATAATGTACAGCTCTGTGTACCCAAGTGGCGCTATATAAATAAACATATACATACTGTATAATCTGTATTGTTATAATGTACAGCGCTGTGTACCCAAGTGGCGCTATATAAATAAACATATACATACATACTGTATAATCTGTATTGTTATAATGTACAGCGCTGTGTACCCAAGTGGCACTATATAAACATATACATACATACTGTATAATCTGTATTGTTATAATGCACAGTGCTGTGTCCCCAAGTGGCGCTATATAAACATATACATACATACTGTATAATCTGTATTGTTATAATGTACAGCTCTGTGTACCCAAGTGGCGCTATATAAATAAACATATACATACATACTGTATAATCTGTATTGTTATAATGTACAGCGCTGTGTACCCAAGTGGCACTATATAATAAACATATACATACATACTGTATAATCTGTATTGTTATAATGTACAGCGCTGTGTACCCAAGTGGGCTATATAAATAAAACATATACATACATACTGTATAATCTGTATGTTATAATGTACAGCGCTGTGTACCCAGTGGCGCTATATAATAAACATATACATACATACTGTATAATCTGTATTGTTATAATGTACAGCGCTGTGTCCCCAAGTGGCGCTATATAATAAACATATACATACATACTGTATAATCTGTATTGTTATAATGTACAGCGCTGTGTCCCAAGTGGCGCTATATAAACATATATATCACTGTATAATCTTGTTGTTATAATGTACAGCGCTGCGTCCCCAAGTGGCGCTATATAAATAAACATATACATACATATGTATAATCTGTATTGTTATAATGTACAGCGCTACGTCCCCAAGTGGCGCTATATAAATAAACATAATACATACAACTGTATAATCTGTATTGTTATAATGTACAGCGCTGTGTCCCCAAGTGGCGCTATATAAATAAACATATACATACATACTGTATAATCTGTATTGTTATAATGTACAGCGCTGCAACCCCAAGTGGCGCTATATAAATAAACATATACATACATACTGTATAATCTGTATTGTTATAATGTACAGCGCTGCGTACCCAAGTGGCGCATATAAATAAACTATACAATACATACTGTATAATCTGTATTGTATAATGTACAGCGCTGCGTCCCCAAGTGGGGCTATATAAATAAACATATACATACATACTGATAATCTGTATTGTTATATGTACAGCGCTGCGTACCCAAGTGGCGCTATATAATAAAAATAACATACATACGTTAATCTGTATTGTTATAATGTACAGCGCTGTGTCCCCAAGTGGCGCTATATAAACATATACATACATTCTGTATAATCTGTATTGTTATAATGTACAGCGCTGTGTACCCAAGTGGCGCTATATAAACATATACATACATACTGTATAATCTGTATTGTTATATGTACAGCGCTGTGTCCAAGTGGCGCTATATAAATAAACATATACATACATACTGTATAATCTGTATTGTTATAATGTACAGCGCTGTGTCCCCAAGTGGGCTATATAAATAAACATATATATACTGTATAATCTGTATTGTTATAATGTACAGGCTGCGCCCCAGTGGCGCTATATAAATAAAACATATACATACATACTGTATAATTGTATTGTTATATGTACAGCGCTGTGTCCCCAAGTGGCGCTATATAAATAAACATATACATACATACGTATAATCTGTATTGTTATAATGTACAGCGCTGTGTATCCAAGTGGCGCTATATAAAACATATACATACATACTGTATAATCGTATTGTTATAATGTACAGCGCTGTGTCCCAAGTGGCGCTATATAAATAAACATATACATACATACTGTATAATCTGTTGTTTATAATGTACAGCGCTGTGTACCCAAGTGGCGCTATATAAATAAACATATACATACATAATGTATAATCTGTATTGTTATAATGTACAGCGCTGTGTCCCCAAGTGGCGCTTATAAATAAACATATACAACATACTGTATAATCTGTATTGTATAATGTACAGCGCCGTGTCACCAGTGGCGCTTTATAAATAAACAATTACATACATACTGTATAATCGTATTGTTATAATGTACAGCGTGTGTCCCCAGTGGCGCTATATAAATAAACATATACATACATACTGTATATCTGTATTGTATAATGTACAGCGCTGTGTCCCCAAGTGGCGTATATAAAACATATACATACATACTGTATAATCTGATTGTTATAATGTACAAGCTGTGTCCCCAAGTGGCGCTATATAAATAAACATATACATACATACTGTATAATCTGTATTGTTATAATGTACAGCGCTGTGTACCCAGTGGGCTATATAATAAACATATACATACATACTGTATAATCTGTATTGTTATAATGTACAGCGCTGTGTCCAAGTGGCGCTATAAAAAAACATATACATACATACTGTATAATCTGTATGTTATAATGTACAGCGCTGTGTACCCAAGTGGCGCTATATAAATAAACATAAAATACATACTGTATAATCGTATTGTTATAATGTACCGCTGCGTCCCCAAGTGGCGCTATATAAATAAACATATACTACATACTGTATAATCTGTATTGTTATAATGTACAGCGCTGCGTCCCCAAGTGGCGCTATATAAAACATATATACCACTGTATAAATCTGTATTGTTATAATGTAAAGGCTGCGTCCCCAAGTGGCGCTATATAAATAACATATACATACATTCTGTATAATCTGTATTGTTATAATGTACAGCGCTGTGTACCCAAGTGCGCTATTAATAAACATATACATACATACTGTATAATCTGTATTGTTATAATGTACAGCGCTGTGTGTACCCAAGTGGCGCTATATAATAAACTATACATAATACTGTATTTTCTGATTGTTATAATGTACAGCGCTGTGTACCCAAGTGGGCTATATAAATAAACATATATACATACTGTATAATCTGTATTGTTATAATGTACAGGCTGTGTCCCCAAGTGGCGCTATATAAAACATATACAACATACTGTATAATCTGTATTGTTATAATGTACAGCGCTGTGTACCCAAGTGGCGCTATATAAACATATACATACATACGTATAATCTGTATTGTTATAATGTACAGCGCTGGTCCCAAGTGGCGCTATATAAATAAAAAAATACATAATACTGTAAATCGTATGTTATAATGTACAGTGCTGTGTCCCCAAGTGGCGATATAAATAAACATTTACATACATACTGTATAATCTGTATTGTTATAATGTACAGCGCTGTGTACCAAGTGGTGCTATATAAATAAACATATACATACATACTTGATAATCTGTATTGTTATAATGTACAGCGCTGTGTCCCCAAGTGGCGCTATATAAATAAACATATACATACATACTGTATAATCTGTATTGTTATAATGTACAGCGCTGTGTCCCCAAGTGGCGCTATATAAATAAAATATACATACATACTGTATAATCTGTATTGTTATAATGTACAGCGCTGCTGTGTACCAGTGGCGCTATATAAATAAAACATATACATACATACTGTATAATCTGTATTTGATAATGTACAGCGCTGTGTACCCAAGTGGCGCTATATAAATAAACTATACAATACATACTGTATAATCTGTATTGTTATAATGTACAGCGTGTGTACCAAGTGGCGCTATATAAATAAACAATACATACATACTGTATAATCGTATTGTTATAGTACAGCGCTGCGTCCCCAAGTGGCGCTATATAAATAAACATATCACGTACATAATGTATAATCTGTATTGTTATAATGTACAGCGTTGCGTCCCCAGTGGCGCTATATAATAAACATATACTACATACTGTATAATCTGATTGTTATAATGTACAGGCTGCGTCCCCAAGTGGGCTATATAAATAAACATAACATACATTCTGTATAATCTGTATTGTTATAATGTAAGCGCTGCGTCCCCAAGTGGCGCTATATAAATAAACATATACATATCACATACTGTATAATCTGTATTGTATAATGTACAGCGCTGTGACCCAAGTGGCGTACTATATAAATAAAACATATACATACATACTGTATATCTGTATTGTTATAATGTACAGCGTGTGGCCCAAGGGGCGTATATAAATAAACATATACATACATACTGTATAATCTGTATTGTTATAATGTACAGCGCTGTGTGTCCCAAGTGGCGCTATATAAATAACTATACATACATACGTATAATCTGTATTGTTATAATGTACCGGTGCGCGTCCCCAAGTGGCGCTATATAAATAAACATATACATACATACTGTATAATCGTATTGTTATAACGTACAGCGCTGTACCCAAGTGGCGCTATATAAATAAACATATACATACATACTGTATAATCTGTATTGTTATAATGTACAGCGCTGTGTACCCAAGTGGCGCTATATAAAAAAACATATACATACATACTGTATAATCTGTATTGTTATAATGTACAGCGCTGTGTACCCAAGTGGCGCTATATAAATAAACATATAAATACATACTGTATAATCTGTATTGTTATAATGTACAGCGCTGTGTACCAAGTGGCGTATATAATAAAATATACATACATACTGTATAATCTGTATTGTTATAATGTACAGCGCTGTTCCCAAGTGGCGCTATATAAATAAAAATATACATACATACTGTATAATCGTGTATTGTATAATGTACAGTGCGGTGTCCCCAAGTGGCGCTATATAAACATATACAACATCTGTATAATTGTATTGTTATAATGTACAGCGCTGTGTACCCAAGTGGCGCAATAAACATATACATACAACGTATAATCTGTATGTTATAATGTACAGCGCTGGTCCCCAAGTGGCGCTATATAAATAAAAATATACATACATACTGTATAATCTGTATTGTTATAATGTACAGTGCTGTGTCAAGTGGCGCTATATAAATAAACATATACATACATACTGTATAATCTGTATGTTATAATGTACAGCGTGTGTCCCCAAGTGGCGCTATATAAATAAACATATACATACATAAGTATAATCTGTATTGTTATAATGTACAGTGCTGTGTACCCAAGTGGCGCTATATAAATAAACATATACATACATACTGTATAATCGTATGTTATAAGTACAGCGTGGTCCCCAAGTGGCGCTATATAAAATAAACATATACATACATAATGTATAATCTGTATTGTTATAATGTACAGCGCTGTGTACCAAGTGGCGCTTATAAATAAAACATATACATACATACGTATAATCTGTATTGTTATAATGTAACGCGCTGTGTACCAAGTGGCGCTATATAAATAAACATATACATACATACTGTATAATCTGTATTTTTATAATGTACAGCGCTGTGTCCCCAAGTGGCGCTATATAAATACACATATACATACTGTATAATCTGTATTGTTATAATGTACAGCGCTGTGTCCCCAAGTGGCGTTATATAAATAAACATATACATACTACTTGTTAATTATGTATTGTTATAATGTACAGCGCTGTGTACCCAAGTGCGCTATATAAATAAACATATACATACATTGTAAAATCTGTATTGTTATAATGTACAGCGCTGCGTCCCCAAGTGGCCTATATAAATAAACTATACATACATACTGTATAATCTGTATTGTTATAATGTACAGCGCTGTACCCAAGTGGCCTAATAAATAAACAATACAACATACTGTATAATCTGTATTGTTATATGTACAGCGCTGTGTCCCAGTGGCGCTATATAAATAAACATATACATACATACTGTATAATCTGTATTGTTATAATGTACAGCTCTGTGTACCCAGTGGCGCTATATAAATAAACATATACATACTGTATAATCTGTATTGTTATAATGTACAGCTCTGTGTCCCCAAGTGGCGCTATATAATAAATAAAATATACAACATACTGTATAATCTGTATTTTATAATGTACAGCGCTGTGTACCCAAGTGGCACTATATAAACATATACATACATACTGTATAATCTGTATTTTTATAATGCACAGTGCTGTGTCCCCAAGTGGCGCTATATAACACTATACAAACTACTGTATATCTGTATGGTTATAATGTACAGCTCTGTGTACCCAAGTGGCGCTATATAAATAAACATATACATACATACTGTATAATCTGTATTGTTATAATGTACAGCGCTGTGTACCCAAGTGGCACTATATAATAAACTATCAATACATACTGTATAATCTGTATTGTTATAATGTACAGCGCTGTGTCCCCAAGTGGCCTATATAAATAACTATACATACATACTGTATAATCTGTATTGTTATAATGTACAGCGCTGTGTCCCCAAAACATATATATACTGTATAATCTGTATTGTTATAATGTACAGCGCTGCGTCCCCAAGTGGCGCTATATAAATAAACATGTACATACATACTGTATAATCTGTATTGTTATAATGTACAGCCTACGTCCCCAAGTGGCGCTATATAATAAACATATACATACATACGGTATAATCTGTATTGTTATAATTTACAGCGCTGTGTCCCCAAGTGGCGCTAATATAATAACATATACATACATACTGTATATCTGTATTGTTATAATGTACACGCTGCGCACCCAAGTGGCGCTATATAAATAAACATATACATACTACTGTATAATCTGTATTGTTATAATGTACAGCGCTGCGTACCCAAGTGGCGCTATTAAAATAAACATATACATACATACTGTATAATCTGTATTGTTTAATGTACAGCGCTGCGTCCCCAAGTGGGGCTATATAAATAAACATATACATACATACTGTATATCTGTATTGTTATAATGTACAGCGCTGCGTACCCAAGTGGCGCTATATAATAAAAACATATACATACATACCGTATATCTGTATTGTTATACTGTACAGCGCTGTGTCCCCAAGTGGCACTATATAAACAATACATACATTCTGTAAATCTGTATTGTTATAATGTACAGCGCTGTGTACCCAAGTGCGCTATATAAACTATACATACATACTATATAATCTGTTTTGTTTATATGTACAGCGCTGTGTCCCCAAGTGGCGCTATATAAATAAACATATACATACATACTGTATAATCTGTATTGTTATAATGTACAGCGCTGCGCCCCCAAGTGGCGCTATATAAATAAACATATACATACATACTGTATAATCTGTATTGTTATAATGTACAGCGCTGCGTACCCAAGTGGCGCTATATAATAAACATATACATACACTGTATAATCTGTATGTTATAATGTACAGCCTGTGTCCCCAAGTGGTGCTATATAATAAACATATACATACATACTGTATAATCTGTATTGTTATAATGTACAGCGCTGCTACCCAAGTGGCGACTATATAAATAAACATATACATACATACTGTATAATCTGTATTGTTATAATGTACAGCGCTGTGTACCCAAGTGGCGCTATATAAATAACATATACATACATACTGTATAATCGTATTGTTATAATGTACAGCGCTGTGTACCCAAGTGCACATATAACCATATACATACATACTGTATAATCTGTATGTTATAATGCACAGTGCTGTGTCCCCAAGTGGCGCTATATAAACATATACATACATACTGTATAATCTGTATTGTTATAATGTACAGCTCTGTGTACCCAAGTGGCGCAATATAAATAAACATATACATACATACTGTATAATCTGTATTGTTAAATGTACAGCGCTGTGTACCCAAGTGGCACTATATAATAACCATATACATACATACTGTATAACTGTATTGTTATAATGTACAGCGCTGTGTCCCAAGTGCGCTATATAAATAAACATATACATACATACTGTATAATCTGTATTGTTATAATGTACAGCGCTGCGTACCCAAGTGGCGCTATATAAATAAACATATACATACATACTGTATAATCTGTATTGTTATACTGTACAGCGCTGTGTCCCCAAGTGGCACTATATAAACATATACATACATTCTGTATAATCTGTATTGTTATAATGTACAGCGCTGTGTACCCAAGTGGCGCTATATAAACATATACATACATACTATATAATCTGTTTTGTTATAATGTACAGCGCTGTGTCCCCAAGTGGCACTATATAAATAAACATATACATACATACTGTATAATCTGTATTGTTATAATGTACAGCGCTGTGTCCCCAAGTGGTGCTATATAAATAAACATATACATACATACTGTATAATCTGTATTGTTATAATGTACAGCGCTGCGTCCCTAGTGCGCTATATAATAAACATATACATACATACTGTATAATCTGTATTGTTATAATGTACAGCGCTGTGTACCCAAGTGGCGAATATAAATAAACTATACATCAACTGTATAATCTGTATTGTTATAATGTACAGCCTGCGTCCCCAAGTGGCGCTATAAAATAAACATACATACATACTGTATAATCTGTATTGTTATAATGTACAGCGCTGTGTACCCAAGTGGCGCTATATAAATAAACATATACAACATACTGTATAATCTGTATTGTTATATGTACAGCGCTGTGTACCCAAGTGGCTCTATATAAATAAACATACATACTGTATAATCTGTATTGTTATAATGTACAGCTCTGTGTACCCAAGTGGCGCATAATAAATAAACATATACATACATACTGTAAATCTGTATTGTTATAATGTACAGTCTGCTGTGTACCCAAGTGGCACTATATAAACATATACATACATACTGTTAATCTGTATTGTTATAATGCACAGTGCTGTGTCCCCAAGTGGCGCTATATAAACATACATACATACTGTATAATCTGTATTGTTATAATGTACAGCTCGTGTACCCAAGTGGCGCTATATAAATAACATATCATACATACTGTATATCTGATTGTTATAATGTACAGCGCTGTGTACCCAATTGGACTATATAAATAAACATAACATACATACTGTATAATCTGTATTGTTATAATTACAGCGCTGTGTACCCATGGTGCTATATAAATAAACATATACATACATACTGTATAATCTGTATTGTATAATATGTACAGCGCTGTGTACCGAGTGGCGCTATATAAAAACATATACATACATACTGTATAATCTGTATTGTTATAATGTACAGCGCTGTGTCCCCAAGTGGCGCTATATAAATAAACATATACATACATACTGTATATCTGTATTGTTATAATGTACAGCGCTGTGTCCCCAAGTGGCGCTATATAATAAACATATACATACATACTGTATAATCTGTATTGTTATAATGTACAGCGCTGCGTACCCAAGTGGCGCTATAAAAATAACATATACATACATACTGTATAATCTATTGTTATAATGTACACGCTGCTACCCAAGTGGCGCTAATAAATAACATATACATACATCTGTATAATCTGTATTGTTATAATGTACGCGCTGCGTCCCCAAGTGGGGCTATAAATAAACATATACATACATACTGTATAATCTGTTTTGTTATAATGTACGCGCTGCGTCCCCAGTGGCGCTATATAATAAACATATACATACTACTGTATAATCTGTTTGTTATATGTACAGCGCTGTTTCCCCAAGTGGCACTATATAAACATATACATACATTCTGTATAATCTGTATTTTTTAATGTCAGCGCTGTGGTACCCAAGTGGCGCTATATAAACATATACATACATACTGTATAATCTGTTTTGTTATAATGTACAGCGCTGTGTCCCCAAGTGGCGCTATATAAATAAACATATACATACATACTGTATAATCTGTATTGTTATACTGTACAGCGCTGTGTCCCCAAGTGGCGCTATATAAACATATACATACAGTGGTGTGAAAAACTATTTGCCCCCTTCCTGATTTCTTATTCTTTTGCATGTTTGTCACACTTAAATGTTTCTGCTCATCAAAACCGTTAAATATTAGTCAAAGATAACACTAATTGAACACAAAATGCAGTTTTAAATGATGGTTTTATTATTTAGAAAGAAAAAAAACCCAAACTACATGGCCCTGTGTGAAAAGTATTGCTCCAGCCCCCTTATAAATAAGTTAAAAAAATAACTTAATTGAGATCTATCAGTCTGGTAAAAGTTATAAAGCCATTTCTAAAGCTTTGGGACTCCAGCGAACCCAGTGAGAGCCATTATCCACAAATGGCAAAAACATGGAACAGTGATGAACCTTCCCAGGAGTGGCCGGCCGACCAAAATACCCCAAGAGCACAGAGAAAACTCATCCAGAGGCCACAAAAGACCCCGGACAAACATCTAAAGAACTGCAGGCTTCACTTGCCTCAATTAAGGTCAGTGTTACGACTCCACCATAAGAAAGAGACTGGGCAAAAATGGCCTGCATGGCAGATATCCAAGGCGCAAACCACTTTTAAGCAAAAAGAACATTAAGACTCGTCTCAATTTTGCTAAAAAAACATCTCAATGATTGCCAAGACTTTTGGGAAAATACCTTGTGGACCGACAAGACAAAAGTTGAACTTTTGGAAGGTGCGTGTCCCGTACATGGCGTAGAAGTAACACAGCATTTCAGCAAAAGAACATCATACCAACAGTAAAATATGGTGTGGTAGTGTGATGGCTGGGGTTGTTTTGCTGCTCATGACCTGGAAGCTTGCTGTGATAGATGGAACCATGAATTCTACTGTCTACCAAAAAATCCTGAAGGAGAATGTCCGGCCATCTGTTCGTCAACTCAAGCTGAAGCGATCTTGGGTGCTGCAGCAGACAATGACCCAAAACAAACCAGCAAATCCACCTCTGAATGGCTGAAGAAAAACAATGAAGACTTTGGAGTGGCCTAGGCAAAGTCCTGACCTGAATCCTATTGAGATGTTGTGGCATGACCTTTAAAAAGGCGGTTCATGCTAGAAAACCCTCAAATAAAGCTGAATTACAACAATTCTGCAAAGAGGAGTGGGCCAAAATTCCTCCAGAGCGCTGTAAAAGACTTGTTGCAAGTTATCGCAAACGCTTGATTGCAGTTATTGCTGCTAAGGGTGGCCCAACCAGTTATTAGGTTCAGGGGCCAATTTCTTTTCACACAGGGCCATGTAGATTTGGAGGTTTTTTTCTCACTAAATATAAAAACCATAATTTAAAACTGCATTTTGTGTTCAATTATGTTATCTTTGACTAATAGTTAACGGTTTTTGATGAGCAGAAACATTTAAGTGTGACAAACATGCAAAAGAATAAGAAATCAGGAAGGGGGCAAATAGTTTTTCACACCACTGTACATACTGTATAATCTGTATTGTTATACTGTACAGCGCTGCGTCCCCAAGTGGCGCTATATAAATAAACATATACATACATACTGTATAATCTGTATTGTTATCATGTACAGCTCTGTGTACCCAAGTGGCGTTATATAAATAAACACATACATACATACTGTATAATCTGTATTGTTATAATGTACAGCGCTGTGTACCCAAGTGGCGCTATATAAATAAACATATACATACATACTGTATAATCTGTATTGTATAATGTACAGCGCTGTGTCCCCAAGTGGCGCTATATAAATAAACTACATACACGTGTATAATCTGTATTGTATAATGTACAGCGCTGTGTCCCCAAGTGGCGCTATATAAATAAACATATACATACCACTGTATAATCTGTATTGTTATAATGTACAGCGCTGTGTCCCAAGTGGCGCTATAAAATAAACATATACATACATACTGTATAATCTGTATTGTTATAATGTACAGCACTGCGTACCCAAGTGGCGCTATATAAATAAACATATACATACATACTGTATAATCTGTATTGTTATAATGTACAGCGCTGTGTACCCAAGTGGCGCTATATAAATAAACATATACATACATACTGTATAATCTGTATTGTTATAATGTACAGCGCTGTGTACCCAAGTGGGCTATATAAATAAACATATACATACATACTGTATAATCTGTATTGTTATAATGTACAGCGCTGCGTACCCAAGTGGCACTATATAAATAAACATATACATACATACTGTATAATCTGTATTGTTATAATGTACAGCGCTGTGTACCCAAGTGGCACTATATAATAAACATATACATACATACTGTATAATCTGTATTGTTATAATGTACAGCGCTGCGTCCCAAGTGGCGCTATATAAACATATACATACATACTGTATAATCTGTATTGTTTAATGTACAGCGCTGTGTACCCAAGTGGCGCTATAAATAAACATATACATATACATACGTATAATCTGTATTGTTATAATGTACAGCGCTGTGTACCCAAGTGGTGCTATATAAATAAACATAACATACATACTGTATAATCTGTATTGTTATAATGTACAGCGCTGCGTACCCAAGTGGCACTATATAATAAACTATACATACTACTGTATAATCTGTATGTTATAATGTACAGCGCTGTGTACCCAGTGGCACTATATAATAAACATATACATACATACTGTTATAATCTGTATTGTTATAATGTACAGCGCTGCGTACCCAAGTGGCACTATATAAATAAACATATACATACTATACTGTATAATCGTATTGTTATAAGTACAGCGCTGCGTACCCAAGTAGCACTATATAAATAAACTATCATACATACTGTATAATCTTGATTGTTATACTGTACAGCGCTGTGTCCCCAAGTGGCTTATAATAAAATAAACATATACATACATACTGTATAATCTGTATTGTTATAATGTACAGCGCTGTGTACCCAAGTGGCGCTATATAAATAAACATATACATACATACTGTATAATCTGTATTGTTATAATGTACAGCGCTGTGTCCCAGTGGCGCTATATAAATAAACATATACATACATACTGTATAATCTGTATTGTTATAATGTACAGCGCTGTGTACCCTGGCGCTATATAAATAAACATTACATACATACTGTATAATCTGTATTGTTTAATGTACAGCGCTGTGTCCCCAGGTGGCGCTATAAAAAATAAACATATACATACATACTGTATAATCTGTATTGTTATAATGTACAGCGCTGTGTACCCAAGTGGCGCTATATATATAAACATATACATACATACTGTATAATCTGTATTGTTATAATGTACAGCGCTGTGTACCCAAGTGGCGCTATATAAATAAACATATACATACATACTGTATAATCTGTATTTTTAATGTACAGCGCTGCGTCCCCAATGGCGCTATATAAATAAACATATACAATACTACTGTATAATCTGTATTTATATAATGTACAGCGCTGTGTCCCCAAGTGGCGCTATATAAATAAAACATATACATACATACTGTATAATCTGTATTGTTATAATGTACAGCGCTGTGTCCCCAAGTGGCGCTATATAAATAACATATACATACATACTGTATGATCTGTATTGTTATAATGTACAGCGCTGTGTCCCCAAGTGGCGCTATATAAATAAACATATACATACATACTGTATAATCTGTATTGTTATAATGCAGCAGCTGTGTCCCAAGTGGCGCTATATAAATAACTATACATACATACTGTATAATCTGTATTGTTATATATGTACAGCTCTGTGACCCAAGTGGCGCTATATAAATAAACATATACATACATACTGTATAATCTGTATGTTATAATGTACAGGCTCTGCTACCCAAGTGGCGCTATATAAATAAACATATACATACATACTGTATAATCTGTATTGTTATATGTACAGCGCTGGTCCCAAGTGGGCTATATAAATAAACATATACATACATACTGTATAATCTGTTGTTATAATGTACAGCGCTGCGTACCCAAGTGGCGCTATATAAATAAACATATACATACATACTGTATAATCTGTATTGTTATATGTACAGCGCTGTGTCCCAAGTGGCATATATAAACAATATACATACTCTGTATAATCTGTATTGTTATAATGTACAGCGCTGTGTACCCAAGTGGCGCTATATAAACATATACATACATACTGTATAATCTGTTTGTTATAATGTACAGCGCTGTGTCCCCAAGTGGCGCTATATAAATAAACATATACATACATACTGTATAATCTGTATTGTTAATGTACAGCGCTGTGTCCCCAGTGGCGCTATATAAACATATACATACATACTGTATAATCTGTATTGTTATAATGACAGCGCTGTGTCCCCAGTGGCGCTATATAAATAACATATACATACATACTGTATAATCTGTATTGTTATAATGTACAGCGCTGTGTCCCCAAGTGGTGCTATATAAATAAACATATACATACATACTGTATAATCTGTATTGTTATAATGTACAGCGCTGCGTCCCCTAGTGGCGCTATATAAATAAACATATGCATACATACATACTGTATAATCTGTATTGTTATAATGTACAGCGCTGTGTCCCCAAGTGGCGCTATATAAATAAACATATACATACATACTGTATAATCTGTATTGTTATAATGTACAGCGCTGTGTCCAAGTGGCGCTATATAAATAAACATATACATACATACTGTATACTGTATTGTTATAATGTACAGCGCTGTGTCCCCAAGTGGCGCTATATAAATAAACATATACATACATACTGTATAATCTGTATTGTTTAATGTACAGTGCTGGTCCCCAAGTGGCGCTTATATAAATAAACATATACATACATCTGTATAATCTGTATTGTTATAATGTACAGCGCTGTGTCCCCAAGTGGCGCTATATAAATAACATATATACTGTATAATCTGTATTGTTATAATGTACAGCGCTGGTCCCAAGTGGCGCTATATAAATAAACATATACATACATACTGTATAATCTTATTGTTATAATGTACAGCGCGTTGCGTCCCCAAGTGGCGCTATAATAATAACATATACATACATACTGTATAATCTGTATTGTTATATGTACAGCGCTGTGTCCCAAGTGGCGCTATATAATAAACATATACATACATACTGTATAATCTGTATTGTTTAATGTACAGCGCTGTGTACCCAGTGGCGCTATATAAATAAACATATACATCATACTGTATATCTATTGTTATAATGTACAGGCTGTGTACCCAAGTGGCGCATATAAATAACATCTACGACAACTGTATAATCTGTATTGTTATAATGTACAGCGCTGTGTCCCCAAGTGGCGCTATATAAATAAACATATACATACATACTGTATAATCTGTATTGTTATAATGTACAGCGCTGTGTCCCCAAGTGGGGCTATATAAATAAACATATCCATACATACGTATAATCTGTATTGTATAAATGTACAGCGCTGTGTCCCAAGTGGCACTATATAAAATAAACATACATACATACTGTATAATCTGTATTGTTTAATGCACAGTGCTGTGTCCCCAGTGGCGCTATATAAACATATACATACATACTTTATAATCTGTATTGTTATAATGTACAGCCGTGTGTACCCAAGTGGCGCTATATAAATACACTATACATACATACTGTATAATCTGTATTGTTATATGTACAGCTCTGTGTACCCAGTGGCCACTATATAAATAAACATATACATACATACTGTATAATCTGTATTGTTATAATGTACAGCGCTGTGTACCCAAGTGGGTATATAAATAAACATATACATACTACTGTATAATCTGTATTGTTATAATGTACAGCGCTGTGTACCCGGTGGCGCTATATAAATAAACATACATACATACTGTATAACTGGTATTGTTATAATGTAGCGCTGTGTCCCCAAGTGGCGCTATATAAATACATATACATACATACTGTATAATCTGTATTGTTATAATGTACAGCGCTGTGCCCCAAGTGGCGCTATATAAACATATATATACTGTATAATCTGTTATTGTTATAATGTACAGCGCTGGTCCCAAGTGGCGCTATATAAATAAACATACTACATACATACTGTATATTCTGTATTGTTATAATGTACAGCGCTCGTCCCCAAGTGGCTCTAATAAATAAACAACATACATACTGTATAATCTGTATTGTTATATGTACAGCGCTGTGTCCCCAAGTGGCGCTATATAAATAAACATATACATACATACTGTAATCTGTATTGTTATAATGTACACGCTGGTACCCAAGTGGCGCTATATATAAAACAATACATACATACGTATAATCTGTATTGTTATAATGTCAGCGCTGGTCCCCAAGTGGCGCTATATAATACACATTACATACATACTGTATAATCTGTATTGTTATAATGTACAGCGCTGTCGTCCCCAAGTGGGCTATATAAATAAACTATACATCATACTGTATAATCTGTATTGTTATAATGTACAGCGCTGCGTACCCAGTGGCGCTATATAAATAAACATATCAATACATACTGTATAATCTGTATTGTTTATGTACAGCGCTGTGTCCCCAAGTGGCCTATATAAACATATACATACATTCTGTATAATCTGTATTGTTATAATGTACAGCGCTGGTGTCCCAAGTGGCGCTATATAAACATATACATACATACTGTATATCTGTATTGTTATAATGTACAGCGCTGTGTCCCCAAGTGGCCGCTATATAAAAAACTATACATACATACTGTATAATCTGTATTGTTATAATGTAAAGCGCTGTGTCCCAAGTGGCGCTATATAAATAAACATATACTACATACTGTATAATCTGTATTGTTATAAATGTACAGCGCTGCGTCCCCAGTGGCGCTATATAAATAAACATATACATACATACTGTATAATCTGTATTGTTATACTGTACAGCGCTGTGTCCCCAAGTGGCGCTATATAAATAACATATACATACATACTGTATAATCTGTATTGTTAAATGTACAGCGCTGTGTACCAAGTGGCGCTATATAACATATACATACATACTGTATAATCTGTATTGTTATAATGTACAGCGCTGTGTACCCAATGGCGCTATATAAATAAACATATACATACATACTGTATAATCTGTATTGTATAATGTACAGCGCTGTGTACCCAAGTGGCGCTATATATAACATATACATACATACTGTATAATCTGTATTGTTATAATGTACAGCGCTGTGTCCCCAAGTGGCCTCTATATAATAAACATATACATACATACTGTAATATCTGTATTGTTATAATGTACACGCTGTGTCCCAAGTGGCGCTTTATAATAAACATATACATACATACTGTATAATCTGTATTGTTATAATGTACAGCGTGTGTCCCCAAGTGGCGCTATATAAATAAACAATACATACATACTGTATAATCTGTATTGTTTAATGTACAGCGCTGTGTCCCCAAGTGGCGCTATATAATAAACATATACATACTTGTATAATCTGATTGTTATAATGTACAGCGCTGTGTCCCAAGTGGCGCTATAAAATAAACATATACATACATACTGTATAATCTGTATTGTTATAATGTACAGCGCTGTGTACCCAGTGGGGCTATATAAATAAACATATACATACATACTGTATAATCTGTATTGTTATAATGTACAGCGCTGTGTACCCAAGTGGCGCTATATAAATAAACATATACTACATACTGTATAATCTGTATTGTTATAATGTACAGCGCTGTGTACCCAAGTGGCGCTATATAAATAAACTATAAACATACATACTGTTATATCGTATTGTTATAATGTACAGCGCTGTTCCCCAGTGGCGCTATATAAATAAACATATACTACATACTGTATAATCTGTATTGTTATAATGTCAGCGCTGCGTCCCCAAGTGGCGCTATATAAACATATACTTACATACGTATAATCTGTATTGTTATAATGTACAGGCTGGTGTCCCAAGTGGCGCTATATAAATAAACATATACATACATCTGTATAATCTGTTTTGTTAATGTACAGCGCTGTGTACCCAATGGCGCTATATAAATAAACAATACATACATACTGTATAATCTGTATTGTTATAATGTACAGCGCTGTGTACCCAAGTGGCGCTATAATAATAAACATATACATAATACTGTTAATCTGTATTGTTATAATGTACAGCGCTGTGTACCCAAGGGGCGCTATATATAAAAACATATACATACATACTGTATAATCTGATTGTTATAAGTACAGGCTGTGTCCCCAAGTGGCGCTATATAACATATACAACATACTGTATAATCTGTATTGTTATAATGTACAGCGCTGTGTACCCAAGTGGCGCTATATAAACATATACATACATACTGTATAATCTGTATTGTTATAATGTACAGCGCTGTGTCCCCAAGTGGCGCTATATAAATAAACATATACATACATACTGTAAATCTGTATTGTTATAATGTACAGGCTGTGTCCCCAAGTGGCGCATATAAATAAACATTACATACTACTGTATAATCTGTATTGTTTAATGTACAGCGCTGTGTCCCCAAGTGGCGCTTTATAATAAACATATACATACATACTGTATAATCTGTATTGTTTAATGTACAGCGCTGTGTCCCCAAGTGGCGCTATATAATAAACATATACATACATACTGTATAATCTGTATTGTTATAATGTACAGCGCTGTGTCCCCAAGTGGCGCTATATAAATAAACATATACATACATACTGTATAATCTGTATTGTTATAATGTACAGCGCTGTGTACCCAGTGGGCTATATAAATAACATATACATACTACGTTAAATCTGTATTGTTAAATGTACAGCGCTGTGTACCCAAGTGGCGCTTATAAATAACATATACATACATACTGATATCTGTCTGTATTGTTATAATGTACAGCGCTGTGTACCCAAGTGGCGCTATAATAAATAACATATACTACATACTGTATAATCGTATTGTTATAATGTACAGCGCTGCGTCCCCAAGTGGCGCTATATAATAAACATATAATACATACTGTATAATCTGTATTGTTATAATGTACAGCGTGCGTCCCCAAGTGGCGCTATATAAATAAACATATACATCCATACTGTATAATCTGTATTGTTATAATGTACAGCGCTGTGTCCCCAAGTGGCGCTATATAAATAAACATATACATACATACCGTATATCTGTATTGTTATAATGTAAGCGCTGGTCCCAAGTGGCGCTATATAAATAAACATATACATACATACTGTAAATCTGTATTGTTATATTACAGCGCTGTGTCCCCAAGTGGCGCTATATAAATAAACATATACATACATACTGTATATCTGTATTGTTATAATGTACAGCGCTGTGTCCCAAGTGGCGCTTATAAATAAACATATACATACATACTGTATAATCGTATTGTTATAATGTACAGCGCTGTGCCAAGTGGCGCTATATAAATAAACATAACATACATACTGTATAATCTGTATTGTTATAATGTACAGGTGCTGGTCCCCAAGTGGCGCTATATAAATAAACATATACAACATACTGTATAATCTGTATTGTTATAACGTACAGCGCTTGTACCCAAGTGGCGCTATATAAATAAACATATACATACATACTGTATAATCTGTATTGTTATAATGTACAGCGCTGTGTACCCAAGTGGCGCTATATAAATAAACATATACATACATACTGTATAATCTGTATTGTTATAATGTACAGCGCTGTGTCCCAAGTGGCGCTATATAAATAAACATATACATAACTACTGTATAATCTGTATTGTTATAATGTACAGCGCTGTGTCCAAGTGGCGCTATTAAATAAACATATACATACATACTGTATAATCTGTATTGTTATAATGTACAGCGCTGTGTACCCAAGTGGCGCTATAATAATAAACATATACATACATACTGTATAATCTGTATTGTTATAATGACCATGCTGTGTCCCCAAGTGGCGCTATAATAAACTATACAACATACTGTATAATCTGTATTGTTATAATGTACAGCGCTGTGTACCCAAGTGGCGCTATAATAATAACATATACATACATACTGTATATCTGTATTGTTATAAGTACAGCGCTGGTCCCCAAGTGGCGCTATATAAATACAAATACATACATACTGTAATCTGTATTGTTATAATGTACAGTGCTGTGTACCCAAGTGGCGCTATATAAATAAACATATACATACATACTGTATAATCTGTATTGTTATAATGTACAGCGCTGTGTCCCCAAGTGGCGCTATATAAATAAACATATACATACATACGTATAATCTGTATTGTTATAATGTACAGTGCTGTGTACCCAAGTGGCGCTATATAATAAACATATACATACATACTGTATAATCTGTATTGTTATAATGTACAGCGCTGGTCCCCAAGTGGCGCTATATAAATAAACATATACATACAACTGTATAATCTGTATTGTTATAATGTACAGCGCTGTGTACCCTAGGGGCGCTATATAATAAACATACATACATACTGTATAATCTGTATTGTTATAATGTACAGCGCTGTGTACCCAAGTGGCGCTATATAAATAACATATACATACATACTGTATAATCTGTATTGTTATAATGTAAGCGCTGTGTACCCAAGTGGCGCTATATAAATAAACTATACATACACTGTATATCTGTATTGTTATAAGTACAGCGCTGTGTACCCAAGTGGCGCTATATAATAAACATATCATACATACTGTATAATCTGTTTGTTATAATGTACAGCGTGTGTACCCAAGTGGCGCTATATATATAAACATATACATACATACTGTAATCTGATTGTTATAATGTACAGCGCTGTGTACCCAAGTGGCGTCTATAATAAATAACATATACATACATACTGTATAATCTGTATTGTTATAATGTACAGCGCTGGTCCCCTAGTGGCGCTATATAAATAAACATATACATACATACATACATACATACATACAAGAACTAGTTATTTTAGTTACCCTTCAAAAAAGGACACACCTAAAAGGTTCGTACACACGTGCGATCGTGGGTGCCGACCCGTGACACACTATGTACATGAATGGCCGCTTAGGCCAATAACCGTGCTGTGTATGGGCACTTTCTTGGCCGAAATGGCCGGTCGTTTGAAGATCCATGACTGAACAGCAGTTTCTGCCAAGAAATTGCCCAAAAAACAGCACGATTATCGGCCGTTTATACACATCATGCGTTGCAGGTTCGGCCTTAACGGTCAACTAGACTTCATACCACAAAGATTACCACATTCCAATAAAAAGAGGGCAGGAAAACAAAGGGGTTGCAATAAAACCTTTGCCAAATGCCAATCATTTGCAGCAACCAATCAGATGTTAGCTTTTTACCATGTTACTGCAGTAAGCGAACATCTGATTAGTTGCTAGAGATTATCATCAATTTTGGTGCTTTTTAAGTGGAATATGGGATTGTTACCAAGCTTGGAATATTAACGAGAAATTCTAGTATCCAATTATCACACTTTTCTTGTTCCTTAACACGAACGTCTATTTCTCTGAAAATAACTCCACGAGTAACCATAATGTGAAACAACATGGAACAGAAAGAGGGGGGGAATCGACTTTAATTAATCAGCCTGATCAATGATTACTCCAGCTTTCATTATATTTCTAATTAGGAGTTTAATCTCCATCGAATGGGAAAGGGGAGAGAATCAAGAAAACCATACAGCACTTTTATTATTAGGAAAATAAGTGGATAGATTACTCACCTCGTCAGCAATCATACACCTAGGGAGAAAGAGAATAAAGAGTAGAATGAAACATTAATAGAACTAGTTCATCCGTCTTCTATCCCTGCATTGTAAAAAAAGAAAACACACACACATACACAACGTGTTAATTGCTGGTTTTAGGTTTTACTGCTCTGCATAAAGAAACATATATATACACACTCGCTCACAAAAGCAACGCAGGTAAACCAATTATTTCAATTCATTTAATTGCCCTCCTGTTTGGCAGATAATGATGATAATTTAGAGGAAACGTAATCGAGAGCAAACAAATGGTTTTAAAACACCCAATCGGCTGAATAAATAGAAACACAAGGAATTGTATTTATAGCCGTAGAAAAGTTTCGGATTTTTGTTTTAAAAGGAAATAAATAAGAAGGTGTCTCTCATTTATCATCTCTAAAACAGATATTAAAATTCCAGTGCTTTGGCTTATTGAGAGCACAGAACATTCCTCCACTGTATAATTGTATCTGCACATCAGTGGGACATGAAATATTAGCTTGACTCTGCTAAGGCATTGACGTCCTACTTTTGCATTAAGTTTGTGTAACGCGCGAACAGCCCAATAGGTGCGGGATTCACCAAGCTAACAATAGTCACTACCCAGAAGTCTCCTCTCTGCTGGGCGGCTATTTTATAGACAATCAATGAACACTTTAAAGTGGATGATAACAATAATGCTTCAATGCATGCGACTGAGCAATTGCTGCAAAGCCGTAAATCCCTTATAGTCAATTTAAAAGAAATCTTCCAGCTGATGATATTACTTAGAATATACAATCACGAATGGTAAATTAAATACAGCCGACTGCGACCTTATGTGCTCTGGTTCAGGTGAAAGCTGCTTTGGCAACGGATGAATAATTACTAATATATATACATATGTATTGTCACGAACGCCAGTTCGCTGGGCACGTGATCTGACCAATCAATCGATACTCGCTGCCACCACTTTAAGTTATGGCCTTAAAGACGCCCCAAAAACACACTGACTCTCACTGACTATGCACACCCCTGTCCTGGCAGCTAAATGGTTAACACTACACCATTCACTCCAGCAACTAACTGGTTAATTAGCATCAGTCCTTCACAAGCAGTCACAGAGTTAATTAGCATTTACACTGCACACTCCATTCAAACACATATAAACTTATCAGAGGCTCACAGAGTTCTTTTAGAGCATCAAAGACAAAACTTATTAAATTTTACATTTGATATTCCGTGGACAGTGCACATAATACAAAATCAGAAGAAAATGGTGTTATAATAAAATGACATACAATAGGTACAACAGTTATATAAAATAAAATGGATAAAAATATTCACAGACCCTACTCACTAGAAGTCCTGTGACCCGGGGAGGGAAGAAATATCAGGTCCATACACACGGTTTTAGCATGTCCCCTCAGTATGAACAAGTTATAGGGGCTACAGGGATTTTAAACCCCTTGATGAACCACCCCCCTCCTGGGCTATACATGAGGTGGGAGTGTCTAGGAATGTCCAGATTTATGACTAGCCAAAAGCATTCATTCTCTCTCAGTTAGGCATATAAATGTAGATATGTACATTGTACTGGGATATTGAACACATATTCCTCTGCTGTATTAATTATCAATTCCTACAATACCAAACATGACCTGTGTGTAATACATATTTCCTAAGAGATTAGTTGGGTATCATTTTAATGGGCCTACCTTCCCATTCACAAACATAATATTGGTTTCTGTCTTACATATTCCAATACCGAAATACATTTATTTGCCATGTATGGTTGTCCTTAAAGTGACCTCTTAAGGTACCCACCAGACCCCTAGCTGAGAAGGGAATTCCAGATACACGGTTCGGCCCCACATTGTCTGGAAAAGAAGATCTGGTTCCATGCTTCACTAATCTTAATTTAAACAATAGGACCGTTCCAGGGTGGAATGGCATTTTATTGGTCCTTTGAAAGACCAAGTACCAATAGTTAACCCATTCTTGCCAAGTCACTACACACTGTCCTGACATATATATATATATATATTTTTAAAGCATAATTATACTCGTCCAGTAATGGGACTCCTCCCACTGTTACTGGTCACTGACAATTCTCCCATCTCTGACACTGGAGAACATATGTTAATGAAGGAGGGTGAGGAGCTTGGAAATGGTAAGTTATTGCCTGAAAAAGTCACTTACTGCACGAGTTTAATTCTGTTTCAATATTTATGAGCGAATCACATTTCAAACCCTCCCCTTTACCAGCTCACTTTACTATCATACTTATTAAACTTTGGAACGTAATTGGCTGAAGCAAGAGAATCTCCAATAAGCATTTTCTTACGGATACGGGAAGCAAAGCTCTTTAATTACTGAATCACTTACTGAGCATGCTTAACCCAGCGGGTAAACAACACACAAAATATTGATCAATAATATCTGAAACATTTGCACTACAATAATAGGGTTCATATGCTTTTAAGGAAAATAAAACATGTTGAATTTAAAAAAAAAAAAAGAAAGTTTTATATAGAGATAAAAAAATGATACTTTTCGTTAACTACTGTCCTCGTTTTAAAACCGTGTAGACAAAATATGTGAATAATGTATTTACAGACATACAGATAATAAAATGGAGCAGAGAATATTCTTTAAAAAAAAAAAAAAAAAAAAGAAAAACTCTGTTGTACCATAAATAAAACATGCAGCAACTTCTCTGCCTGCCAGAGGCTGTGACAGCTATTAACATTAATAGCTTCAAATGAGGAAACCTTACAAGGAAGATCTGCACATGTCTACTAGCAGAAGGAAAGGAGAGTATAGGAATTTGGCTATAAAATACTCAATACGGCTGCATAAGGACCATTTGGAACATCGTTTTCAGTTAGATCTCTGACCTAAGCATAATAGGTTATTAAAATTCTTATGAGGTTAACGGACTGTCGGACTGTTTTAGCAATAAACAATGCATGTTCCAGTGAGATTCATTTCATTTTCCTTCTGTAAAAAAATAAAATAAAATTGGTAATAAAATGGCAAACTCCCAAGAGTATTATAAAGGGTAAGCAAGCTGGAAACTCGCTTGGTGCCAAACGCTAAGAAGGAAAAGACGGTTAGACAAGGAGAAAAAAAATAGAACACAAAGTAACAATTGGGAAGCTTGTGCTTATCTAGATTTTAGATTTAATTTTTGAAAGATTTATTTGTATCCCCAGGGGTGAGGATATAACTCAAAAAAACTAACCCAAAAATCAGGAAGGAATCCCCCCAACCCTACAACCCTAGACACAATGTTTAAACCCAAATCATCTCCTTAAAATTTCTTACCAGCCCATGTCCCCTGTGCTTCTTCTGCCGCCCTTCTGCACATAAACAGCTGCATCAGTGATTATTATTATTGAGGATTTATATAGCTCCAACATCTTCCGTAGTGCTTTATAATTACATGTATACATTCACATCATGCCCTGCCCCGAAGAGCTTACAATCTAATCACATTTATTTAGACATACAACCTATCAGTGTGTCTTTATGATTGTGGGGGAAACCGGAGTGCCCGGAGGAAACCCACGCAAGCGCGGGGAGAACTTACAAACTCCTTGCAGATGTGTCCAAGGGTGGAATCGAACTCAGGCATCAGTGCTAACCACTTGCCACCATGCTGCCCAGTGATTGACCCTTATTCTTTTGCAGAAGAGCAGCAGAAGGGGTTGGGAAGGCTGGTAAGTACCTTTAGGAGACAATTTGGCTAGTGAGGTCTGGGGAATTCTGGGGAATTCCCAGATTTTTCCTTTTAGGTTGGAGATACCCCTTTAAAGGGAATGTCCACCCCCCAAACTAACTTTCTATATTTATTTGACCCAAATAACTGCTCCAAAACAAACTTTACAGCATCTAAATCGGTCCAGCGGTTCAAAAGTTACTCACCTTTCTAGCTGGCTTAATCCTGCAGCATGGACCAATACAGCGATGAACAGAACCAGGTTTCGTTACCTTGCCTCTGTTCTTTTCATGTTCTCGCGCATGTCCGTTAAGATCCAGCAGCGAGCACAGAGGAAATCGCATCTAGTAATGATCTGACCCCTGGATCCCGCCCTCTCTGGCTAATCAACCAATCGGCAGCCGTAAAGTTTTGTTTACAGAAGAAAATCCAGGATTCACTTGTTGCAGCCGCTCGTATATATGATTATTTTGGCTCCGGTCTGAACCGCTCCTGACTGAACACTCTGTGACACACAGACACACACACACCGTGAATGCTGTGTTCTCATTGGCTTTCGCGTCTGGGAAGCCGCGCGAGAGGAGGAATGTTTTTTTGGGGTTTTGTATGCTGCAGCACGGGGTCAGCTAACGTCGCGAGAGAGAGGAAGTGGAGCGGAAGTGCAGGCTTGATGCGGCCTGATGTATAGCTCATTAAATATCGGGCAAAACAAATGTTTTTTTAGAAAAACGAAAATGGCGTTTGAGGTTGGTGCTATTATATAAAGAACATATAAAAAGGTTATTTTTTGGGTGGACATACCCCTTTAAGGACTTGTCTCTACAATGTTGAAGCATGTTGCTTGTGAAGGTTCTCATTCATCCAGGTCATGGTATATCTGTTGTATTCAATTAGATCAACTGGACTTGAAATGTAGTTCTTGAAGACGTTTCGCTAGTCATCCGACTGGCTTTCTCAATTCAGAATGACTTGTACAAGAATCTGTGGCAATTATGTACCCTGGAAAATCCCAATTAGCATATCACAGCCAGGTGTTAAGGGTGTGATTAGATAGTGGCTAAGAGGTGTTATAGGAACGCCCAGAGTAAGGTGTTAAAACAGCATTGTACATGGCAGACAGTTGGTGTCGAACCCCCCCACCTCTATTTAGGCTTGGTTTCTTTATTTTCCCATAAATGGCCTCCTTAACACCTCTCTTGAACCAGTCACGTTCCTTCGCCAGTATGTTAACATTACAATCTTCAAAGGTATGTCCTTTATCCTTAAGATGCAGATACACGGCTGAGTCCTGACCCGAGGAATTGGCTCTTCTGTGCTGGGCCATACGTTGATGCAGTTGCTGTTTGGTCTCCCCCACATACAAATCAGAGCATTCTTCACTGCACTGCACCGCATATATGATGTCGCTTTTCTTGTGTTTTGGTATTGGGTCTTTTGGATGTACCAATTGCTGCCTCAGTGTGTTGTTCGGTTTAAAGCAGACAGGGATACGATGTTTTTTGAAAATTCTTCTTAATTTCTCAGAGACCCCTGCTACATATGGGATGACCATGTTCTTCCTCCTGTCTTGCTTTTCCCCTTCACTGTTGGTATTTGTGTTCTTTTCTTTCCTTCTACTTCTTTTGACAAAGGCCAAGTCTGGATATCCACAAGTTTTAAGGGCTCCTCTGAGATGTTTAATTTCTTTAGCCTTCGCCTCTGTGCTAGTGGGGATGTTCTCGGCTCTGTGTTGCAGGGTTCTGATGACACCCAGCTTGTGATCTAAAGGGTGGTGGGAGTCAAACATCAAATACTGATCTGTGTGTGTTGGTTTTCTGTAAACCTCTACTTCCAGTTTACCATTTTCCTTAACTTCTACCAAGCAGTCCAAGAAAGCCAGTGTGTTGTTTTGTATCTTCCCTTGTGAATTTAATGTTTTGGTCCACCGCATTAATGTGTTCTGTGAAAGCTTGTACTTCCTTCTGGTGGATTTTAACCCAGGTGTCATCAACATATCTGAACCAGTGGCTGGGTGCTATGCCCTTAAAGGTATTAAGCGCCTGTGTTTCTACCTCCTCCATGTAAAGGTTGGCCACAATAGGTGAAACTGGAGATCCCATAGCACATCCATGTTTTTGCTTATAGAATATTGCCACAGATTCTTGTACAAGTCATTCTGAATTGAGAAAGCCAGTCGGATGACTAGCGAAACGTCTTCAAGAACTACATTTCAAGTCCAGTTGATCTAATTGAATACAACAGATATGTTGAAGCATGTTTTAAAGAGCACGGGTTTAACTCAATGTTAGTACGAAATTTAAGCTTATCGTGCAATTAAAGGCGCGATCTCCACTAGAGAGGCCCTCATTTTGACTCGGCATGCTAGGTCCCGGAATGTCAAAGATTAATACGCGCCTAGGCCCCGTTTATGTGAATTTATTCAAATTATAAACCGCAGGAAGTAGGCCCCACTGCAGGCAGAGAGATATAGAAGTTCATTAAAAGCAGACACAAGCATATACAAGAGGACACGATTTACCAATAATCCTCTAGGTAAAAGAAGTAAAAAGTGGATACTTGCCTATGTAAACCCCCAACATCAGATTTATATAGTAAATAATAGGCATCACATTGTAACATAAGGATATAAGAAGTCCCTAAATTCTATTATTTCAATCATTATCAGACACTAGGGAAAGTATCAGTCTCTCCCCCTACATATCCCAATTATCTCTCCCCTCTATCTTATCTATCCTCACCGCAAATGGTATTACGTGTTTGGGAACTCTGTAAAAGTTTGTAAGTTTCCCGATAATGTAAAGATCTTAAGAATCTTTAAAGAAAATGATTGTAAATAAAAAGTATTACACATCACACTGTCTTTTATTTTTGAATGCTCCAAATGCAGTTAAAGTCTCCAATCTGTTTAATTATACAGGTCACGAAACTCAGAGGTTTACTTCTAATATCCCCCTTTTCCTTAATTTACACCACTGGACATTTCTGATGACATCACTAGGCAGAGTTTATAAGGGTATCATTTACAAGTCATTTATAGACCTGGTTGGTGATTATAAAATATGTAAAGGGATTATTTAGATTTCTATAAAGGTTAATCAGAAAGGAGCTGTGAGTTTAAACCAGTTCCAGCCAAATGCAAAACAGGTCTGGATAATATTCAAAGGTCCACAAAGTCTCCCTTAGGGCTCCTAGTGAAATATCTGACCTACAAAACTTTCCTTGAAGACATCCTCAGGCACCTTGGCTGATTAATAAACAATAAAGCTGGAACTTTAGAAAACAACAAGTTTACATCAGGACACTCAGCCATTTCTTTTACATGACTTGTTGGTTTCATTCTTTACTCCATACGTCTGTCTTTTTTTTAAAGGGCACATTCATCCCTCAAATAAAAAAAATTATAAAGGTAAATTCACCCCAAAACGGTTAGAAAGCGGAGAGATGTAAGTCTAACCCGAAAAGCTGCTTGTCCCGAGATACCGCTCTTTCTGCTTCTGTGTTTTTCCAGTTAATAGCGCCCAGCCATGGACGTAACACATGACATCACAGCCAATGAGTGAATGCTTTGGCCCTAGATGCCTCCCCTGAGCATGTAAAATCTTGTAATAAAGCTTGCAGAGGAGGCGAAAAATTTAAGAGGCGGAGAGAATGATTTTGCTGCACCTATATGCAATATTTTTTGAGGGGTGAACATGCCCTTTAAAAAAATAGTATATCAATTAAAGCACTAGTCTTATCTGTCGTATGCAGGCCATACACCTATAGATAGATTTGACAATCAAACGTCAATCTATTAAACCAGAAAAAAACTGATTTTTTGGTTAAGAATCGACAACCCCCTGTGGAGCAATTCCTTGTTGTCCGCAAAACCCCACCCACCCCCACACAACCCCACCCCCCTGAAACCACCCCTGTTGCATCCTTCCCCTGCGACGAAAAAAATTCTGGGATATGCGCCACCTGGTGGCTGACCTAAAGTACTGTGGTGCGTCTTTGCATACTAACTGTGGGTTAGTATACTAGAGATTTCCAAACATTGCTGGTTTTCCATGCCGTTATTATGTTATATTTACGGTTCTGGACCATCCATTCTGCGATTGACATTCATTTTACGTGGTTATGGGAACATCACAAGAATGTCAGAAAGAAAGTTTTTTAATTTACAGTCAGCATTAGATCTAATTCACCAAACACGTCTTGGATATAAAGTCCTACCTTTTACTGATTGAGAATGCAAGCTTTCCAAGCACTTAATCATCTTCTCCAGGTATCATGCCTAATCTAATTCATCATTAACATAAACAGTAAATCCAATGATCTGAATAAACCAAACATGATTTATGTTGGTCATGCACTAATTTAAAGGCCAAGTGTGGTCTCCATACAAGTGTCCTATATTTAAAATAGCTTTCTCATACATTTCAAACAAGCCTAGAAAGATATCTCTAGGTCTAAAGTTATAGGATTGTAAAGTTACACTGTTATGTATGTCCTGACTGTCTGAGTCTGTGACAGTCTCATAATGTGACATTCCTGAAGCTAGTTACAGACCTGGGACCATTTTCTGTCCTTTCCTCCCCCTATAGACTACTTTTCAGGCTAGTGGCTAGCTTTAAAAATTACTTAGAAGTTCTACGGTGGTACGGTGATGTAGCTGATGATGCTCTGTCCTAGCAGTGGGCATGCTCAAGACAGACTTGGGGGCAGAGCAGTGGTGCTGGTGATGTCACAGATCACAGTACTAGCAGGAAAAAACACCCTTTATAGTGCTGTAACTTTTGATAGACTGCAGCTAGAAGCACAACCCTGGACTCATTTTAAAGACAGGAGCGTGCTCTTTTCCCCTTTAATATTACAATGTCAAATCTGCTCATTATTTACCAATACTAGCTTTTTTTTACCTCTATGTATGGCATCCCACAACAAAATCAGGCCTGGTTTTGTTATCAGGACAAACAAAAATGTTGCCTGATAGATATTATAGGGTGAGATTGGCCAAAAACATCAGTCCGTCTATGGCCACCTACATCACAGGAATGTCAGGAGGTAAGTGTACTAATGTATTGACAGCAGAATGCTCCCCAATGAAGTCATGTTGATAAAGAATTAAAGTAAGGATCCCAGATAACATCAGACTACAGGGTTGGGGCCACAAGATGTTGCCTCATTACCCAGATCAGTGATCAGATCATTACCCAGTCAGTGATCCAGGGTGCATTTAAAGGGAATCTTTAGACAAAATTTTTTTTTCCTGATTAACAGAATAACTTTTGCATAAATTGCAGATTTAAATAATTTATCTGTCCCCACAGTAGATAAAGCTCCCTGGTGCCTCCCCCTTTCCTGTTTTACGGCCCAGACATGCTCAGAAAAGAGAGAGCAGCAGTCCAGTCAGCTACGTTATATCCCTCTGTGCTAAGGGGAAGGGAGATGTTTGGTCTGTTGACTTTAGCTAAAGATTATGCTAAATAAATCATCTAAAATGACTAGCAATAGATGGTTATAAACATAAATCAAGAATCAATTAAATCTTAAACTCTGACCCGAGCTCTGTACTTTTACCTGTAAACCGTACAGAGGAAAAAAAGCGCTACGCAGTATAAAAACAGTTTTTAAAAGCAATTAATCTCCTAGTTTTTTTCTTTTTAAGGGCACATCCACCCCAACCTTGGAATTCTGACTTCCCTAGCATTTTTGAAGACAGATATTTAGCCTACAGACACCTATAATCCTCCCTTCTTTTTCTTTTGTCTTCTTCCTGATGCAGCAGCCAATTATGGCCACGATGAACGATGTTTCGGCCAATAAAGGACTGCTACCAATAGACTGCCTCTTCTGCACATGAGCTAGCCAATAAGATCTTATACAGCTTTAATAGGAAGTGGCAACAAACAGAAAAGTCGATGGCGGACTGCGGGCTGAATATCTGTCTTTAGGAAAACCTGGGAGGTAAGTCAGTATTGTGATTTTGGAAGGGCAGGGTTTTCAGGGGTGGACATGCCCTTTATAGACAACTGTATTTTCCAAGCTATCCCCCTCCCCTGGAATCTAACCAATGGGAAAAAGTGCTTCTTGCAAAGTGTCTTTCCATTGGTTAGGCCCTGGGCCAGAAAGGTGGCAGAGCAACAACACAACAGTGCTGCATCAAATCTGTAGTTTTTGTGATACACAGTTTGTATAACGAAATCTGCTCCAACCCTACAGTATGCAGACCTGCTCATTTAATGGGATATTTACATAGTTGTAAGGCTCCATCACTCTCTTTAAACCAGAGTCCCTAGTTTGTATTCGGGAAAACTTCCTTCCTATTCAATTATACATTCAGTTCATTGTTGCATACTCCATCAACTTATCTCTCAGAAACCTGAAATTACATTGGCATCTGCATCATGCACTTATTCAATGTGTTTAGCGATTGCCACTTCTCAAAGTAGAACTTAAACTTTCCCAAAATCCTGTACATCAGACCATAGTTTTAAGGGTGTCAGGGTCTTTTTACCACAGTAAATATTATCCGTAGATATGTATGGCCATCTTAAAAGACAACAAAGCCTTGCAAACCACCCACCATAGTGCCCAAGGTGAGAACCTAAACAGCTAGGCCTAGAGAATTGACCCAACATGGGATTTACGTTTTATTTTCCTGAATTCCAGTATCACACAGTGTGGTCACTGACCATTATGTTCTTTGCACATGCCCATTCTAAACGACTTCAGGGACTTACAGCAGGTCACGTCTACTAGCAGCCAATCCTGTTCCATGTTACGCAGGGGACCAGTCAGGAGGCGTGGCCAGACAATTCCCATGCACACAGTTACCGTACCCAGTTCTGCAGTGGATTACATTTAATTTAATGCCGTTTACTCAAGGGGAAATTCAGATGATGGAATTTTGGTTTATTTTTATTTAGGTGCCCAGATATTCTTGCCTGAATAATAATTTTGCCTGAAAAAAAAAATGGTTGATCATTATTGGACTCAACATACCAATAAAAGAAGGTACATACCTCTAAAAGAGAATGTACCTTGGACAAGAGGATACATGGTATTACCCAAACTTTAAACCCCCCCTCCCCCAGGTTTTCTGATAGAAAGTAGAGCATGCCCTTATGCTACTTTGATTTTCAGCACAGATTATTTTAAGGATTCTAACACTCCCCCTTCTAAAGTAATTATGACAAATTACCGCATCAGTCCTGTGCGTATTTCGGGATCTAAATATATTCAGTGATATTTAAGGGGGAAAAAAATCAAGCTGTGTGCATTATTGGCTCTCTGTCAGTTGTGTAATAATGAACTGATCCTTAAATATCCAGATTTAACAAGGAGAGAAGCAACCAAGGCCCTTGTCATGTCCCCTCTTTCCAATTGTAGCTTAAACTTCAGCAGAAGGGTAGACGAGCTAATAAAGTTGCGTGGGTGGGAATCATCGACCAAATGTTATTTCGTACAGCAGCCAGACCAATCATATAAATGGAACACAGAAAGTCTATATCTGTAAACGGAGAATAGTCTCAGCTCCTAGATCCCATCAACTGGGTTAAAAACACGCGTGTGACTAGGGGAGCAATAGAACATGCTTCTAACATAGCCACAATTCACGGAGAGGCACAATATCCATTTTCCTGCAGCTGCTATGGGGCAATTAATATTGTGACTTTCGGTAAATCCTCTCCTAGGCTGGGTACACACCAGCAGATCCACGGCACTATCGGTCATTCAGAAATATCTGCTGGTGTGGGGCGGCCAGCCGCGACCGAGCTTGTTCGCCCGTTCATCCGAATCTGACAAACGGGTGATCAGGGTGCGTTGGTAAATCACGGATGATCATGCTGTTCCCTATGGGACCGCACGATTGATCGGCCATGGCTGTGCGCAGAAAACACTCGGTGGGGACAAATAATAGGCAGGTGTGTACCATCCTAAAACTTAAAGGGCATGTACACCCTTTAAAAAAAAAGGGTCACTTGTCAGTTACTTGCCTCCAACTCCATCCAATATATTCAGCACATTAGATTAGTATTACTGACCATTACTAACCCTCCATGCAGTCAATCAATCAATCAAGGCTGTGACTGATGACATCACCACAACCAATGATTGACTGTTCGTTCTCCTGCTGCCTCCTCTGCACATGCTCAAGTTTCTAAAGCTCATTGAGCAGGGAAAGAAGGCAGAAACTTCTACCAGAGAGAAAATATTTAGTTTTATAAAGTGCTAACAAATAACAGTTGGGGTTACGGGCAATATGGGTGGATATTTACTTTAAGGGCCAAGTGATTGTCATTAAAATTCTAACCCAAAACACCTATCTCCAGAACATTGCAAAAGGAACATCTTCTTCTGCATAACTTCCTTTTGATACAATGGAAGTGCCAATGATACCTGTAGTTTGCTATCTAAATATTTTAAGGCGAGGAAATTTTATTTCCTTCTTCAGGCATTGCACTAGGTTTAATTTTAAATATTTACCCATTGCACCCACACGTATTACGGTGAATTGACGGTTACAGGGTTATGTACTTTCCAGCACATTGTGTTTTCTAGAACACTGGGGTACTGATCTTTCCCAAAAGCTTGCACTAAAATAGGTTTTCCAACCAAGGTTTCACCTACACTTTTACTGTATGATTTTATTACTAACAACTATCACCGTACAGCCCCTTACTTCTTCCTTAGAGGGAACGTGTTTGGGTTTAGGGGTGCATTAGGAAAGTTGAAGGGGTGGACATTCCCTTTAAAAATAAAATAGCAGTAGAGTCCAGCATGGGGCCTTATCCACTTCTAGTCATAAACACAACCGGTGACTTGTAGTATCTTTATATTTATACAACAGGGAGTGCATGATTTACTATTTACATATTTATTCCCCCTTTTTTTGCACACTTTCTGGGGCACTGCTTCTTGTATAAGAACCATAAAAGAAAATAAGTTATTTGATTTCGTGTCGTAGACATCCTGTTAATATTCGTTTGGACTGTTTTTCCCAATTATTTACTGGGGGTGATGACACCTAAAGTCACCTCTTTGTGAAGACTGGTGACAAGACAGCAAGAGGCAATTCCTTGTGGAATTAATTACACGCGGCGAAGCAGGAAGAGAGGACGTAACCCAGACGCTCTGATATTACGAGAGATGTCAGAGCGGTGGGTTTTCTTGTTCCTTTAACAGATACCAGAACGTTATCCCGCAAAGGGACCGCCGCATTACGGCAGTTAGACTCAAATAATAAAAGAAATAAAAGAGTCTAAAAATAGATATTGAAAGGAGGAGAGAAAAAAAATAATGGACAGAGACTCAAAGCCTCTAATTTCTGCACTAATATGATAGGCAGGGGGAGAAAGACGACGCAATTGTAGAATTTCAACATTCAAGGGTTTTTAATTTTTTTTTTGTAACAAATTACATTTGAAATTTCAGAAGTTTTTCAAAAGGCCAAAAAAAAAAGGAAGAAATCTCGGTGACAAGGGATGATTAATGTAGTCAATGTCACTCCGGCAGTTAATTATTAGAGTGGGATGCAGCCATTTTGGCTACACATTCCAGAAACACTTGGCTTCATTATGGCAGGTTTCACCCTACATTAATCATTTCTTTCTATGCACGCCCATAGCTCATTTAGACTCTGCGGCGAGCCTTTGTTAACGAATTGCAGGCTTGCTACTCCCAGTCTGCGCTAATTGTACAGAGGATGGAGATGCTTTCTGCTGTAGAAACGCTATCTATAGAGCAGCGGAATTAGATAGAATTACAGAACTCTGCATTGAGAACATTCTACAGGAAAGGAATGTATAAAAAAAAATAGAATAGAATGAAATACATTCTCATTGCTCTCCACCTTTTCCCCTCTAAGAACAAAAATGAAAAGGCACTAAAATAAAAAGACAATTCTGTGTCGTTGAGAATTGGGCTACCTTTTTCAAAAAGTTAAATACCTTTAAAAACAGTCCAAATCCGATCTGGTCAGCTGGAAGGTGTAACCAGCAGCAAAGGAGCCTGGGAAGAGATTTTTTTTTCGCACACACCTCCCAACATGTCCAGGTTCACAAATTGGGACATGGTCAGATGACAAAAATAGTTCTGCCTCGGTAAACCCAGACACGTCTACAAATGTCACTGCCACCCCCAGAATTCCCAAGCTAAAGGGAAGTCACAGAAAGGTAAGTCAGTAGTTACTTTAGGGTTCAAGAAGTGGTGGAGAGGAAGAGGGGAGGAGATTGAGATCTCAGTGAGCATGTCCAACTATGTTTAAGTGTCCAGGACACACACTGGTAGGATGACAGAATTCAGGGAAAGCGAATAAAATAATTTCCCCAGCATGCTGCGGATTTGACAGGTGAAAAACAAATCAGACAGTTATTCATTCAGACTTAATTCTCCTTAATTCTCCTTAAATAGACAATGATTTTGTTGATTTTTTAAATTGCCTTATGGATTAACTATTACGCAGGGTAAACTAGAAGCATGCATGTCTTTATTTAGCCTAAGCAGCTATGTAAATATGTATATAACTATATGTAATTTAGAAAATAATAAAATTGCTGGCAATTTAAGTTAGACAAGTTGAGTTAGAAGAAATTATAAATAACTAGTATATTAAGTTTTAATTAGCTTACAAGGCATAAAGCCCAACCCTGTCAACACTGCAGATTATTATACACACAAGTCACCTGCGTTGTTCAGATGGGAGGAACTGTTATACATTTTTGCAAATTGCGTTTGATTAAATCTGCTTCCAGCTGGTGTGTGTGATCAGCATTTGGCTGGGAAAGATAACCTGAGATCGGTTTGTTATTTTTTTTGTTGTTGTTTTTTTTGCAAAATGACAATTCGGCCAGGTGTATTAAAAATGCATGGCTCAAGGGAATGTAAAATCAATGAACAAACTAAGGGACCTTGGAATGGTTTCTATTGAACAATTACAGGAGTGATGGATTTTGAACCAATCCAAAAAAAGATAGGTCATGGGTTGAAGCAAAATGACTGCATAAAAGTGTTTCAATTTGCACCTAAACGAATTTGGAGGAAGTTAACAAGTATATATATATATATATATATATATATATATATATATAAAAATAATGTTTGAGTTACGGAACAATAGGTACGGTAGGTTAATGTCTCGAGCTATAAAACAGCATTGCCCAACTTAAGCAACAATTCCTCACTCCCAGAATTCCACTGTGGACGGAGAATGTAAAGAACTAAAAAAAAAAAAATGAAATCCTAATGTGAAGCCTCTCTCTTCAGAACACCGATACATTGCAAGATACTTCTCTAGTAAGTTGAATTCACGTAAGTAGTAGATACGTGTGAGAAGTTGATTCTGTAACTAACATGTTGTTGCCAGTACAACACACGGTCCATGTAAAATGCATAGACTTGTAAGTATGTGCAGATATTGGCCACACCCCCTGACCCCACAATTCACCGTCTCTATGTACATGTTTTCTATAAAGAGGTCTCCACGCCAATATGGAAGTGTCTAATTAGACTTTAAAAGCTGCTTTTTACCTTGCAGTTTATTTTCTAGCCAAGGGAAATTGCCAATTGTACTGCCATTTTTTATTTCAATCGGTTTCTAGTAAAAGATAACATTTCTAAATGTACCGGGTTTTTTTGTGTTAGCTCTGGTGGCTTAGTGTACTTTTAGAAAGCCACAGGTTCAAATCCCAAGACTCAGGACATTTTTCATTTTGCAAACTGCAAGATTAGGTTTGAGTTTTTCTCCTATGTGTACCGCACGTCTGTCCCCAATTTCATGTCTCTAGTTAAAAAATTGGTAGGAGATACAGTCTAAAAAAGTGGAAGAATAAAATGGAAGAAGAAATGGAAAGAACAGAGATTTGTAATTAATTACAGTAAGAAATAAAACTGAGTCCGTTAAGCAGACGAAGATTCTGCATGTATGATTAAAAGCACCACAATGTAACTTAGTGTTTATGTTCTGAAATAATAAGAGTTTGTTCACTTTGTTGCAGTATTTGAGATGGAAATTGACATTGTTTGAAAAAATTGGAAAATTTCTCAAATATAATGTTAATCTGTAATTGTCCTGTAATATGAGTCATTGTCTTATTTTTGGGCTATTTTCTGTCCACAGCTCAGTGTCCACCTATGCATGCTGGGTATTGTTTTTTTTTTTTTAGGACAAAAGGGATTTTTTTACCTTGGACTTCCAACATGGAAACTTCATTTTTCTTATTTTGTCAAGAACATTTCTACAAAGAACTACAAATAATTCTGCGAGCATGAATGGAAGAATACCGTCACTGTATAATCAAAGGTTTGTATTTTTAAGAAATGAATACATTTTGACATTGTTTCCCAGGAAAGTACTTTTTTACTTAGAGCACAGCCTAAAAAGTAACAGTATGCATTGACTCCTTTGGAGCTATTTGCTGGCAGTGTTATTTTGCACTAATGCAAGTGGGGTACCATTTTTTCCAGGCTATGTGGGAGAATGATATTTAGTTGGCTTTTATACAAAGATTTAAGCAAGATTTCTAAGTTTGAACCTTCTTACTGCTTCTCCTAGAAAATCTGCTAAAAATGCAAGTTTCCTTGAAGTACTGTGTGTTTGTACAAACAAAACGTTACATTGCTTAAGGTGCATATGTTACAAAATATATAGTTTATGTGGTCCTATCCAAAATAAAACAGTGAAAAAATGCAAACTTGCCTAAAAGTTAAGCGTACACCCATGCATGTGGGAAATTATTTGATTCAGATCATATGGGCTAGGCCGCACTGGCGTATTTTCTCACACACTAACAATCGCGTTTGTTATCTGTTGTAACGCTAGATTCACAGAGCAGTGCATGTAAATGTGGGTGGCTACATTGCATGTACTGAGACCCATTTTCTGAGAGCATGCGATTGACAAACGCATTTAAACGAATGAAAAGAAAGTCACAATTCTCTTGTTTACCAGTTCTTTGTGAAAAGGGAGAGTAATACTTTACTCCCTTGCATCTATACCCCTCTTTTTTACAAGACAATTTCTTGCTGGCTCTACCCGTTGACTGCCACTGTTTGCCACAACTAAGTTGTTTATGTGCTAGAACCCCCATTACAACATAAAATTTACCTAGCAAAGCCCATTGGGATTTCTAAACCTCAAATGCACCCCCTTGACAAGATCTATTACTAATGAACTTACTTTTATCTTCCCTATCATCTTCTGTTAAAAGGCATGTCCACTTGCAAAAAAACCTTTTAATATATTAAAATCTACTTACATTTTTATTAAAAGAAACATATGTCCCACCACAGTCTGGAAACAAAAATCTTCCCATCCCCAGGTTTGCCCCCGTCAGTCAAAGACATGATGCTGATGTCACAGCCAATGTTTTAAAGGGTAATTGTGATCTCCATACAAGTGCCCTCAAACCAGCCTAGGATCTAGTTTGTCTGGATCTTAACTTATAGGATTGTAACTTAAAGGTGGGTATAAACGCTAAGATCTGGGTTGTACGATATCGGGAAATCCAGATAACATACAATCCTCGGATTGTGTATTTCTGTCGGTAATTAATTGTATGATCTGTAAATCGTACGATCGGATTGTAGTGTCTATGGCAAACTTTAGACTCAGAATGTCAGGATAAACCAGTCATATGATGTGCTGTTTAAGAAACCCAACCCCAAATTCTTCTACCTAATTTTCTCTAGCTTTAAAAATGATTGAGAAGTTTGGGGGCAGGGTTTATCAGATGGTGCTCTGTTACAGCAGTAGGATACAAATGGGCATGCTCAGTGCCTCAGGCAGGGGGTGGGGTGTATCAGATGATGCTCTTTTACAGCAGTAGGATACAAATGGGCATGCTCAGTGCCTCAGGCGGGGGTGGGTGTATCAGATGATGCTCTGTTAAGCAGTAGAATACAAATGGGCATGCTCAGTGCCTCAGGCAGGGGTGGGGTGTATCAGATGATGCTCTGTTACAGCCGTAGAATACAAGTGGGCATGCTCAGTGCCTCAGGCAGGGGGTGGGGTGGTATCAGATGATGCTCTGTTACAGCAGTAGGATACAAGTGGGCATGCTCAGTGCCTCAGGCAGGGGGTGGGTGTATCAGATGATGCTCTGTTACAGCAGTAGAATACAAATGGGCATCTCAGTGCCTCAGGCAGGGGGTGGGGTGTATCAGATGATGCTCTGTTACAGCAGTAGGATACAAATGGGCATGCTCAGTGCCTCAGGCAGGGGGTGGGGTGTATCAGATGATGCTCTGTTACAGCAGTAGAATACAAATGGGCATGCTCAGTGCCTCAGGCAGGGGTGGGGTGTATCAGATGATGCTCTGTTACAGCAGTAGAATACAAATGGGCATGCTCAGTGCCTCAGGCCGGGGGTGGGTGTTATCAGATGAGCTCTGTTACAGCAGTAGAATCAAATGGGCATGCTCAGTGCCTCAGGCAGTGTGGTGGGGTGTATCAGATGATGCTCGTTACAGCAGTAGAATACAAATGGGCATGCTCAGTGCCTCAGGCAGAAAAATGGAGCTGATGATGTGCTAGCTGGGAGACACCACCATTTATACTGCTGTAACTTTGGATAGACTACAGCATGATTCTGGTGTCATTTTTAAAAGGGCTGCTATGAATGTGTCTATTTTCTCCTGCTTTTCCCCGTTTCTTTTTCTCTCCCCCCTCTTCGTTTCTGTCTCTTTTTTCCCCCCCTTCTTTTTTTCGCCTAAATTCTTCTACCAATTTTCTCTAGCTTTAAAAATGATTGAGAAGTTTGGGGGCAGGGTTTATCAGATGGTGCTCTGTTACAGCAGTAGGATACAAATGGGCATGCTCAGTGCCTCAGGCAGGGGGTGGGGTGTATCAGATTGATGCTCTTTTACAGCAGTAGGATACAAATGGGCATGCTCAGTGCCTCAGGCGGGGGTGGGTGTATCAGATGATGCTCTGTTAGCAGTAGAATACAAATGGGCATGCTCAGTGCCTCAGGCAGGGGTGGGGTGTATCAGATGATGCTCTGTTACAGCCGTAGAATACAAGTGGGCATGCTCAGTGCCTCAGGCAGGGGGTGGGGTGTATCAGATGATGCTCTGTTACAGCAGTAGGATAACAAGTGGGCATGCTCAGTGCCTCAGGCAGGGGGTGGGTGTATCAGATGATGCTCTGTTACAGCAGTAGAATACAAATGGGCATGCTCAGTGCCTCAGGCAGGGGGTGGGGTGTATCAGATGATGCTCTGTTACAGCAGTAGGATACAAATGGGCATGCTCAGTGCCTCAGGCAGGGGGTGGGGTGTATCAGATGATGCTCTGTTACAGCAGTAGAATACAAATGGGCATGCTCAGTGCCTCAGGCAGGGGGTGGGGTGTATCAGATGATGCTCTGTACAGCAGTAGAATACAAATGGGCATGCTCAGTGCCTCAGGCCGGGGGTGGGTGTTATCAGATGATGCTCTGTTACAGCGTAGAATCAAATGGGCATGCTCAGTGCCTCAGGCAGTGTGGTGGGGGTGTATCAGATGATGCTCGTTACAGCAGTAGAATACAAATGGGCATGCTCAGTGCCTCAGGCAGAAAAATGGAGCTGATGATGTGCTAGCTGTGGAGACACCACCATTTATACTGCTGTAACTTTGGATAGACTACAGCATGATTCTGGTGTCATTATTTAAAAGGGCCGCTAGTGTAATGCTGTCTATTTTCTCCTGCTTTTCCCCGTTTCTTTTTCTCTCCCCCCTCTTCGTTTCTGTCTCTTTTTTCCCCCCCTTCTTTTTTTCGCCTTCAGGATAAACCAGTCATATGATGTGCTGTTTAAGAAACCCAACCCCCAAATTCTTCTACCTAATTTTCTCTAGCTTTAAAAATGATTGAGAAGTTTGGGGGCAGGGTTTATCAGATGGTGCTCTGTTACAGCAGTAGGATACAAATGGGCATGCTCAGTGCCTCATGGGCATGCTCAGTGCCTCAGGCAGGGGGTGGGGTGTATCAGATGATGCTCTGTTACAGTCAGTAGAATACATGGGCATGCTCATGCCTCAGGCAGGGTGGGGTGTATCAGATGATGCTCTGTTACAGCAGTAGAATACAATGGGCATGCTCATGTCCTCAGCAGGGGTGGGGTGTATCAGATGATGCTCTGTTACACGCAGTATACAATGGGCATGCTCAGTGCCTCAGGCAGGGGGTGGGTGTATCAGATGATGCTCTGTTACAGCAGTAGAATACAAATGGGCATGCTCAGTGCCTCAGGCAGGGGGTGGGTGTACAGATGATTGCTCTGTTACAGCAAGGATACAAATGGGCATGCTCAGTGCCTCAGGCAGGGGTGGGGGTGTATCAGATGATGCTCTGTTACAGCAGTAGAATACAAATGGGCATGCTCAGTGCCTCAGGCAGGGGGTGGGGTGTATCAGATGATGCTCTGTTACAGCAGTAGAATACAAATGGGCATGCTCAGTGCCTCAGGCAGAAAAATGGAGCTGATGATGTGCTAGCTGGGAACACCACCATTTATACTGCTGTAACTTTGGATAGACTGCAGCATGATTCTGGTGTCATTTTAAAAGGGCAGGAATGTGCTATTTTTAATAAACAGCACTTGTATCAAGACCACAGTTCCCCTTTAATGGGATTTCCAAGCAAGCTCTCCTGGCCATACTCACTTTCTGTAAAAGTTTGAGTATAGAGCAGTGTGCATGCTCAAACTCTTAGACCATGGGGTGTAGGTGGAAACCTTTTGCAGACTGCTGGTGAACTTCCGAGGGACATGCAGAAACTTATTTGTATTGTCACACTGGAGGGGTTGCGGCTTATTTCCACTAATCAAATTGTGAGTAGAATTTTATTGGAGGGGGAGGACATTCTTTTTAGATCAGACTATCCAACAAGGATTGTATTGGCACAAAACGTACTAAATCTTCTTATGTTCTACAAGGACATCCTTCTACTTTCTTGAAATTATTTGATGAATCTGCCAGTACGACCTCTTCCAGCAGACAGTCCTATACTGTCACAGTTCATACATTAAAGAGACGTTTTCCATACCTAACGATGACCGACCTTCTTCCTTCTAATCACGGGGGATGCCAACATGTCCTCTGGGAAGTCTGCAAGTGAACAGGCATGCTGAGAGTTTATTATAAGGCTCATTCATATATTTCTATAAATACACGGTTGAGAATGGTGCCTTAAAATATAATAGATTTTTGAACTAGGCCCATTAGGTATGTGATGAATGTTGGGAATGTTGAATTCAATTTCTCTATACCACTGCAAGTGTCCCTGGAATTTACTTTCAGATGCTGCCAACTATACAGGCTACCATCTGCTCATTGGGTTACTGCAGAATGGAGTATTCCACTTGTAAATTAAAAGGACCACTCCAATCAGAAAAGGTAAAAATCTATATTAGAATTTCATCATTTTTTTTCTAGTTTCTAGTCAGCATTGGTTTTTATTCAGTAAAATAAAACTGCTTTAGGGCTAGGACACACTAGCGCACATCGATCGCATTTTGCAGCTTGTTAGCATGTGAAAATTGCGTGCCAGCATATCATGTGGGTGGTCATATTGTGTGTGCTGCGTTCTGTTTAAAGCGCATATGAACACTATTTTATTTCCCAGATACGCATGTGCTCCAATAACAGAATATTAGCGGAAGCGCAGAGCAAACGTATGGTAACACACATGAAATGCGCTGCATTGGGCTTTTCACATGCATTACATTGCATTACATATATATTGTACGTTTTTATTGATGTTGCTCCTCCTCTTCCCAAGAGCCTCTGTTTCTGGTTGTGCCTCCCTGTCAGACAAATCTTTATTTGGCACAATACCCATAGACTTCAATGAGGCTAACATCACCATCAGTAAAGGACCAATGGAAACAGGGAGAAAGGAAGCATTAAGGTTTGAAACGGTTTAAAATGTATTTGCTAGCATTCAAAAATTAGAAGATAATGTCCTAATTAAATTGTAAAACACATTAACTTTATTTTTATTAGACATCGATTCTGCTTTAGCATAACAATTGCAGTATCTTTGCCCCACTATGTGCGATGTGTTCTGCACAGTTTCTTTGTGCTGAACACATGTACTAAAAAATACTAAAGGAAATTGGAAGCAAGACCAAAACAATGTGCAATGTGCCAACAATTCCAATTCCTCTCTCCTATTGTAACACGGAATTGCTGTAAGAAACTCATCACTCTTGATGTGGTGGATCGTGTAGACAGATTATTGGGTGGGGTCGGGTGTGACCCGGCAGTCTTGGTTCACATTGCTGCCAATGACAAAGTTAGAGGAGGACGTGAGGTCCTTAAACATGATTTCCGAGAGCTAGGGGCCAAGTTAACAGCAACAGGGGACCTCCAGGGTAGTGTTTTCAGAAATACTACCGCAGCCACGTGCTACACTAGGGAGACAGCGGGAGCTTAGGAGCATTAATGCGTGGCTAAGAGGGTGGTGTAAGGAAGAAGGGTTTGGAGAGAACTGGGCAGACTTTGCTGTCGGCTACAGGCTCTTTAGTAGGGATGGGTTGCACCTCACTGATGGCGGTGCAGCTGTTTTAGGGGAGAAGATGGCTAGGGGGTTGGAGGAGATTTTAAACTAGGTTGGGGGGGGTTATTAGCAGTCTCACTGGGATAGATAGCCCAAAAAGAAAGCAGGGTGTAGATAGGCCAGTGGTGGGTAGAAAGAGGGGTGGGGCTAGCATAGGGAAGCACGTGTATTAAAATGTACAAATAAATGACAGGATCATAATCTAAAATGAATGTTTGCAAATGTGAGAACCCTAGCTGACAAAACGGGTGAATGAGAGATTTTGGCGTTGAATGAAAAGTATGATGTAATAGGTATAGCAGAAACGTGGATGAACAGTTCACACGACTGGGCTGTAAATTTAGAAGGATACGCCTTGTTTAGGCAAGATAGAGAAAAAAGGAAAGGGGGAGTATGTGTTTATGTTAAAGGGCAACTGTGGACTCAAAACAAGTTAGGGTTAAATAAAAGCCTGCAGTATTTCCTTTAAAATGGACTGACAATCACATCTCTGGCTGGAGCCTGTGAGAAATTACATTGGGGTGAGTCTTCAAACTTCCTGCTTCCAGCAGGTTGAGTGACATCATCTGACCTCTGCCCCACCCATTCTCCCCAGGGGAGAAGCATGCTCAGTTAAGACTTAATGCTGGGGAAATCAGGAAGTACCTGGGGGAAAAATTGACAGTTGAGAAGGAGAGCCTATTTATGCAGGCAGAGCCTGGTCACATGACTAAAATCTGGTCGCCTGACGAAAAAAGAAGTGTTCAAGCAGGAAGTAATATTGCTGAACCTTTACAGCAATAGATTCTCACTAATTGTACCTAGAGTTGTGATTTATGTTTTATTTTGAAGGTACGACGGAGGGCTTTTTATATTATTCTGACTAATTTGGAAGAATTCAAGACCACAGTTACCCTTTAAAAAAAGAATTGAAGCCAAATTTGAAAAAGTGATCCTGGTGATATCGTGGAATTAGCACAGGAAGGGGGTAATGTCATTGTTGTTGCTGCTATAAGCCGCCAAATGCTAGCAGGGAGGAGGTGAGTCAACTTCAATGCAGTTGGCAAGGGCTGCAAGTTTGGGGAGTGTGCTCATTATGGGGGACTTAATTACCCCGACATTGGTGAGGGGTAACTGCCATCACAGAAAAAGGCGATGAGTTCCTGAATTTGCTGCAGGATAATTTCTCTCACAGGTGGTTGGTGTTACACTAAAAAAAGAGCTCTGTTGGATCTGGATAATATCTAACATCGTGGAGCGCATTATAGATATAAAGTAACTGGAGGCTTGGGAATAGTGACCATGAAAATAGTGTCGTTTGGACTTTGTTATCGAAAGGAAAGTGCGCTGGGTTAACAAGACCTTTATTTTGCGAAACAAATTTTCCCAGGTTAAAAGAAGCTCTTCAGAATGTCAACTGGGATAATGTATTATCAGGTAAATGTACTGAACAAAAGTGGACTGTGTTCAAGGGGATTTTAAGCCAGTTCACATCTAAATTTAACCCTTGGAATAAATGTAAAAAATAAATAATCCGTGCCCATGTGTGGCTGAATTCTGATGTAAAGAGGCAAATGGAAAGAAGAAAACACATTAAAAACCTTTAAGGCTGAGGGAACGGAAAGGGCCTTTAGGGATATAAAAACTGTAACAAGGAGTGTAAGAAAGCAATCAAACTAGCTAAAATTAATAATGAAGTTAGGATAGCTGAACAAAGCATCACTAAGCCTAAACATTTTTTTTAAGTATATTAATAGTAAGAAGATAGGACGGAGAATGTGGCCCCATTAATTTATGGGGGATAAGTTAGTTACGGAGGATCGAGAAAAAGCAAATGTCTTGGATATTTTTTTCCCTCTGTATACACTATAGAAGTCCAAGTACAGATATCATAGAGTAAGTAGCAATAATGGTTAAAGATTAAGTGCACTTTGGTTAACCTAGGATATGGTACAGAAAGAACTAAATAAGGTTAATATTAATAAATCTCCTGGACCGGATAATACATCCTCTGGTACTTAGGGAGACCAAGTTAGTTTATCTAGGCCATTGTTTCTTATTTTTGCAGATTTCCTCATGTCCATGTGCCTCTGGATTGGAAAAGGCTGATTATTCCAATATTCAAAAAGGGTCGTCGTCACAGCCGTAATTACAGCCTGAAGTTTAACTTCAGTGGTGAGGAAGACACTAGAAGTTTAATAAGGGAACATGTTCTATTGATGTTTCAAGGACTGACATAAGTAGAAACCAGCACGGATTTAGGAGGAAAGATCTTGTCAAACTAACTTGCTTGGCTTTTATGAGGATAAGTAGAAAATTTAGACTCTGGCATAGCAGTAGATGTAGTTTACTTGGATTTGGCAAAGCTTTTGATACAGTCCCCCATAGGCGACTAAGTATAAGCTATGGTCTGTTGGTCTGGGAGTCACATTTGTATATGGATAGAAAGTTGGTTAATGAATAGGATGCAGAGAGTAGTTGTTAAATGGGGCTTCATCATTATGGACTAAAGTGCTAAGTGGGGGGCCACAGGGTTCTGTGCTGGGGCCGCTTCCATTTAATCTATTTATAAATGATTTGGGTGGGTATTGTCAGCAAGGTTTCTGTGTTTGTGGATGACACAAAACTGTCGACCATTAAAAACTTCAGAGGATGTGCAATCGTTGCAGGGGGACAGATAATTGTCACATTGGGCTGCTAAGTGGCAGATGAGATTCAATGTTGATAATTAAGGTGATGCATTTTGGACTTAAAAATCCTTGTGCTGCTTATACTATAAATGGCTCTGTGTTAAGTGAATCCCTGTTGGAAGGATCTTGAGGTTTTGGGATAAACTTAAAGGTAGCAAGCAGTGCCAGGCGCAACAACGCCAGAGCCAGCATGGTATTGTCTTGTGTTAAAGAGAGGTATAGATTCAGGAGGAAAATGTTATTCTCCCTCTCTACAAAGCATTGGTAAGGCCTCATTTGTGATATGCAGTGCAATTTTGGAATCCTGTGTACAAAAAGGGCATCTTTGAAATGGAAAGGTTCAGAGAAGGGCAACTAAATTAATAAGGGGATGTGGGGAGCTTGAATATAAAGAGAGACTGGAAAAGTTACAATATGTACGTGGAAAAGGCGCTTGCGTGGGGATATGATACGGTGTATAAATATATTAACAACCATACAATAAACTATCTGGGGCATTGTTCACCAATAGAACATGTCAAAGGACACGAGGACATCCCTTAAGACATGAAAAAAAAGGTTTAGGCTTCAAGTTGGGAAAGGGTTTTCACTGTGAGAACGGTAAGGCTATGGAACTGTCTTCCAGTGGACGTTGTTATGGCAGGTTTCATGGTCAGTTTAATAAAAAGCTGGATGAGTTTCTACAAACAAGATGTTACAAGTTACTGGAATTGATACATAAATAGAGTTGGGAAAGGTTTTTCACTGTGAGAACGGTAAAGCTATGGAACTGTCTTCCAGTGGACGTTGTTATGGCAGTTCTTGGTCAGTTTATAAAAAGCTGGATGAGTTTCTACAAACAAGGAATGTTACAAGTTACTGGTATTGATACATAAAGTAGAGTTGGGAAAGGGTTTGTCACTGTGAGAACGGTAAAGCTATGGAACTGTCTTCCAGTGGACGTTGTTTATGGCAGGTTCTTGGTCAGTTTAATAAAAACGCTGGATGAGTTTCTGCAAACAAGAATGTTACAAGTTACTGGTATTGATACATAAAGTAGAGTTGGGAAAAGGTTTTTCACTGTGAGAACGGTAAAGCTATGGAACGGTCTTCCGTGGATATTGTTTATGGCAGGTTCATTGGTCAGTTTAATAAAAGCTGGATGAGTTTCTACAACAAGGAATGTTACAAGTTACTGGTATTGATACATAAAGTAGAGTTGGGAAAGGGTTTGTCACTGTGAGAACGGTAAACTATTGGAACTGTCTTCCACGGGACGTTGTTATGGCAGTTCTTGGTCAGTTTATAAAAAGCTGAATGAGTTTTCACAAACAAGGAATGTTACAAGTTACTGGTATTGATACATAAAGTAGAGTTGATCCAGGAAGGAATTTTTTCCCCTTCATGAATTTGGTGGGTTTTTTTTGCCTTCCTCTGGATCAACAGTTAGGCAGGAAATGAGGATATTGCTAGATGGGTTGGAATGGATGGACGTATGTCTTTATTCAACCTCAAATACTATACTATACTACAATATACTACACTATACTATACCTGTGTATGTAATATGTATGACTTTGTAATTGTAAAGCGCCATGGAAGATGTTGGCGCTATATAAATCCACAATAATAATAATAACAATATTGATAATAATAGTTATGTGACTTCTCGTGTACTGCAAAAGCTTTAGGAAGAAACAACCATATTCCCTGCTCTTAAGCTGGGTACACACAATCCAGGTAATAGGTCGATCCTATTATTGGAAAAACAGCCAATCCTACACACTGAAAATTTCTATCAGCCACTATACTTTAGTATAGAGGCCACCCAAACGACCTTTGTATATAAAGTATTGGGTAATTTCGTTTTCCTTTAAACTGAGAGATTTATATTAAATTCTGCAAGTGGATTCGTGCCCTTTAACTCAGCCTCTGAAATGAGGCAATACCTATTTAATTATTTACATGGGTTATTTACAAACAGCCATAATAATATGGGACTGTAAGGCGGAAATAACATGCTGACGGTACATAGACGCGGGGAATGTTCAAGAGTCTTGAATGACTTATCACTGCCCTTCTGGGATTCTTTTGGCTGTTATACCAAGGGTGATATTAGATTTTATTGAATAGCACTAATAGTCAATTACACTTGTTAGAGGTAGTAAGGGTTGTGATGGGGGAAGGGCTCTATATATGTCTGGGGGGGGATTAAACAAACATTTGCAGTTGTCACTTAAGGTATTTCAAGTGGTCCCCAAACAACTTTCAGTTTGGAGAGCTGCAAACAGGCACACCGCCCTCTAAATAACATGCCGAGACTGTCATCTCTGGAAAAGGCCATTGGGACTGTGAACAGCTGCTAGACCGATCTACATCTTTATCTGGCAAAGCCCCAGCCAAAGAACACACTCTCCGTGTCACCGAAAGTAAATGCATTTCGGCAGAGCCTCAGATACATCATCTCGGAGAGGTGGCTGACAAAGTCCTTTCTGTGGAATTATCACATTCGCGGGATCCATTTCCCTGCAGAATACTCTATTGTGTTTCACGTTCTGCTTACATCAACGGATTCAGGCCTATAATTTATTATCAGTGAGAATATTCTTTAGCTGCTCTGTTGCAAACTTGGTTAGAGGCTCTTACAATTGTTATTTTCTAGGGAAAAAACAATGTTTGCAAAAATTACTTTCCAATCTAATCCAGCCCCCTAGCCTGTACGTAAGCCTTGATTTTTATAATAAAGTAAACATTTACCATATTTTATAAGTGGACTGGAGCAATGTTCTCTCTAAAGCTGGGTACACACAGTACCGATACTGGATCCGACGTTATCGGGGCTTTATCGGTACCTTGCTTTTCCGAACGTGCGTGCGGCCGCCGAATGATCGGGTCGACCGAACGCATGTTCGGAAGAGGGAAAATTTCCCTCGGCCGCGGCCAAGGGAACACAGAGTCCTGAGCGTCCTCCCTATGCTGTGCATAGGGGGAGCGCTTGGGACTGTGTGTATGCAGATCTTTCAAATAACTTTAAGTGTACCCAGCTTAAGCTGTGCGCACGCACACAAGTCGCTACATAAAAATCTGCTGGAATATAAGTGCTGCATGCATTTTGTATGTCCACAGATAATCTAGACATGCACGCACAGCTGAAATACAATTAGGAACATTGGACTTGCTCTATTAGACCTCAGCCTGCGTTATGGCAAGGGGATTCTCCAGACCCTATCTTATTAACCGGCTGTGAGAAATGCTTTTACAGAGAGCCAGACAATGTAGGAGACGTGGGGAAAATATACGTAATGGATAGCAGTTTTCCCAAGACCGTAGGAGGAGGAAGCAAAGCTTTCAAGATGATCAATTTATAAGCCAATTTAAGCGAGCGTCTGCCCTAAAAAAAAAAGGTTTTTTTTTCTTCTGTGTCTTTTTATATTTCTTTGCTGCAGATTTTTGACAGAACGCACTGCACAAAGACTGACTTTTGGGCATAAAATAAAATATTACCTTCGAGAATGAAAACCCAATGACTTATTTAAAATGTCCAGATGAACAATAATATAAAATAATGCTTTTCTCCAGAGCAAGCGGCAAGCGTGCCTTACATTTCAGTTTTAGTAAAAAAAAAAAATCAAGTTAAAGGAAATCTTTACAGAAGTTACTTGTAATGCTAATTAAGTCTTTTTAGTGGGATTATGGGGAATGAAAAACAATCAATTCAGGGGTTGGTATAACTAAATGCATCAAACCCAGGTCTTCAGCTGGATCGTAAGGTTTGATTGGTCAGCTCTGGTTATGGATTTTAATATTAAGGAGCAATGTCAGGTGATGGTTTGCAACATCGTCTCATATTATAATGCTTTTTAGGCAGTTTCCAACATTGATTAAAAAGATATGCAGCTTTTGAAACCATCATTTTATATATATATATAGGTGGAAAACATTTACACCCCTTGCCATAACATTCTTATTCTTTGCTAATGCACACTACCTTGGAATGTTCCTAACAGTAATTTATACTGATTGGCTGTTGGACGAGTCAAACACGCTCAGATCTCTACTGAGCAACTGAATCAACCACTGGGTCAAGGCCAAGACCATAACGGTCTCTACTAGGGGTCCTGCAAAGAGGAAGTCAGAATTTCGGAAGCATTTATTTATACACAGACAATGCTGAAAGGGCATGTTAAGGTCATTTTTTTCTTTAAAAGTATATGTATTTGCACTGAACTTCCCCTTTAACTAAGGTGACCTGAAACACACTCAAACTCTTCCATTTGGGTAAAGCTTTAGACAAATTCTCAACATCCGAAGCAGCTTATTACCGCCCCCTGCAAGACCAAACTTCATTGTGGCTCAAGCTCCATGGTCAAATGGAGATTTGGCATCCAGAAAACATCTGATCAGAATGTCAGGAAATCAGAAAAAGAGAACCACCATCAATGATCGTCCTCTAGTCTTAATATGGGGTTGTATGTCCATACAGACAGCAGGAAACATCCACTAGACTACACGTATGTGGGGAACACAAGTTTACAGGATTATTCCATTTGTCAGTTGCGTGGACATCCTGGCTCCTGGGAATTTTCAAGACCGGCTTTCAGTTCCTTTAATGAAATGTAAATCTGGGTACACAGCTGAAAGATTTTTGAAAGATGACAGACAGGATCTACAAGATCCAATAGGGAGTCTACCGTGGCCAAGGGACATTTTCCCTCTTTTCCAAACGAGTGATCGGCCAACCCGATTGTTCAGTGGACGCAAACTCATTCGGAAAAGCAAGAAGGTACACAAAGTACAGATAAAGCCCCGATACCATCAGATCCGACTTTATCGGGCTTTATCGGTACGGTGTGTACCCAGCTTAATTCTCTGCATTGGGTCAAGGAGTTGCAGGTTACATGCAGTGCTGTAGGATTGTTGGTAGTTTCTTTTATCTTTACATGGCTGACGTCAGCTGGGGGTGAGGTTTCAGATAAGGGGGTACATCAATGCAAAACAGCAACAGGCTTTTTTTTTGTACAGGATCCATTTCTCATCATTGGTGATAATATTTACCACTTTGATTCGTAATTTTGCCAAATTTATTAACATGTTTTTTTTTTGTTTTTTTTTATATATATTACGTATCAATCGTTAGGCTGACTCAAACAGGTCTTTATTCAGCCTTAGCTACTATTAAAATATATAAAGCTTAAATATCAATTACAAAAACATTAAATACCCTTTGCTTGTATGCGAGCCATTAATAAATTGAAATACAAATGACACCCCACATGTACAGAACCCAAACTATATGCAGCCATTGGTGTGGATGGACAATAATTCCTCCAAAAAAGAGGGAACAACCTTTTTTTTTCCTTCCCTCTAAACTAAATGAATGTCACAGTTTACTCAAGGCTGACAGCTGCAATTCTTACTGTAAGATCAAGAGGCTACCTTATTCAAAATTGATCTGTACTGTTAGGAATTTATTCTGACCCAAATATACCATGAATAGAGGCTGAAGATTAAAAGCACCAATTCCTGCATAGGAGACTTGACCTGACTTCACTGAAAGAGATTGATTTAGAGATCAGATTTTTCAATAAATCCTTTTCACACAATTCAAGACAACTACACAAGCAAATGTCCTGAAGAGTTTAATGAAAAACAATGGTAAGGCAAGGCCCGGTATACAAAAGCTGATCATTTAGACCCTATTGAACATACGATATTTTGGTAGATAGGCTTACAGTAATGAATTCATAAGACAAAGTAAGATATTTCAACATATTTTAAAGAGGCCATTCATTCTAAAAGATATTCTTATAAGGGTGGAGTTGTCTTTTAAATCAAATCCACTCTGGTTGGCAGCTTGTACATAGACATGTACATAGAAAGTTTGTTCATCATTCTTATCCCCAGACACCCTTATAAAGGGTTGTGTATATATGAATACATTTGCCATGTGATTTTGTATAGAGTGCCTTTGTCCTTTCTTCTTTGGGGTTAAATTGGCCGCACAGAAGCACCAAAGAACTAATGATCAATATAATGAATGGTTTGTCAGTTCCAAAGACAGGTGGAAATTCACAAAATAATTTCTGTGATTGTACAGACAGTTTAAGGCTAGGTACACACAAGCAGATATCTTGGGCTGACCAATATTTCCATTTTTCTAAAGATCTGAGGAGCAGCTATAAAAAAAATTCACAGTTGGCTAATAATAAAAACGAACATTTCAATTCAACAAACATGGATGGTACGTGTGTTAGTCTCCATTGGATTAGATGATTATTTGCAAATGAAAGCAGTTATATACTGGCAAGTTACCAAATAAACCATCAGAGATGCAGGATTACGCTGCTGTATAGCGTATATGCAGAAGCGATACAACTGTAAGTATTCCAAGGTGAGATAGAGTCTTCAAACTGAGCTGTCAAAACACTAATGTACACTTTATAAATATATAGGCATGATTATAGCTAATGTAGCTTTTAAATATCAAATTCAACCTGCTCCAATTCACACATGTTCATTCATTTAAAAGTCTGTGAGTACAAAGTGAAATTGCTTTTCGATGATTTCAATTAGTGGCAATGAAAACCATGTCTGCTTTATATCCTATCTACTATCTACTATTTCAATAGGCTCTAAGGGCATAATTTACCAAGACATTGAAAGGGTTTTTATCTGGGCTTTATAAGGCAGTAGCAAAGGTACAGAGATGTATTTTGACCCTATAAATAATCAAGTGGTCAGTCGACAAAGAATTTTTGAGAGAATTTTTTATTTGTGCCCCAAATTTTTCACCCTATATTCTGTCAAAATTGGGTACAAAAATGGATCTAAGATGTCGGGAACTTTTTGCTAATGGCGAGGTCCTCTGCTACACAAACAGTCACAGTGAGACTATGTCAGCCTAGTGATCAGGGGTAAGCTGTGTGTACTAGCCCTTAAAAGGCATGTTCCTACCCCCCAACCCACTATACTTCCAATTCATGGACTCGCACAGCTGCTGAGGTGGTTCTGGTAGCAGCTGCCAGTGATTGGTTGAGATGTCACCATCATGACTGTGACTGACAACTGCTACCAGGAAGTACTCAAAAGAAGACAGAGCTACCAGCAAGGAGAAGATGGATTCCTAGCAAGTTATAGAGTAGAGGAGCACACTACTTTGGTGATGAATTCATTTATTTTGTGCAAAAGCATAACATGCAACGTTTTGGGACTCACTGTCCCTTCCTCAGGTCCCTTCCCCCGAAACGTTGCATGTTATGGTTTTGCACTAAATAAATGAATTCATCACCAAAGTAGTCTGCTCCTCTACTCTATAACTTGCTAGGATTGTGTATCCCTGGAAATAGGGGGCCGAGAGGATCCAACTTGTCTGGCTAATTAGCCAACAACAGTGTGCCACAGTACATCTGGAACCTTGCGAAGATGGAATCCTACCTTCAAGGAGGTCAGATGGTCATGGAAGTATCGCAGGGTTCTTATGGTTTTAGAGGGGGGGGTTGCTGAAGGTAATTACACAGGTGGAAGGAGGATGAACTTCTATTCTCTAGAATATAATAAAAAATATCCAGGATGTGTATTTGGGGCAGAGAAAGTAGTAAAGAATTGCAAACACTCCTTAAACAAAGAGCTACCGGTATATATTGTCCAACTGGAACGTGTCTACAAAGGGAATCAGCATGACACCATGTCCCATTCAGCCTCCATCAGAACAATTTTCTTTGCCATGACTGGTGAAGTGAGCTTCTCAATGGTGGATCAGCGTTGAAGAATAATATTTTTTATGGGGTTTTGAAAAAAAATACCTTTTTTAAATGATCCTAGATTCATACCTTTAAAATGACTCAAGGATCATGCTTCTAGCTGCAGTCTATCCAAAGTTACAGCAGTGTAAAGGGTATTATTTCCTGCTAGCACATGACCAGCACCATTGCGGAAATCATTTTCCAGGAAGTGATTTTTCATTCATTGGCAAAGATCAATAATTTGGTGATCAGAAGTGATCACCAAATTTTGATCTCTGTCCCCATTTTTTTTCTAAGTCTTCGCTAAGTAGCAAAGACTTAGAAAAAATCCTATTTGTGAATGGAACTTTGAGTTCCATTCACAAAATGTATAGTAAAGCTGTTAGCTTGACAGCTTTTACTATACTTAGGGACTGCAGCATGATCTCCATAGATCATGCTGCAGTACCTCCACTGGACCACTAGGGGGCATCAGAGCACTTGTAAGGGAAGACCCCCAGTGAAGGGGAAGCCCTGTGACATCACTGGGGGTCTCCCTTATCGGGAATACCATTTGAAACAGCGAGGGACCGGCAATGGAGGAGGGGGACCTACTTTAGGGGCTGCAAACTCCTGATCCCCCCATCGCATTTTTATGAAATCAAGGGGGGATCGAGGGGGCTAGGGGGGCACTTGAATGCTGCCCCCCGATTGCCCCTAGGACTAAAAACTTTTTTGCTTGCACTATAGCAAGCAGGCACACAGTGCCTGCTGCTATAGCTCAGTAGTATCTGCGATCGGCACCGATCGCAGACTACTACTTACACTGGACCACCATGGAAAATGTGGGGAACACTAAAGGGAAGCCCCGGACGTCCAGTGACGTCACGGGGCTTCCCTTTCCGCTGCGCCTCTGCACTTCCTGGCCGCACGAGTTCTGGAAAGGATTCCCTTTCCGGAACAGCATTTGGGGGATTGATATCTTCCGATCCCCCCCTCGGATTTGGACACAACCGAGGGGGGATCGAGGGGGCTAGGGGGGTAGTTGAATGCTGCCCCCCGATCGCCCCTAGCGGGGAGCAATTTTTTTTAATTAAAGGGAAAGCCACAGATCGTATATTCACGATCTGTGGCAGTTTGGTCATTCACTGCACAGATCGTGAATATACGATCTGTGGCAGGGAAAGGGTTAAGAACTGTTTACAATTCCCATCTTTTTCTCGTTTAATAACTTTTTGTGCCCATTTTAATAAAACCAAAAATATTGTTGCCGGAGATAAAGTTAATCAACAAAATTCCTAAAGCCAAAAAAAACAAAAAAACAAACAAAACATTGAAATTGTTTATTATTTCCTTGCATATTAATTACAATAGGAAATTTAACAAGCAAGCCTACTTGTAATTAATGATCAAAAGTCTGGAAGATAAATGCTCTGAAAGAGAATTAGCATATTAAAGCTTGCAAACAGAAAGGGGCAAACATAATCATAAACCTAGAATGCAACCATTGATAAGCATGGAGAATTCAAAGACATTATATTGATTTTTAATGTGTTTTTTTCTCCAGGATGTGAAGTTTAAAAAGAATCCCTTGAATGTAGACCAGATAGCTGTGCTAGTTTAACAAATTATAGTGCACACCTTAGTTAGCATGATAATTAGAGGCTTCCTCACAATAGATTTAATAGAATCAAACAGACCTTAAGCTGGGTACACGCATGCACGATTGTTACAAAGTGACAATCCGGCAGTAATGGTGCTTTGTTGTTACTGCGTGTATCCACCTTTATAAATAAGATGGGGTACTGAGAAAATAAGGTGTAAAAATATAAATACACTGGCAAACACGGGGCATATGGAACACTGTCACATTTTGGTGCAGAGATTTTTTTTTCACGTCTGTAAAATGCAAATAAACAGTGTTAAAAAACTATTACATTCTGGGGAAGATAATTACGACTCCCTCCCTACACACACTGTCTATATTTATCGACTATTATTAGATTAATCCAAAACTGCACCAAACAACAGGACTGCTCATATATCCGATTTTACTTACCCGACATTAGACCTGATCTGGCACAGGATCGTTCTAATGTCGCGGATGCACTCTGTCGGATAACATAAAATATACTATATATATATATATATATATATATATATTATATATATATATATATTATATATATATATATATATATATATAATATATAATATATATATAATATATATATATATATTAATATATATAGCGCTAGTAGAAGCGCACGCATGTAATAGCCCATGGGACCGGCCCACTACATGCGATGTGCTTCCGTGCGATCAGCATATTTGGTCCGTATTGAATGCGCTCTAATAGTGCTCAATACCAGAAGTGCACGGAATTGCACACGAAAGCACACATGATCGCACGTTCTCCCATGCGCTCAAGTGGGGCTAGGCCCTTACTGCACTCCCGGTCCAGCCAAGCTCTGCCCTGATTTCGACACCTGTCAGAGTCCCCCTCTTCCAGGGGTACCTGTGGCCACCCTTCCTCATAGGCATGTGGCCACTGTCAAAAAAAAAAAACGCAGTGGGGGAAAAAAAAATCAAATCTGTCAAACTAAAAAAAAAAAAAAAAATGTAGAAGAATCACTCAACCAAAGTGAAACTGCCCCTACTAATCTTTTATATCAGCATATTATAATAAAATAGATAAAATATCTATGTGCATGTGTCTGGCCACACCTCCTAACTTTAGTCACATGATCCCCTGCCCAATATGGACTGTAACAGGATTGGCTAGAGACTATTAGTAGTTGTGACCAGCTATAACCAAGTTCCTGCAGTAGCTAAGGACTGGGCATGTGCAAATAACATAGGTCAGCGACCACACTGCATACCGGATAGCTGGGAAATAAAACACAAGCCCTATTTCAGAAAGGCAAATCATCAAAATCAGAGTCGACAGTGGCGTAACCACCACCCCCGCAAGCGTGGGGGGCTACGGAAGGTAGTAGGGCCCACCCCAATCCCTCGATTGCTGCAGCGGCCAGCTGTTTTTAAACAGCTGATCTCGCGATCAGGTGCTTAAAAGACCATACCCAAACTTCCAGTTCAGTTCCAGAAGTTCGGGTCCAGTCTTTAAACAGCTGATCGTGCGTATGTTTCCTTCATACCCATGATCAGCTGTTTAAAATGGCTGGTTGCTGCAGCGATCGTGGAGGGCGGAGGGAGTCAGGGGCCTGGGCCTCCCGCAGGTCGAGACACAGGTTCCTTTTTTTATATTTGCCTTCTAATTCAGTGTTGTTCTGAGGCTTAAAAGGACAACTCCACCCTCATAAGAACATCTTTTAGAAAGAATGGCCTCTTTAAAATATGTTGATATATCATAGTTTGTCCTATGAATTCATTACTGTATACCTGCTATACTTCTGGATGCCTCATGGAAACTTAGCAATGTAGAAACCTGTACTAAGCATTTACTGAGCCTGGGCATGCTCAGAAGAGGCAGACAGGGGATTAACATTCAGTCATTGGCTGTGATGTCAACTGTCAAATCCATAACTGACAGTTACTAACTGTCAGTTATATCAAACACAGGCCAAAGAGATGACGTTTATATCAAACACAGGCCAAAGAGATGACATTTATATCAAACACAGGCCAATGAGATGACGGTTATATCAAACACAGGCCAATGAGATGACGGTTATATCAAACACAGACCAATGAGATGACGGTTTATAAAACACAGACCAATGAGATGACGGATATACAAACACAGGCCAATGAGATGACGGTTATACAAACACAGACCAATGAGATGACGGTTATATCAAACACAGGCCAATGAAGATGACGGTTAATCAAAAACAAGGCCAATGAGATGACGGTTATATCAAACACAGGCCAATGAGATGACGGTTATATCAAACACAGGCCAATGAGATGCGGTTATATCAAACACAGGCCAATGAGAGACGGTATTCAAAAACAGCCAATGAGATGACGGTTATATCAAACACAGGCCAATGAGATGACGGTTATATCAAACACAGGCCAATGAGATGACGGTTATATCAAACACAGGCCAATGAGATGACGGTTATATCAAACACAGGCCAATGAGATGACGGTTATATCAAACACAGGCCATAGAGATGACGGTTTTATCAAACAACGGCCAATGAGATGACGGTTATATCAAACACAGACCAATGAGATGACGGTTAATCAAACACAGACCAAGATGATGACGGTTATATCAAACACAGACCAATGAGATGACGGTTTATCAAACACAGACCAATGCAGATGACGTTAATCAAGACCAAGAGATGCGGTTTATCAAACACAGACCAATGAGATGACGGTTATATCAAACACAGACCAAGAGAGAGGTTTATCAAACAAGACCAATGATGACGGTTATATCAAACACAGACCAATGAGATGACGGTTTATATCAAACACAGACCAATGAGATGACGGTTTATCAAAACCAGACAATGAGATGACGGTTATATCAAACACAGACCAATGAGATGACGGTTATATCAAACACAGACCAATGAGATGACGGTATATCAAACACAGACCAATGAGATGACGGTTATATCAAACACAGACCAATGAGATGACGGTTATATCAAACACAGACCAATGAGATGACGGTTATAATACACAGACCAATGAGATGACGGTATATCAAACACAGACCAATGAGATGACGGTTATATCAAACACAGCCAATGAGATGACGGTATATCAAACACAGCACATGAGATGAGGTTATATCAAACACAGGCCAATGAGATGACGGTTATATCAAACACAGGCCAATGAGATGACGGTTATATCAAACACAGGCCAATGAGATGACGGTTATATCAAACACAGGCCAATGAGATGACGGTTATATCAAACACAGGCCAATGAGATGACGGTTATATCAAACACAGGCCAATGAGATGACGGTTATATCAAACACAGGCCAATGAGATGACGTGTTATATCAAACACAGGCCAATGAGATGACGGTTTATATCAAACACAGGCCAATGAGATGAATGGTTATATCAATACACGAGGCCAATGAGATGACGGTTATATCAAACACAGGCCAATGAGATGATGGTTATATCAAACACAGACCAATGAGATGATGGTTATATCAAACACAGGCCAATGAGATGACGCGCTATTCACGGAGCGCAAAGCTGGATAAGGGACTAAAGCAGCGAAGGAAAGTTTTCGGTGCAGATCTGAACCGAACCCAGGGGGTGAGGACTTGATCAGTTTAGGTCCCCATCCTGGGTTCTAGTTAGGTGTGAAGCAGGCCCATTTCACCAGGTTCATGTTGAAACAATGTAAATCACACACTGACCTGGGTTATAAGTGATCACCACACTGTGATCATCACAATATTTCAATCAAGACGAGAACGGACACTATTAGGGGCCCCGCAGGAAGTCAGTACATTGGAAGCTTTTATTTCATTGCTGAATGGGCAGATTAAAAGGCATGTCCACCCCCAAACCTATAATCCCCCCCACTACTGGCTCCACTCTGTAGTGTAATAAAATCCTTACCTCACATCCCAGCTCCATATGGTTCTCCTGTAGTACCCCCCCCAAAGTCCCAAAAAGTGCCCACCAGGAGGATAGCAGAGTCCATATAGGACTGCCTCCTGTCTCCCCTCCAGGAGAAGTTTGGCATGCCTACTGCAGGCCTCCCCCCCCCCCCCTCTCCCACTCGTTTCTTTCTCCCTCCCCCTTGCTCCAAACCCTTTCAGTATGTGATAGATATAGCTTCCCCAGCCCCAACTGCTATAAACTTATTGTCAGAAAGTCCCCCGATAGTTACTTAGTTACTTACCTTACCTCTTTCCCTCGCCTTTCTGAACTGCCGGCAGCCGCGTCTGTGATTGGCTGCCTCTCAGCCAATCACAGATGCAGCTGCCCATCCCACCCCCTGCTTGCAGTTCCGTGCAAGCAGAGGGGCGGGGCAGTGCGGCGAAGGATAGAGGGAAGGTAAGTAACTATCAAAGGACTTTCTGACATTAAGATTATAGTGTTTGGGGCTGGGGAAGCTATAACTATCACATACTAAAAGTTGTTCTTAAGGGTGGACATGCCCTTTAAGGTTAGTGGAATGAGAAAATGTAATATTCTAATCATTATCTGTCATGTATTTTTAAGGCAGCCCTTGCGCATGCATTTGCACGTTGCAAGTCCGTCAGGGCTTGACAGAGGACACGGTGAAGAAGCACGATATCGGGTAAGTTCTCTAACTTTGTTCCTGGCTCCTGCACATTTTATTGAAGAACCGGAGGTAAGACACAGCTCCTTTACCTCCTGTTCTTCAATTAAACTGAATACAAAAACATTTACCACTGGAGATACCCTTTAACTGTGTAAAGTCACTTAAACACACTTTTTACCTTCCATGTCTCTTCAAAGCAAAGCAGACACCCTCTCTCTGAAAAGGAAGCAGTCTCTCTCTCAGCTTATCGGGAAGATACGACAGTTGACTGTCCAGGTCTAAAGCTGAAGGGATCATTTTACATCTCTCGTCTTCGTTCTTCATCCTCTCACCCTGCAGTCAAGGTAAAATTGAAAAGATGCCATTTTAGGAACGAGTTCATTGGCAATCAATTATCAATGTTAGGGCAAGCTATGCCGAAGTCCGGAATAGTCCGGAGCACATGCAATCCACAAACAATTGGTGATCGTAATGTGCTCCAAAAATGGATCGCAGCACAGCGCATGGAATGTGGCCATATACACTGCCCTCCTCTGTAATTTTATGGCACAGTTTATGGCTGCCCCAACCAATCAGGATGTTTGCTTTTTTGTTGGTAAATAACATCTGATTGGTTGAGGCAAAATTAGCACCATTTTTAAGGACTATTATCGTACTGTTACCCCACGCTGACCCCTTTTTTAACCTGCCTTTAGTGCACATTTTCATTTTCCCTTTAAGTTTATTACCTGTGACTATGTGAACAGTACAGCATCTGTCTTTTCCCAATTTACTACTCTGGTTAAAGGGAAACTCATCCAAAAAGCTGGTGGTGACATCAGAAACCTTTCTTAGGATGTGAAAACGGAGTCTGATATTTTGGACCAAAAATAGTTGAACATTTCTGCCACAACTAAGCTTTTTGCAAGAGTAAAAACAGATTGGATGTGGCAGAGATTTTGTCCCAAGTAAAATATCCGCAGCGCGACTCCATCAAGTTGAAAGGCTGTCTGATGTGAAATTTGGAAGGTGTGTACACAGCTTAAAGGTGGACACAGATGCAGCAACATGGGTGTAAGATCTGGGGATCTCAAGATCGTATTGGCCAAAAGAAAAAAGATTTTCAACCAGCCCGAAAGGGGGGGATGGTACCTGGATCGTACAAACTCTATAATTCCGTGTATGGCTAGTAATAGTAACTGACAAAGCTGAAGTCAATTTCTAACTCGTTTACAAATACACTTGATATTGCCTGTTTGGCGTCTTTTTCTCCCCAGTCCCTAGTTAACAAGCCGTCAATTAATTTCTTTTCTTCCTATAATAAAAAAAACAAAAAAAAACAGAAGTATCTTCTCATCTAAAATGCCACAGCAGGAAGCCCATTACGTAGAACACATTTTTCCTGTCCATATTTCAGTGAACGCAGAGACATAAACGGGGCTATTATATGTCATTCTCGACAGCGCCGTCTGAAAGAAGAAACGCAATTTCTACTTTGCCGTTTCTCTAAATGAATTAATAATCAATGTAATTTCAGTTCAGAAAATATCACAAACCGAATCTCAGCATTTCAATTTATGTTTCAGCAATTAATGCCCATTAAAAATTCTGTAACTGGAATTACCATACTTGGAATCATTAATGGCATTTGGGACGCTGGCAGTCCGGTCGCTCTTTTTAAACTGTTGAACTTTTTCTTCATTGATTAAATATCTCCTTTACATTGGATGCAAAATCCACTAACTGCCAATTTACTACAGGGTTATCTTTACTTACTACACATGAAGCGGGTCCCATTTTTTTATGTCATCATGTAGCAGGACCAACGGATCTTTAAAAGGTGACCAACAGAATCTTCAGGATCACACCCAGTCCCGACTGAGAACGCAGGAGAGTAAAGAGAGACGACCACAAGTGAGGGGAATCTCCGAGGACACCATTGAGCGTTTTTCGGCCCTCGGGAGTGCTCGGAACTGCGGTACACACATTAGCGATAAAGGGCCAATCCCATTGGTAGCGACTGGATCAGCCCTTTAGAGTTTATGTGTGTCAACCACACATATTGAAACCTCCTTGAATAATTCCTAACTGGAAGGACCCTTGCATAATCTTTATAAAGAAATGAGGAAGGAATCCTTTCCCTTATAGAACCACTAACCTAGCAAAACACACCTAAATCTTCCGGCTATTCAATCTAAACGGCTTTTCGTACAGAAGGCACATTTATAAATATTAATTAGCTGCATTTGTGTTCACAAATAAGAGCTCTCTGCTCGTATATTACTTTGCTTTAGCAATCTGAAAACATCCCAATCTAAAACACAAACTGTAAAATCCCACTCTAGTAAATGGCATTAAAGTAAATGTAAGCCCCTGAATATATGAAGAAATAACTATGTTCAGTGTCTGACCACACCTCCTGACTAGAGATGGGGTCCGACACAAACCCGGATCTGTCACGGAACTCCTCCGTAGGACAGATCCTACGGAATTCAGAACAAATCTTCGAAGATTTTCAAATGTATGGGGCTATTTTGATAATATCTTTGAACTTTCGAAAATCCGATCGGAGGCCACGTTAGAGTTTCCGGTCCTATTTTCGAAAATCGAACGTTCGTGGCTATTTTCAATAATTTTCGAAAATAGCCTCGAAACATTCAAAAATCTTCGAAAATACGACAGGAAACCCGGTCATATTTTTGAACGTTCGAAGATATTTTTGAAAATTATCGATAATAGCCCCCGTACATTCAAAAATCTTCGAAAATTCATTCCGTTTTCGGATTATCTGGGTTTTCCCGAGGTCCGGGAATCCGAAAACAGAACGAAACTATGTTGTGTCGGCCATCTCTACTGCTGACCTCAGTCATATGTTCCTTTGCCTATTCTGATTGGCTAGAGGCTACTAGTGGGCGTGACCATCTGTAACAAGTTCCTGCAGTAGCTTAGGACTGAGCATGTGTAAGAACATAATGGTCTGTGACCACACTGTGTGATATTGGAATGCTGGGAAATAAAGCACAAACCCACTTATCCCCTTTTCTCATTCCTTTGCAAATGCCACCCATTACATAAAGGCTTGCAAAGTTACTGTTCTGAAAGTACAGTATTCATATAAAAATAGGATTCGTTTATGTAACTCATCACTACAGTCTGTTTTCTTTTCTTTCTTTCTTTTAATTAATTTAAAAATAATTCTGCCATATACTGTCTTAATGCCAATTTTTTTTTATCCACATTACGAGTGAATCTCTTTCAGCAAGAAAAAAAATAAATTGGTCTCTGGAGGGTCCGATTTTGAAAGATGAATCTATCTTTCTACATTCCTTTCCCCCAAATGAAATTCAGCAAGGAATTGGAAGATGAATTTGATAATGGACATTATAATCAACTCTTGCTCATTATCATAGGTAGAAAGACACATTTAATAGCTCAAAATCCCCCAAGGATTCTGTGGGGACATGTCCTGCTTTATCTAGTCCTAAAAATACTTCATTAAACCTCACAATGGAAGCTGTGCGAATAGATTTCATTTACATGATGTCAAAAAGGATAGAAAAACGATAAAAATTACATTTATGTTAATAATTTCCTTAACCTTTAATAAACTATCAGCCCCTTCGCCAACCTCTAAAGCCCCGTACACACGTTGGATCATTTTCGTACGATGCAGCCGACGAACGTTTAACGAAATTATCGTTAATCCTCATGATTGAAACGACATCTGTACACACAGCAACAATAGTCACCACGTTAGTCGTTCGATATAGAGGTTCGTACGTAAAGTAACGTTCGTATCTTCGCGCAATTACAAAAGCAGCGCATGCGCCTTTTATATATTTTTTCGTAGAACGTTAACGATAATCTGCCGACCATGTACAAATATACGATAATCGGCAGAACAAATTCGCCAGGCTGATCGTCGGAAAAAGCCGACAATAGACGGTCGTTGGTCTTTGACGATGGTTGATGCTATATTTTCGTACGAATATCACGCGATTACTCGCTTATCCAACGTGTAAGCTTGTTCTCAATGGGTAGCCAGGAAACGCAGCTATATTGTGTAAACATCGCCATACATATATGAGCAAGCTTAATTATTATTTTATTTTACCATTAATAACCAAGAATTTCCAAAAAGGTCTTGGTTTATTAGATTTGTATATTAACATGATTTGTTCTCCAGCATGTAAAACTAGGTAATGACAAGAATTTCCTGTCTGGTAAACGCTGGAAAGCAAGCCCTTGAGAACTAGCAAACCCCCCAGATTCTTTGAATCGAAAGTTGACCACCAGCAACTCCCTTCCCCCCTCCCCAGTGTAATCCTTTGATTAGTATTAGTATTTATTCCAATTCTCTCTAGCACCACCTAGCAGCCATTCAGGGTACTGCAGTGAGTCCAGTGTTCATGGTTTTACCACTGTCTTTTAGTATATAAGATATCTGGGGCAGGGGGGTTAGGATTGATTACTCCTATCTCTCAATATCATTTCATTGAGGAGCGCCAGCACATACTGTTTTCATATTCAAGGTTAAAGGACAACTCCACCCTCATAATAACATCTTTTAGAAAGAATGGCCTCTTTAAAATATGTTGATATATCATACTTTGCCCTATGAATTAATTACTGTATGCCTGTTATGCTTCTGGAGGCCTCATGGAAACTGAGCAATTTAAAAACCTGTACTGAGCCTGTACTGAGCCTGGGCATGCTCAGAGGAGGCAGACAGGGGATTAACATTCAGTCATTGGCTGTGATATCAACTGTCAAATCCATAACTGACAGTTACTAACTGGAAGAACCAAGAAGCAGAAACAGGGGAAACAGGACATTGTGCAGGATTTCAGGTTAGACTTATATATTTCACATTTCAAACTATTACAGTTTAATGCTTTGGGGGTGATTTACCTGTATGTAAGTTTTCATTTTGGGGCTGGACTTGCCCTTTAATGTTCTGGACTTTCCTGTATTAAAGATAGTGCTGAAGCACTAAAGAAAACTGGCAGAAGAATTACCTGAAGCACTAAAGAAAACTGGCAGAAGAATTACCAATCCTACCTTCCTGCCCCAGGTACTTTCGGTTTTCATCTTTTAAACTTCATTAAAAAATTTCTCCTTTAAAGGTGGCCATACACATGCAATTGCTGACACAGATCCCATTGAAATCTGTGGGCATGATGTGGTGGTGGTACAAGACCCCAACCAAACTCCCATAAGCTTTGTGGGGATCAGTGTCCATAAACGGGCCGATTGTATCTGCTCCCACGCCTTAAAGCTAAAGGGTGACCGATGGACATTTTTTATCAATTCTTTCTGACAGCGATTACCAGAGGCAGGAAATTCATCGGGACAGTTGTCAGTCAAACCATGTCTGATCCAACAGGATTTGGACAATATCAGCCATATACATGTATATCTGTCTCATTAACACCACTGATTAACTCTGTTTTCATGCCAAATGAACCTTACTGTATGTCTCTATGCTGTAGAGATCTCACCGATAATTCTCAAAGTCCCCTTTATGTTGCCCTCTCCATCACAGCTTATCTCCATGCCAACTGCCTCTGTCTCCATGCCAACTGTCTGTTTCTGTATATTTAGAATAGTTATTTCTAGACCTGTTTGCTTTGGCTGATACTTCCTACTGCATAGGGCACCTTTATACATTGGATTGTTGATTACACGGATTAAGCAAAGGGTTGAGGCAAGCAGCACTCAGTCTACTGGAATGATGCGGCGAGTCTCCAAAGTTGGCTTACAGCTTATTATATTTAAAGAGAGCAATTGGTGACAGCAACAGGTTTGGGGCTTAGGCACCCAAACCACAAACACAACAGAGGTTTCCCACTTGATTTATACTGACCTTTTTTTTAACATTTTACTTGATAGTGTTGAACCCAGTCAACATTTACTAGGTCTCCATGTCAACCCTCTCTCCTGCTCTCTGTGCCAACTCTCTCTTTCTGTCTCCGTGCCAACTCAATCTCTTTTCTGTTCTCTCTCAATGATAACTGCCTCCATCTAAACTTTCCATGGGGGGGGGGGGGGGGGACAAAGCAGGCCTTTTCCAAACCAGCAATGATTATTATTTGTGCATGGTGTATCCCTTATTTGGGATAGGGTCTTAGCTTGGTCCCTTCCTCTCTGTCTCCATTCCAACAGACTCGCTTGGGGATTATTCAATAAGAGTTGTAAAATGTTGCCTTTGTTCTTAAAGGGCCTTTCCACCCTTATAATAATTTTTTTCCATATGATAATATACCTTCCCCCAGCCCCAACCGCCATAAAATAATTTCAATAAAGTGCCCCGATCTTTACTTACCTTCCCTCTCTCTTCCGCCGCACTGCCCTGCCTTCTGCTTGCAAGACAGTGCAAGCAGGGGGCAGGACCGGCAGCCGCGTCCGTGATTGGCTGAGAGGCAGCCAATCACGGACGCGGCTGCTCAGAATGCCGGGGGAGAGAAGAAAGGTAAGTAGAGTTCGGGGGACTTTCTTAAAAATCTTTTAGAGCGGTTGGGGCTGGGGGAAGGAATACTAATATATTAGCAAGGGTTTTTATGGCAGGGTGAGGGATCGCAAAACGGGAGGGAGAGGGAGGGCTGCAGTACGCATGCCAAACTTCTCCCAGCGGGGAGACAGGAGGCAGAGTCCTATATGGACTCTGCAGTACTCCTGGTGGGCAGTTTTTGGGACTTTGGGGGGGATTACAGGAGAACCATTTGGGGCTGGGATGTAAGGTAAGGATTTTATTACAATACACAGTGGGGCTAGTAGTGGTGGGAATTATAGTTTTGGGGGTGGACATGCCCTTTAATCCACAGCAACCAATCAGATGCCATATCAGATGTTTTCTAACAGTAGTAGACCAGGTAACATCCAATTGGTTGCTGCAGAGCCCATTTCATTAAATAACCACCTATATCTGTTGTCTCTATTTCATTCTCTGTCTCCACGCCAACTGGGTCTCTATTGCTAATGCAAAGCGTGCCGCGGTCTGGAAAACTTTAAGAACCACTAACTTAACAGTCTCTATGTCATTCTCTGTCTCCCTGCCAACTGGGTCTCTATAGCTACTGTCTCTAAGTCATCCTCTGTCTCCCTGCCAACTGGGTCTCTATAGCTACTGTCTCTATGTCATCCTCTGTACTTATCCCCTTGTTTGTATAATCTGTATTGTTATAATGTACAGCGCTGCGTCCCCAAGTGGCGCTATATAAATAAACATATACATACATACTGTATAATCTGTATTGTTATAATGTACAGCGCTGTGTACCCAAGTATAATCTGTATTGTTATAATGTACAGCGCTGCGTACCCTAGTGGCGCTATATAAATAAACATATACATACATACTGTATAATCTGTATTGTTATAATGTACAGCGCTGGTACCCAAGTGGCGCTATATAATAAACATATACATACATACTGTATACTTGTATTGTTATAATGTACAGCGCTGTGTACCCAAGTGGCGCTATATAAATAAACATATACATACATACTGTATAATCTGTATTGTATAATGTACAGCGCTGGTACCCAAGTGGCGCTATATAAATAAACATATACATACATACTGTATAATCGTATGTTTATAATGTACAGCGCTGTGTCCCAAGTGGCGCTATAAATAAACATATACATACATACTGTATAATCTGTATTGTTATAATGTACAGGCTGTGTCCCAAGTGGCGCTATATAAATAAACAATACATACATAACTGTTAATCTGTAGTTTAATGTACAGCGCGCGTACCCAAGTGGTGCTATATAATAAACATATACATACATACTGTAATCTGTATTGTTATAATGTACAGCGCTGTGGTACCCAAGTGGGCCTATATAAATAAACATATACATACTTGTATAATCTGTATTGTTATAATGTACAGCGCTGTGTACCCAAGTGGCGCTATATAAATAAACATATACATACATACTGTATAATCTGTATTGTTATAATGTACAGCGCTGTGTACCCAAGTGGCGCTATATAAATAAACTATACATACATACTGTATAATCTGTATGTTATATGTACAGCGCTGTGTACAAGTGGCGCATATAAATAAAATATACATACATACTGTATAATCTGTATTGTTATAATGTACAGCGCGTGTACCCAAGTGGCGCTATATAAATAAACATATACATACATACTGTATAATCTGTATTGTTATAATGTACAGCGCTGTGTCCCCAAGTGGCACTATATAAAATAAACATATACATACATACGTATAATCTGTATTGTTATATGTACAGCGCGTGTGTACCCAAGTGGCGCTATATAAATAAACATATACATACATACTGTATATCTGATTGTTATAATGTACAGCGCTGTGACCCAAGTGCGCATATAATAAACATATACATACATACTGTATATCTGTATTGTTATAATGTACAGCGCTGTGTCCCAAGTGGCCTAATAAATAAACATATACATACATACTGTATAATCTGTATTGTTATAATGTACAGCGCTGTGTACCCAAGTGGCGCTATATAAATAAACATATACATACATACTGTATAATCTGTATTGTTATAATGTACAGCGCTGCGTCCCCAAGTGGCGCTATATAAATAAACATATACATACATACTGTATAATCTGTATTGTTATAATGTACAGCGTGCGTACCCCAAGTGGCGCTATATAAATAAACATATACATACATACTGTATAATCTGTATTGTTATAATGTACAGCGCTGTGTCCCAAGTGGCGCTATATAAAAAACATATACCTAACATACTGATTAATCTGTATTGTTATAATGTACAGCGCTGTGTACCCCAAGTGCGGCTATATAAATAAACATATACATACATACTGTATAATCTGTATGTTAAATGTACGAGGTGTACCCAAGTGGCGCTATATAAATAAACATATCATACATACTGTATAATTGTATTGTTATAATGTACAGCGCTGTGTCCCAATGGCCTAATAAATAAACTATACATACATACTGTATAATCTGTATGTTATAATGTACAGCGCTGTGTACCCAAGTGGGCTATATAAATAAACATATACATACATACTGTATAATCTGTATTGTTATAATGTACAGCGCTGGTACCCAAGTGGCGCTATATAAATAAACATATACATAAATACTGTATAATCTGTATTGTTATAATGTACAGCGCGTGTACCCAAGTGGCCTATATAAATAAACATATACATTACATAGAATCTGTATTGTATAATGTACAGCGCTGTGACCCAAGTGGCCTATATAATAAACATATACATACATACTGTATAATCTGTATTGTTATAGTACAGCGCTGTGTACCCAAGTGGCGCTATATAAATAAACATATACATACATACTGTATAATCTGTATTGTTATAATGTACAGCGCTCGTACCCAAGTGGCGCTATATAAATAAACATATACATAATACTGTATAATCTGTATTTTTATAATGTACAGCGCTGTGTACCCAAGTGGCGCTATATAAATAAACATATACATACATACTGTAATCTGTATTGTTATAATGTACAGCGCTGCGTCCCAAGTGGCGCTATATAAATAAACATATACATACATACTGTATAATCTGTATTGTTATAATGTACAGCGCTGTGTACCCAAGTTGCACTATATAAAAACATATACATACATACTGTATAATCTGTATTGTTATAATGTACAGCGCTGTGTCCCAAGTGGCCTATATAAATAAACATATACATACATAATGTATAATCTGTATTGTTATAATGTACAGCGCTGTGTACCCAAGTGGCGATTATAAATAAACATATACAACATACTGTATAATCTGTATGTTATAATGTACAGCGCTGTGTACCAAGTGGCGTATATAAATAAACATATACATACATACTGTATAATCTGTATTGTTATAATGTACAGCGCTGTGTCCCCAAGTGGCGCTATATAAATAAACAATATACATACATACTGTATAATCGTATTGTTATAATGTACAGCGCTGTGTACCCAAGTGGCGCTATATAAATAAACAATATACATACATACTGTATAATCGTATTGTTATAATGTACAGCGCTGTGTCCCCAGTGGCGCTATATAAATAAACATATACATACATACTGTATAATCTGTATTGTTATAATGTACAGCGCTGTGTACCCAAGTGGCGCTATATAATAAAACATATACATACATACTGTATAATCTGATTGTTTAATGTACAGCGCGTGGTCCCAAGTGGCGCTATATAATAAAACATATACATACATACTGTATAATCTGTATTGTTATAATGTACAGCGCTGTGTCCCCAGTGGCCATATAAATAAACATATACATACATACTGTATAATCTGTATTGTTATAATGTACAGCGCTGTGTCCAAGTGGCGTATATAAATAAACATATACATACATACTGTATAATCTGTATTGTTATAATGTACAGCGCTGTGCCAAGTGGCGCTATATAAATAAACATATACATACATACTGTATAATCTGTATTGTTATAATGTACAGCGCGTGTCCCCAGGTGCACTATATAAATAAACATATACATACATACTGTATAATCTGTATTGTTATATGTACAGCGCTGTGTACCAAGTGGCGCTATATAAATAAACATATACATACATACTGTATAATCTTATTGTTATAATGTACAGCGCTGGTACCCAGGTGGCGCTATATAAATAAACTATACATACATACTGTATAATCTGTATTGTTATATGTACAGCGCTGTGTACCCATAGTGGGGCTATATAAATAAACATATACATACATACTGTATAATCTGTATTGTTATAATGTACAGCGCTGCGTACCCAGGTGGCGCTATATAAATAAACATATACATATATACATACATACATACTGTCAGGGCTTTTCAGTTTGTTTTTCTTGATAATATCTGAGAGGCTTATGTCCCATTTCTTTGTGGGATTTCTCTATACAGAGTGTGATGCTGATGAAATTTCATCTAATCCAAAATCCCATTGTTGCGATTCTTAAATAAACCGGAGAACATAGTAACTCAGAGGGTGACCTTTTAATTTTTTCGGCCATTCATTGTCAGAGGAGCTAAGCGCTCTCTTTCCTAAGGTGATGGATTATTTAATTAACAGTTGACCTTTTCAATACTATTTGTTGCCTGTGTACATTTTCTAACGCATTCTTGATATTGTTGAGCCAACTTGTATTTTCTTTTCGGAAGGTGTATTCATGGGGCAATAAAACTGCAGATGCCATAAGATTTATAGCTGCCAATCCCTTTAAAGGAGAACTAAACTTATTTTTTTCAACCGTAATATGAAAAGTTTTCTTCCCAGAACACCCATACATTGCAATATTCTTCTCTAGTAAGTAACTTTAAGTACATAAGTATGTATGTGTAAGAAATAGATTCCTTATTGCTTCCTTATTGCTGCCAGTACAACCCACAGTAAAGAGCTTTGTGAGCAGTTTCACCTATTGCCACACCCCCTGACCCCGGTATTCACTGTATCTATGCACAGAAACAGTGTGGGGACATTTCCTATACATAATAACATAGTAATTGAGGTTAAAGACATACGTCCATCAAGTCCAACCTATTCACTTTTTTTTAAACCCTTCCTAACAGTTGATCCAGAGGAAGGCAAAAAACCCAGCTAAAAAAAAAAGGGGTGGGGGGGGGATTCCTTCCTGACTCCAAACGGCAATTGGAAATATCTCTGGATACAAATGTCTCCACATCAATATGGAAGTCCCCGATAAGACATTGAAATATGCTTGTTAACCTGCAGGTTTTTTTTACCAGCTAGTGTGAATTGCAAACAGTCTTCCATGGGCAATACAAAATATTTAGCATTTTGCTAACATCTAAAAAAAAAAAATGATTTTCCTAGCAGAAGATAAAGCACCTCAATGTACCTACCCACCTGGCATGTGCAGTGGTGGCTCACTTGCTAAAGCACTTGTTTAAGAAACACACAGCACATATAGGTCACAGGTTCAAATGTACATATCAACTTTTATTTTTTGTTTGAATTATGTTCCTAGTAAAAGATAAAGATTATTGATGGACCCAAACCTGGTCCATTAGCAATAAATTAGCAATTTTCTAGATATGTCAAAAATACTACACTAAATGCCAAAATATAAAGTGTTTGAGTCATTGATATGTGTTCCCCAGACCATTTCCCTGGTCCATGTGCCATTTACAGTAAGTTACCATTGCTGTGTTTTCTGTACTTTAATTTAAGGCTGAACTTTCAGATTTTTTTAACTACCACTTTTTTTTTTTACTACCACTGGCTTCAATGGGTCCATCAATCTGGACGCAGAATGGATTTCAGTGAGTTCGGCCATCTCTAATAAAGATTCTACATGTAGCAGTGTTCCACACAATATCTCTGTTGGGTTAGGGGTAAAAGCTCTGCTTTTAGCAAGACAAAGTGCATAAGGTTGCAGGTTCCGTTCCCCAGACTTACTTTGATTTCTTTACTGAACTGTAGAGATGGCCGGTTCGCGAACGGCAGATTATTCCGGATTTTCCGCCTTTTTTCCCGAAAATTTTCGTAATTACGAGGATCTCCATATTTTCGAAATACGGAGGTCCTCGTAATTACGAGAATTCTCGTAATTTCGAAAATTTTCAAAAAAACTAGAAATTCTTGTAAATTCGCGGAATCTCTGCATTTTGGGGATTATTTTGAAGACGGAGCAAGCCACATGTCCAAAATTATCCAATGGCAGCTAACATGATTATTGCCAGCCCCCTGGGTATAAAAGGCTGCTTCACAGGCACCATTTTGTCAGTGTGTTGGAGTGTGTTTAGTGGACACCTGACAGCGTAGGAGTTGGAGAGAGCTTTTTGAGCTTTTTTTGAGCTTTCTGTGTGTGGATTTCAGTATGGTGGTTTAGCACTTGTTGTTATCCACCCCTGTATTCACACATCTTGAGACCCAACAGTCCTTTTAAGGACTAACCTTGTTGTAACGGAGAGGAGGACCCGTCTCTCCACTGAGAATGTGGACCACCTTACATTCATCAAAATGAATGAGGCGTGGATCACATCTCAGTACAGCACCCCTATTGCTGATGCTGATGCCTGTGACTAAAGGCCTCCTGCCCCTGGCCACCCGTACTGCTCCTTCCGCCTCATTTTCCGCCTAGAGGCTTAGCTGATGCCAGCTTAGCTGGCAAATGGCAAATTTTTCTTATTGGCAGGGCCATATATGGTCCTACCTTGCTCTACTGCATTCAAGTTGTGAAATAACAAATGCTCTGCAACAACAGCTACTTTGTGGCTAATTTTTCTAAGATTGGGTCGATCCTACTTGGCCTGAGAGCAGTACTTTGTTCTTCCTTCTCTCTCCATGAGGCACCTTTGTGGTATCACCTACTCTGACCATCTCATACAGCCACAACAGCTACTCTGTGGCTAATGTTTTCAGCTCTGGGTCAATCCTGCCTGGCACTAGAGCAGTACTCCATATGCACGAAGCATACTCTGAGGGAAAGAAGCCAATGGGGTGAGGGGTATGTCCAGTGGGGCCAAGCCTGCCTGGCTCTTCAACAATGGTGGCAAACTGCAGTGGACATTATGTAACCCAGTCGCCCCCATCGCCTTCTTTCTCTTGTTGTCTGCAAACTACTATATAGGGGAATGTGGCCAATGTGGTGTGTGTAATGGCATTAATGGTAAGGTATATACAATAAATATGTGAATTAAAATATTTTACTACTTATTACAATACAGTAATATAATAAAAAGTATACTTGCCTTCCATCAGTTGCCGCATGGCTTGAACATAATGAGGCCTCTGCCTCTTAAGATCAGACCACTGTCTCTGGAGGGTAGAGACAGTGGTCTGGTAGCCAAAGCGGCACAGGAGCCCTTCCGTAATCCTGCGCTTTCGGCGCCGCACATGATAGGTGCCAGGGGGGAAATCATCGTACCCCCTGGCCAGGAGGTACTGTGTGGCATACATATGCCTTACAGAACTCGCCATTGTGCAGGCAGAAGGTTCCAATTCCTCGTTTTTACGAAAATCCTCGTTTTTACTGAAATCCTCGTATTTACGGAAATCCCCGGTTTTAAGGAAATCCTCGTATTTTCGAAAATACAGTTTTTTTAAAATTCACGCTAGCGGACTGTAATTTTTAGGTATTGTAGGCATTGATACGTGTTCTTAAGGTCATTACCCAGGTCCCTGAGTGATTATGTGTACGTTACCAAGGCTATTTAGACCACTTTTAATGCGTATTTTGCCGAACTTTCATTTTAATACGTTTTAACGGGTCCGCTCGCGGATTTTCGAATTTACAGATTTTTTCGAAAATCCACGGATCCTCACGCGGACCGGATTTTTCGAAGTTCGGACATCTCTACTGAACTGTTAATATTCTGTTTCTTATGTCCATGCTAGCTAAGAAATACACTAGCAAGATTACTTTTCTTTTATGTATAGAAAGCAAAGAATTCGATTAAAATAAGGACAGGAGCTGTTCTGTGTCAGGGAGAGGGAGGATCTCTGTGCTGTTATATGACTGGCTGTCAGCTTCTAGGAAGCAAGGCTGCTTCTTTCTTGTTTTGATCTGTTGAGCACTACAAAGCATGTAAAGTGTAGTAATACCTGCAGGTTAATTTCATAAATCACCCAGCAGCCCCAGCAAAAGGAGAGGTGAGAGAGGCTTGTTGTATGTTTGTTACTTTAGTTTATACTGGTTTAAAAAAAAAACAAAACATAGCTGGGGGTTGGATTGACCTTCCCTTTAAGATGATTAGTGTTTATGGTAAAGACATTAATCCAACCCAGTTCACTTCATTTTTTCTCTTCTGGTGACACTGCCATTCAGACCCCAGAGAAACAGGTCTATCATTTACCTCTAATGGCCATTATTCATTGTGCCTATTAATAGTTTATTTTTTACTTTTCCCCAATCATTGAAAATGAGAATATCCAATATATCTGGACTTATGAATGTTCCATCAATATTTTGGTATCTCCTAAATTGTTACACAGAAAATATGCAATCTTTGATATTTTTGTCTGTCAGCCTAGATAGGGATCATGGGAGTGAACCAATGTGACAGTAAAGGACTAGACCAATTATGGATGAAGGGGACACTATCTGCTCCAACTGCTTGATGTGATTTATTCAACGTCCCTCCAGAATTTACAAGACAGCAGATTGTTGCTGCTTATGAACTGACAAACAAAACCCAATGACATTGAATGACTTGTCTGATCAATTTCACTTGTGTGAAAAGTGGATATGAATTGCCATGCCTGTTAACAGACACTAAACATCCCTAATTCATTTTCTCATACACAAAAATCTTATCTGCAGACACAAACCAAAAATAAAGGCAACTGAACTTCACTACCCAGATTTATATGTATTTCCTTTACTTCCTCTTACTATTGTTCGATTTACCCATCAAATACTCTTACTTTAATATTCTCAGAATTCTAATGAGAAAATGGTGTTGTTTTTCCATAAAAATCCTGCATGGGTGGATTAAGGTTCTAATTATTATTATTGAGGATTTATATATCACCAACATCTTCCGTGGCGCTTTACAATTACATGTATACATTTACATTAGGCCCTGCCCCGAAGAGCTGCCAATCTACGCACATTTATTTGACACATACAACCTATCAGTAAGTCTTTATGATTGTGGGGTAAACCAGAGTGCCGGAGGAAACCCACACAAGCACGGGGAGAACACACAAACTCCTTGCAGATGTGTCCAAGGGTGGAATCGAACTCAGGACTTCAGTGCCACAAGGCATCAGTGCTAACCACTGAGCTACCGAGCTGCCCATATTCCAGATCCTAGTATTTCTACCTGACCATAACTGAAAGACTAATGATTAAAATAATTCATATATTTTTAAGTAATTCCTAGCCATAGACATACCAGGCTTTTTAAAGCAGCATCATAGAGGGAATAAACATGTAAGCAAATTGAATTGGGAGTGCACTAGGCTTCTATTTTGTATGTATACTATATTAAATTGGTCCCTAGTTGCACTTTATAATGGATGTATACTATCCCATCTTTATATATTTTGTGTGTTACAATGGGGATTTGACCAAGCCTCTGGGAATGTGTACTCCACCCAAGTTAAGGTCATGTGCTCTGGTGAGTAAAGTACTTATAGCAGGAGAGTTAGTCCAAAGGAAGCCACAGTGCAGCAAAGACTTTCAACTCATAAAATGAAAGTACTGATTGTGTAGGACCCAGCTGAAAAAGCCAACATTGAAGTGATGTCTGGGCTTAAAATAATTTGCCCAAGTTATTGAACTAATTGCTTTTATTTATCCAGAGAAGGCAGGCTTTTTAAAGCAGCATCATAGAGGGAATAAACATGTAAGCAAATTGAATTGGGAGTGCTCTAGGCTTCTATTTTGTATGTATACCATAGATATGCCTGATTCAGTCAGTGAAATCTTGGTGAATCACAATGAGCATGCTCAAATCAGTACCCTGCGGAGGAGGAGGGGCTAAATCATGGCTAAAAACACCAGACAGATATTTTTACAATTAGAAATTACTTACAAAGGCAAAGAACTTATTATTGTTCAATATATTCCCATAGTGTGTGCTTTATTTGATAGGAGGGTGTAGAGATAAATAAATCTTTGGACACATAGATGTATGATATCTTTAAATTTCCCTGTGTGTTTTGTTATTTGTCACTTACCTTCTTATATGGTAGGGGTGTCTAACCTGCTGTGGCCATCCAGGTGTTTGAAAACTTCAACTCCAAGCAATTCTTGGTTGCATTCTGCAGGTTGGGCATCCATGTTAAATGGTGTCCAAGTCATTCTTCTGTCACTCATACTGCTGCCTAATGGCTGTTTTCCATGGCCTTATTATTTTTTATGTTATTTTAAGATTTAATATATTCTCTTTAGTTATTAGCAGGTCGTAATTCTTAAATCCGTAAACTAGAACTGTGGGAATTCCCCTATAACCTACACTACAGTAAAACTTAACTATTTCTGTAATGGTAGGTAGTAGAGATGGATCCAAATGGTGTTTTGTTTTGTTTTTTTTTAAATTTGCCCATTGATACATCTTCTCCAGACTATTTTCCAGGTCCCTAAGCCATTTACAGTAAATTACCATTACTGTTTATACCTTTATATTAGGCAGGATTTTTGATACTTTTTTATTCAATGGGTCGAAAATCTGCAAATCAGCAAGTGGAACGTAATTGTATTTCAGTGAGTACATTTCTCTAGAAGGTAAGTAGATAGATAGGTTATATATATATATATATATATATATATATATATATATATATATGTCAGGGCTTTTCGTTTGTTTTCTTGTAATATCTGAGAGGCTTATGTCCCATTTCTTTGTGGGATTTCTCTTACAGAGTGTGATGCTGATGAAATTTCATCTAATCCAAAATCCCATTGTTGCGATTCAAATAAACCGGAGAACATAGTAACTCAGAGGGTGACCTTTTAATTTTTTCGGCCATTCATTGTCAGAGGACTAAGCGCTCTCTTTCCTAAGGTGATGGGATTATTAATTAACAGTTGACCTTTTCAATACTATTTGTTGCCTGTGTACATTTTCTAACGCATTCTTGATATTGTTGAGCCAACTTGTATTTTCTTTTCGGAAGGTGTATTCATGGGGCAATAAAACTGCAGATGCCATAAGATTTATAGCTGCCAATCCCTTTAAAGAGAACTAAACTTATTTTTTTCAACCGTATATGAAAATTTTTCTTCCCAGACACCCATACATGTGCAATATTCTTCTCTAGTAAGTAACTTTAAGTACATAAGTATGTATGTGTAAGAATAGATTCTGTATTCTTCCTTATTGCTGCCAGTACAACCCACAGTAAAGAGCTTTGTGAGCATTTTCACCTATTGCCACACCCCCTGACCCCGGTATTCACTGTATCTATGCACAGAAACAGTGTGGGGACATTTCCTATACATAATAACATAGTAATTGAGGTTAAAGACATACGTCCATCAAGTCCAACCTATTCACTTTTTTTTTAAACCCTTCCTAACAGTTGATCCAGAGGAAGGCAAAAACCCAGCTAAAAAAAAAGGGGTGGGGGGGGATTCCTTCCTGACTCCAAACGCAATTGGAAATATCTCTGGATACAAATGTCTCCACATCAATATGGAAGTCCCCGATAAGACATTGAAATATGCTTGTTAACCTGCAGTTTTTTTTACCAGCTAGTGTGAATTGCAAACAGTCTTCCATGGGCAATACAAAATATTTAGCATTTTGCTAACATCTAAAAAAAAAAATGATTTTCCTAGCAGAAGATAAAGCACCTCAATGTACCTACCCACCTGGCATGTGCATTGGTGGCTCACTTGCTAAAGCACTTGTTTAAGAAACAACAGCACATATAGGTCACAGGTTCAAATGTACATATCAACTTTTATTTTTTGTTTGAATTATGTTCCTAGTAAAAGATAAAGATTATTGATGACCCAACCCTGGTCCATTAGCAATAAATTAGCAATTTTCTAGATATGTCAAAAATACTACACTAAATGCCAAATATAAAGTGTTTGAGTCATTGAATGTGTTCCCCAACCATTTCCCTGGTCCATGTGCCATTTACAGTAAGTTCCATTGCTGTGTTTTCTGTACTTTAATTTAAGGCTGAACTTTCAGATTTTTTTAACTACCACTTTTTTTTTTTTACTACCACTGGCTTCAATGGTCCATCAATCTGGACGCAGAATGATTTCAGTGAGTTCGGCCATCTCTAATAAAGATTCTACATGTAGCAGTGTTCCACACAATATCTCTGTTGGGTTAGGGGTAAAAGCTCTGCTTTTAGCAAGACAAAGTGCATAAGGTTGCAGTTTCCGTTCCCCAGACTTACTTTGATTTCTTTACTGAACTGTAGAGATGGCCGGTTCGCGAACGGCAGATTATTCCGGATTTTCCGCCTTTTTTCCCGAAAATTTTCGTAATTACGAGGATCTCCATATTTTCGAAATACGGAGGTCCCGTAATTAGAGAATTCTCGTAATTTTAAAATTTTCAAAAAAACTAGAAATTCTTATAAATTCACGGAATCTCTGCATTTTGGGGATTATTTTGAAGACGGAGCAAGCCACATGTCCAAAATTATCCAATGGCAGCTAACATGATTATTGCCAGCCCCCTGGGTATAAAGGCTGCTTCACAGGCGCCATTTTGTAGTGTGTTGGAGTGTGTTTTAGTGGCACCTGACAGCGTAGGAGTTGGAGAGAGCTTTTTGAGCTTTTTTTGAGCTTTCTGTGTGTGGATTTCAGTATGGTGGTTTAGCACTTGTTGTTATCCACCCCTGTATTCACACATCTTGAACCCAACAGCCTTTTAAGGACTAACCTTGTTGTAACGGAGAGGAGGACCCGTCTCTCCACTGAGAATGTGGACCACCTTACATTCATCAAAATGAATGAGGCATGGATCACATCTCAGTACAGCACCCCTATTGCTGATGCTGATGCCTGTGACTAAAGGCCTCCTGCCCCTGGCCCCGTACTGCTCCTTCCGCCTCATTTTCCGCCTAGAGGCTTAGCTGATGCCAGCTTAGCTGGCAAATGGCAAATTTTTCTTATTGGCAGGGCCATATATGGTCCTACCTTGCTCTACTGCATTCAAGTTGTGAAATAACAAATGCTCTGCAACAACAGCTACTTTGTGGCTAATTTTTCTAAGATTGGGTCGATCCTACTTGGCCTGAGAGCAGTACTTTGTTTCTTCCTTCTCTCTCCAGAGGCACCTTTGTGGTTCACCTACTCTGACCATCTCATACAGCCACAACAGCTACTCTGTGGCTAATGTTTTCAGCTCTGGGTCAATCCTGCCTGGCACTAGAGCAGTACTCCATATGCACGAAGCATACTCTGAGGGAAAGAAGCCAATGGGGTGAGGGGTATGTCCAGGGGGGCCAAGCCTGCCTGGCTCTTCAACATGGTGGCAAACTGCAGTGGACATTATGTAACCCAGTCGCCCCCATCGCCTTCTTTCTCTTGTTGTCTGCAAACTACTATATAGGGGAATGTGGCCAATGTGGTGTGTGTAATGGCAATTAATCCAATACCATGCTCATCTATCACGTCTGATTATTGAACCTTCTGCTTTCTGGTCCTTCTGCTCCTTTCTTTCTATCTTCAGTCCACTGCTGCTTCTCTAACCTTCTGGTATTAAATCTCATCTCTGCCGCACATCTACCTGGCTCCCCATTAAACAAAATATTATCTACAAAATCCTCTCTTAACTTTAAATCCCTTCACTCTTCTTAGCCTTCTTATATTTTTTTCTTGTGTCCCCATATATCCTGCCGTACCCTCCACTCATCACAGAACAATCTCTTATATAGAGCCCCACTCACCTCTGACCTCCTCTTGCCCTAAAACCTTTTTCTCTTTTGGCTCCCGTCCTTTGGAATTCTCTCCCCTCTCGCTACAACATCAAAAAACTCAATAACAAGTTTTTAAATCTACCTTTTCAAGCTATCTCTCTGAGTACAGCACAGCACAGCACAGCATAGGACGGTTGATAACGGCAGCCAGTTATTACTATCAGCACTTTCCACCCTTTCTATGTATCTTTAATTTACCCACCTAAGTAGATTGTAAGCTTTATAATGGGCATGGACTCTCTTTCCTCATGTCCATGCATTTTTAAAGCACTTGTTATATTTTAGATATTGTCCAGTCTGGCGGGGCTGCGTCCCCTATGGGGCTATCTAAACAGATAATACAATCCATACCAATGAAGACGGGTAAAGGCGCTAAAAAATCTTACCACCTCCCGTTCCTTATTAAACAAGCAGGAGCCCAGAGAGATGATTGATAACTCACTCGTCCTTCCCCGCTCCTCTGACAGGTCCCGACCCACTTTGTAGCTTTATGATGAATGATGCCCATTACCTCCTGTTCTTCAATTAAAACTGCATACCAAAAGTTGATTTTGGGAGGGAAGATACACCCTTTATAAACACTTTGTTTCATCAACATCTCCAATGTCCCCCTTTAAAAAAACAAGACTAACCACTTTCAACAGACTAAAATTTTAAAACACTCCTTTTGTCCCCAGGGTCCTAACAATAAGAAGATGATAGATAGATAGAATCACAGACTTAGGTAAGGTCATAGCTTGGCACACTACAGTTTTCTTTTTTAAAAAACCTTTTACCTACCCCCAAAGCTATTTTGTGGGGCAATCTAAATTATTGCAGCAGGTAACAACTGCAAATTACTTTCTTCCATATCAATAAATCAGACAACACCAAATTGGTAATAATCCCTGGACACAAACACAAAAAGCAAATGTGGCCTGATATCAGCCTTTAGAAACAATGACCCAGCTTTAGATCAAACAAATAATACATTAGACAATTTCATCTGGTAGTGTCAGCCTATCCTGTTCACATCTTGCAGACATTTTAGTTATTAACCTACGTTTTTAACTTCCCCATCCACCACCTTGCCTACACTCTGGTTCTTATAACGCATGTATGTTGCCTGCATTTTAATAGAGCTTCATAAGCTTAGGAGGGCCTATCTTTCTTTAACCTTGTTTGTAATATTTATTCTAATACACTGCCCCTAGACCAACCACCCCCTCCTATTAAGTAAACCAGAGTGAACCTCTAGTCCTCACCCTTAGGTTAACCTTTGATCACTTTGTTGCCCCACCATACTCATAAGAATATTCCGATGGAAAGGTGCCTTTCTTCTTGCAGAGCCCAATCTTTACTTGGTTATTTAGGTCCTCAACCTGTGTAGTCTTAATGAAACATGGGTGATTTGGCGGTGTATATGATGTCCTTTAATATGGCTTATTAGTTACTACCCTTCCATTGTATTATTAACGGAAGTTAAACATGGATCGGTTTCCTAAAAAAAAAAAAAACTGCAATAAGAAAACAAACTTAATTGCAGATTACAATAAAAAGGTTATATGTTGTTATGACGTAATATCCAAACTGAAAAATATTGATTGCTTTAACCGAAATAGAGACCAACAAACAAGCTTTTGTCAGAATAGCAAACTTTACTTGACAAGCAATAGATGTTCTGTATACTTTGCTTACAAATATTTGCTCATTTTTACCTCAGGAACAATTTGGCTTTTGATTCATTCAATCTGAACAACACTGTGAACAATACATCAGTACATGTATCTTTCTTTCTATCTTTACCCATGCTTCTTTGGCCTGGGTTCTTGACATCATGGTCCCCACTCTCCCCGTGAAGGGTTCAACCATAACAAAAATGGGAAACTTTGTATACTAAGTTGCCCTTCCACAACATCTAGCTGGTGCACAAACAAAGAAAATGAATGTGCTAATACAAGAGATTCAGTTAAAACAGCCATTTCACTAAAAACAAATATCTCACCAAGCACATGTTGGTGACTCTGCATTATAGATCACTATAAAAACTCTACCTCCTAACTAAAGGATCATTGTGTGGTCAGAGAGATGGACTGGGCGAAAATCCTTCCCGCATGCAGATTCTCGGATTTTTTTGTCGGAAAAAATTTAGAAAATTCGAAAATATGTGTAAATCCCATTACAGTCAATAGGAGAAAAAAAATCACACATATACACCTATCACACCTAAGGTAAAATCGCAATGGGTAACTTTACTGTACATGGCTCTCTGGGCCTATGGTATGGGAACCCCGTACATATATCTAAGACTTTACAAAAAATACTCTTTCTTTCTTCGCGCTCCGGGGCGAGATCGCCACACTTTTTTTTGAGCTAACGCATTCTATTTTTGAGCCGCGGTTTGAAAATTAAAATTCAAGGAATTTTAGGGAAATTTCGAGTTTCCTCCAAGGAATTTTTGTAAAATTGATACAATTAACTTAAATGGCTCTAGGACCCGGTGAAGGACATCTTCGAAATGATCTTAGGGAACAGACCAATGTGATGTAGCAATTCTTATTGAAAAAAGAACCTTATTGGTTATGGTTTACTATACTATAATCAAGATTTTTTTTAAAATAATTTTATGTATCCGATCAGAATGCTTACACATAAAGGTGAAGTTTTAAAATTTAAAACAACCCCTCACAGCTTGAAGCCCATTGTATGGGCCGAGTATATGTTTTTCAAGGACTTAAAGAGAAAGGGCACAAGGAAAGAACAATGGTAAGGTATATACAATAAATATGTGAATTAAAATATTTTACTACTATCAATACGTAATAAATAAAAGTATCTTGCCTTCCATCAGTTGCCGCATGGCTTGAACATAATGAGGCCTCTGCCTCTTAAGATCAGACCACTGCTCTGGAGGGTAGAGACAGTGGTCTGGTAGCCAAAGCGGCACAGGAGCCCTTCCGTAATCCTGCGCTTTCGGCGCCGCACATGATAGGTGCCAGGGGGGAAATCATCGTACCCCCTGGCCAGGAGGTACTGTGTGGCATACATACTGCCTTACAGAACTCGCCATTGTGCAGGCAGAAGGTTCCGGTTCTCGTTTTTACGAAAATCCTCGTTTTTACGGAAATCCTCGTATTTACGGAAATCCCCGGTTTTAAGGAAATCCTTGTATTTTCGAAAATACAGTTTTTTTAAAATTCACGCTAGCGGACTGTAATTTTTAGGTATTGTAGGCATTGATACGTGTTCTTAAGGTCATTACCCAGGTCCCTGAGTGATTAGTGTACGTTACCAAGGCTATTTAGACCACTTTTAATGCTATTTTGCCGAACTTTCATTTTAATACGTTTTAACGGGTCCGCTCGCGGATTTTCGAATTTACAGATTTTTTCGAAAATCCACGGATCCTCACGCGACCGGATTTTTCGAAGTTCGGACATCTCTACTGAACTGTTAATATTCTGTTTCTTATGTCCATGCTAGCTAAGAAATACACTAGCAAGATTACTTTTCTTTTATGTATAGAAAGCAAAGAATTAGATTAAAATAAGGACAGGAGCTGTTCTGTGTCAGGGAGAGGGAGGATCTCTGTGCTGTTATATGACTGGCTGTCAGCTTCTAGGAAGCAAGGCTGCTTCTTTCTTGTTTCGATCTGTTGAGCACTACAAAGCATGTAAAGTGTAGTAATACCTGCAGGTTAATTCATAAATCACCCAGCAGCCCCAGCAAAAGGAGAGGTGAGAGAGGCTTGTTGTATGTTTGTTACTTTAGTTTATACTGGTTTTTTAAAAAAAAAAACATAGCTGGGGTTGGATTGACCTCCCTTTAAGATGATTAGTGTTTATGGTAAAGACATTAATCCACCAGTTCACTCATCATACTGTATAATCTGTATTGTTATAATGTACAGCGCTGTGTCCCCAAGTGACGCTATATAAATAAACATATACATACACACTGTATAATCTGTATTATTATAATGTACTGCGCTGCGTACCCAGGTGGCGCTTTATAAATAAAATCATACATACATACATACATACTTCTCTACTGAAAAATTGTACCATTTTAATTGAAAAACAGGAGGTAACGTAGCTATGTCTTAGCTCCTGTTTTTCAATTAATCCAACTGGAGCCGTCAGGAAACCCTTTAATCATACCCGCGATCACAATCACCCTCTGCTTCCCCTGACAGGTGCAGACTATATCCACGGTCCGTTTATGTACACACATGTGAGTGTAGTACATCCAATTTGACAAAAATATTGATTCAGGCAAAAAATCGCTTGTGTTTTACCAATCCTAAAGCAGACAATACACAGCTTGATTTTTTTGTGATCGAATTTATGTTTTTTTCACCACAATCAAAAATTAGAACCAATCACCGTTTCTCCCATATCAACCATTTGATATCGTAAACCAGCCATCGATCTTCCAGAACTTATGAAATCAGGCGAAAAATCTACATGCTTAAGTGTAGATTACCATGAAGACAATGTGGGGTCCAATTTCCACCTCTGCAGGTTGCTTTGCTGGGAGGGGCATATAACTATAAGCAGCGTTACTTGACTGTCCGAGGTCCCGCGTGTAGTTATTACTTTGCGGGATTTACTGCATTACGGACAGGAAAGGAGCTACATAGCGCAAAACATACAGGGAAAAGGTCTTATCGTTAAAAATGGTGCTAATTTTGCCCCAACCAATCAGATCTTATTTAACATTTGATGGCTAACATCTGATTGGTTGGGGCAAAATTAGCACCATTTTTAACGCTAAGAAGCGAGCACTCGGCCGAGACAACTGTCTGTCGGTCGCGGCAAATTTGCCACGGACGAATTTGCAAACGATCGATCGTGCGTTCCCATAGGGAACCGCACGATCGATCGGAATTTACCGACACGTCCGATCTGGACGAACGAATGAACGATCGACCGACGGGTCGAAAGTGCCGTGAATTGGTCGTTCGGGCGAAAATATCTGTGTGTACCCAGCCTTATAATGACATTGTCTCATCTACATCTCATGTCAAACAAATAAATCCAATTATCTTTTTTTTTTATTTGTTAAAAATTATTGAAATGAAGTGGGGTCTAACCCGACTAACTGCAGATACCGTGAAAGGTGTAGAGAAGGGATAATAGAGGTGTAGAGAAGATGGTACATTACATATACATATGTATATCGAAGTCTACTTAGGGAGGAAAGTAAATGTATTTTTCCTCTCTGCCTTTTTTTTTTTTTGCATTTATTTCCCTGGTCCCCTGTGGATGAAATGATATCAGGGACAGATGGTTATGTATAGGAGTCTGTGACTGTGCCCCCAATCCACCCCCTCTCTTATTTTACTGCTACTTTCTATTTTTAAACCAAATATTGCAGATGCAGCAAGAGCAGAATCGCATTTTGTCAAACGAGGTGTCACCATCAGTGTTGCAGAAAGATCCCACATGACGTTTAAGGTGTTCTTGTGCCTGGAAACCTTGGGTAACATTGATAAAAGTAGAACACTACTTTAAAGGGCAAGTCCAGCCCTAAAATGAAAACTTACATTCAGGTAAATCACCCCCAAAAGCCTAAACGGTAATAGTTTGAAATGTGAAATATATAAGTCTAACCTGAAATCCTGCACAATGTCCTGTTTCCCCTGTTTCTGCTTCCTGGTTCTTCCAGTTAGTAACTGTCAGTTATGGATTTGACAGTTGACATCACAGCCAATGGCTGAATGTTAATCCCCTGTCTGCCTCTTCTGAGCATGCCCAGGCTCCGTACAGGCTCAGTACAGGTTTCTAAATTGCTCAGTTTCCATGAGGCATCAAGAAGCATAGCAGGCATACAGTAATGAATTCATAAGACAAACTATGATATATCAACATATTTTAAAGAGGCCATTCTTTCTAAAAGATGTTCTTATGAGGGTGGAGTTGTCCTTTAAAATGAAGAAAAGTCCAAAATGTAACCAGAGGAGGTATTGATTCAGTGGTATAATGGCTATAGCTAATTTGGGGCAGCACGGTGTCTTAGTGGTTAGCTGATTCCTTGCAGCGCTGAAGTCCTGAGTTCGATTCCACCCTTGGACACATCTGCAAGGAGTTGTATTTGTCAAATAAATGTGCTTAGATTGTAAGCTCTTCGGGGCAGGGCCTGATGTGAATGTATATATGTATGTATATATGTAATTGTAACACGCTACGGAAGATGTTGGTGCTATATAAATCCACAAAAATAACAATAATTTAGTGCTTCACCCTGGTGAATGTAACTGCTTATGCCCCGGTGTTATAGAGAGGCAAGGCAGAGGTTTTATATTTATTTTGTAATACAGGCACTATACACAAAGTAATGTGCAAAGATTTCAGTGTGTTTATGAGATGAACCCCCTAAAATGATATTGTCATCCTTTCCGCTTTGCCCACTGCCATGTAACAGAATTCTATTTATAATGATTTAATAAAGCATTGACGTGCATATAGTACCAACCTCCAAAGCTTTTTATTTTCACCGTCCCCAGACGCACCGCAGGATTTAACTGCAGAACCTTCTACTAGAAGATGTTTCTGACATTGACAGGTGGTACGGCAGGACCGGAACAGAATATAAAAGCAATTGATAGGCTGTTGGATTGTGGCTAAACAGACCTTTTGGTCTCTTGAATAATCAACGGCTTATACGATGAAGAAATGAGAACTAAACTAAAATAGCAATCCAGCCCCCTTGATCACTGCTTCATCTTCTGTAAAGCCTCGTACACACGTCAGATAATTTTCACGATTTGCCCAACGAACGACCCATCGTGTGACATTAGTGCGAAAATGAAGCTGTAACGATCTTCTAAGACCAACGATCCACGGCTATTCTCGGCTTTTTCGACGATCAGCCTGGCAGATTCGTTCTGCCGATTGTCATTTGTTTGTACATAGTCGGCAGATTATCGGTAGATTGTAATGGAAGATTGAATGAAATACACATGTGCAACATTTCAAGATCACGCGATATTCCGTCGTCACGTAAAACGTACGTCCCGTAACACCTTTACCAACAAACATTATCTATCCACTATCGTTGATGTATGTACAGGCGTCATTGGCAGAACTAGGGTATAACGAGATGGTTGCTGAACATTCATCGAGCACATTGTGCGAAAAACGATCTGACGTGTGTACGGACCTTAAGGCTGAGGCCACACTGTGTCAGGTGGCAACACAGTGTAAACCAGCAATATGTTGTTATGCTCTGAAAATAGATTGCAGCACAGAACATGTAATTTGGCCACCCTCATTAACATGCCCTGCTCTGTGATTCTCACGCACAAACGGATTGCGATCGTTAGCACGGGAAAAAAACAGAGCAATGTGGCTCACTGCAATGCAAACATAATCGCACACGGAATCGCATGCGATTTCATGTGTGATTTTGTTGCGTTTGCGCGTGAGTTTTTTTCATTAAGTATTGGGAAATGCATGCGATTGCGATTTAAAATGCGTAACGCAAATCGCACCGCACCCGAAAATGCGTGCATTGCCGCAATTCCAATCATTTGAATCAAGCGCCAATGCATGCGCAAATGCAGAAAAATCGCAGCAGTGTGGCCTTGCCCTAAGTGCATATTTTGAGCTCTGCAACTGTGAAACAGCAGGTGGGGCTGGAGAGCCAACGTCACCTATCCCATCTGCCACACCGCTTTACAATGCTGCCAGCAGAGTGGACAGATAGGACAGGCTGGTGTCAGCTCGCAGTGCAGCAGGTCAAATCAATGCAGAAGTTTGAGAATAACCGGCAGAGATCCAGGGTGCAGGATCACTGTCAGATCAACTGTAAAATTGTTACATTTTGAGTTTTGTCTCTTCCCTCGGGACATGTTTTACGATAGGACACAATGTATCAGCCTTGCAGACAGACCGATAAGCATCCCCAGAACTGCAATAACCCAGCAGACCGTCTGCTATGAGCCAAGCACGGTCAGACAGAACAGGTGCGGTATTTACACATGGTTCCTCTGCTATCTGGGGAAAGACTTTTTTTGGCGTACAGCGCTGGTGTTCCAGGAACACATTTCCAGTAATACTTACCGGTTATTCGTCGAAAACAGATACTAAGGTATCAACTGACATAAACACAGTTTGGAAAAATGCAGCGCGTCAGGTTTCCAGATCCTTTAGAATATTATCAGCAAGGGGAATGAAAAGAATTAATAATTTACACGTAACATGTTTGTGCTGGAACACTGTACATATTTCTTAAAAACAAAAGGTGTTTTACATGTCATCGCATTGTCCTACGAAACAAGGAAAGAGAAATTTATTAAAGGGCATGTTCACCTTTAAAACAAAACTGTCAGCTACCTGCACTTTATTACCGGAATTACTAACCAGATATTTAAAGGACAACTCCACCCTCATAAGAACATCTTTTAGAAAGAATGGCCTCTTTATAATATGTTGATATATCATACTTTGTGCTCTGAATTCATTACTGTATGTCTGCTATGCTTCTGAATGCCTCATGGAAACTGAGCAATTTAGAAACCTGTACTGAGCCTGTACTGAGCCTGGGCATGCTCAGAAGAGGCAGACAGGGGATTAACATTCAGTCATTGGCTGTGATGTCAACTGTCAAATCCATAACTGACAGTTACTAACTGGAAGAACCAGGAAGCAGAAACAGGGGAAACAGGACATTGTGCAGGATTTCAGGTTAGACTTATATATTTCACATTTCAAACTATTACCGTTTAGGGTTTGGGGGGTGATTTACCTGAATGTAATTTTTCATTTTAGGGCTGGACTTGCCCTTCTGGTAGAGTAAGCTGGCCCCTCCCTCCATGCAGTCAATCAACGCTGTGACAACTGACATCACAACCAATGATTGACTGCTGTTTCACCTGCTGCCTCTGCACATGCTCAAGCTTATAAAAAGCTCATTGAGCAGAAAGGAGGAGGCAGATACCTTTGCCAGAAAGGAAAAGAACTTATGATTAAATATCTGGTTTAAAAAAATGTAATAAACTGGTGAAAATAGAAGGTGGGGTTACGGGAAGATTACTGACAAGTCTTTCGTTTTTTGTTTTAAAGTGAATTAATAGCAACCCTTCCTCACTGCGAGAATAACTACTCAATTCAACGGCCAATTCATTAAGGGCTAGGCCAGACTAACGCGATGTTAGGGCATATGCGCACGCGTTTCGCGCATGTGATTGCACATGCGATTTTGAGTAAAATGGAAATCGCGGGAACGCATAAATTCCTGCACATTTCCGATGCGCATGCTTTTGGGCATGCGTTTGCGTGCACCAATTTTTACCCAAACGCAAGCGGTTTTATAATTACAAAAACACAGGCGCAAATGTGGAACAACACACAACGTACAGAAATTGCACACGCAATTGTGTGCAATAACACTTGCGATTGCGTGTGCGATTTGGTGCGTTGTCGTGGCCTTAGCCTAATTGTTGAATGGGGCGGGAAACTGTTAAAAGGAACATTTCTATGTTTTATTGATCAATCTTTTGAGTGATATTGCAGCATAATATGATTGGACAAAGCAGTTGTCTGTCAATCGGTCAAATTGGATAGTGTATGGCCTTCATTTCTCCATCATGCAGACTTTATTAGTTTCTCTGCCACAATATTACCAGAATTACCCAGAATCCTCCTCAGCTTCACATTTCAATAAATCACGCCATGATATCAAAAGACTGTGTGTACTTGATGACATCACAAAGGAATATTTCCAATGACATATTTTACTGACAATTATGTATCCTAGTAAATAATCTACATGATAGACGCCCAATCAGTGAAAAAAAATCTCAGCCCAAAGTTGGGGTGAGCCATGGGCGTTGTGCTGGTCGGTAGTGTAGACCCCAGCCTGAAGGTTTGACACTCCTGATCTCCCCCCATTCACCCCCGTGGAACTCTTGACTTTCAATAACCTTACAATTTAAATACTGGAGTCCATTATTTCCTATAATATACAAAATGGTCAGATCTACTGCTACATCCAACATACTTTAGTTGTCCTTCCATGACCTTTGTACATTTACAGTAGACTGACAGCAAGGAGTACAATATCTACTTTACATTTTATAGGATATTCCACAAGATATTGCCTACTGTAAGATATAAGGATATAAAAGGTCACCAAGGATCTCCACAACCATATAGAATCACCAGTTTTGTATGAAGTTCTTTCATACACAGTGAGGTAGGAGTTGAATTCTATTATATTTCATTATCATTTTTACCTTTATTAACATACAGTTGGGTCGTGTCCACATTATAGATCTGACTTGTCGTTTTATCTGTTTTCTATGGTATTTTTTTATAGGTCGTCTCCCAGTGGTATCTTCTGCTGCAGTTTAATATGAAACTAGGTAAATGATGTACAAATATAATAGGGTCTGTTGTGAACATGTCTTAACTTAGCTATTTACAAGGTGTTTGCCTTTATAGTGGTTTTCCGATGATTGACAGGTCTGATTTATATTTTTAGGGGATGCCTTAGGGCTCATTCACATTAGGAACAGACAAAAACACAACTTAAAAACGCAGTGAGTTAACTGATGTTTTAATACGTTTTTGTATCCGTTGTTGACCGTTTGCATTATTATCCGCGTGTCCGTTTTTTCTGCGTTTCTGTCCATAGCGTTTTAACGGGTTTTTGAACACATCATTAGGCAGGACCAATGACATCACAGGAAAGCGTGCATTGTTATCCGTTGTACCGCGTTTTCATGCATTTTAGACGGATAGAAATGTGTACAACGCAGCAAGTGTGAACGATATTATGAAATCCTGTGGGGTTTTATGGTCTGTGTGTTTTTAAAGCGCACCCGCCTTTGAAAAACGGATACAAACTGATGTAGCGTGAACGAGCCCTTAATGTTATTTCTGTTGCTATTTTCTTATTTACGTTCTGCTGTTAAGCTAGATACTCACATTACCAATGAAGGACCAATCACGTGGTGTGTGTAAGTCTGTAACAAACTTTTCCAATGCTGACAAACAGTCCGCGTCGGTAAGAGACGTAAAAGATGGAAATTTCCCTCTGTTGCAGCCGCTCCATGTTACAAGTTGGTTGGTTGCAATCATTAGGTGTTTGGTAGTGAAAATTAAATGATCACAGTAAAAAGAAAACTTAACCAAAAAACTACTAAAGGACAGTGTTATAACAAGAAATCACTCCCCCCCAGCTAAACTGTAATGTGGTCCCTCCCTGCTTTACGTGTCGGAAAATCACGATCGATCGTGTATTTCCCTTATGAGACCGCACGGTCAATCGTTCGCAAATTCTGCCGCGAACGATGGACATTTGTCCCAGCCGAGCGTAGCGAGCGTTCGGTCGGGACAAATAGTCCCTCGATGTGTACCCAGCCTACAGATATAGTGTAAGCTTAAAGGTTCGTACACACTCTCAATTTTCGAGTGAGGAACGATCTGGCGGATCGGCATGTGTACGAATCTTCAGCCCCATAATGTGTTTAAAGAGGCCACACACTGATCTTGTGCTTCTACAACCTCTTTATTTCTGAGCCATGTTTCACACATTTCCTATAGCTGTCATTCATACCTGTCTGACCTGGTACTGACCTGACCTGATCTATTGATTTCCTATCTGTGTTAATGTTTTGTCCCCTTTCTCATGCTTGATGTATGTTTACATGCTCCGGCCCCATTCTAGACCTCACAGAACCAACCACAGAGTTGAGTCTCACACCTTATTCTGCTGTTTTTTCATCTAACCTTCATCAGTTTCTAATTTTTTACCTTTTCAGTAAATCTAACACCTCTATCACACGCTAATGACCTGCAAAAAACAATACTTCTATCTTACGTGTTCACAGCACCTGCTAGTTCCCTGCTAGATCCCGCCGCCTCTGGTATGTTCACTTCTACTGATATATTTTAGTTTCATTGGGAGATATTAATAACAGAGACGCAGCTGGCGCCTGATTGCAACACTGAAAAGGAACAAAATCAATTCCTACCTTGATCGCTTGCAGCCGAGGCTGATTTATGTGCTGCAAACTGACCCCAGCTCTAACCTGCTTCCATGTATCTTGCATGGACGTCAATTTCCTTTTATTTTCTTAAACATTTCTTAAAGAAATATAAAATTTACTATGATGTTCGTGGTGTGAAAAATATGTCAGGATGTTCCCTTTAAGGCTGGGTACACAACAGCAGATATTTTCGGCCGACCGATTCACGGCACTATTGGTTGGTCGGCCTGAAAATATCTGCTGGTGTGGGCCGGCTGGCCTCAACTGACCTCGATCGTTGGTTCGTCTGGATCAGACGAATGGACATGTCGGTAAATTCAAGTTCGTTCGCACTTTCTCGTAGCGAGCGCTCGGTCAGGACAATTAGTCCCTTCGTGTGTACCCAGCCTAAGAAGCACATCTACCACCAGTCTTTGCCCCAGACTAAGGGTGGAGGTGAATCCAGAGCAGGGCTTTGTAAGTAAATTTAGTGGCTGCACACCTGGGGTATAACTAGGAGGGGGGTTGTATTGATCCCAAGGCCATTTCTAGGCAAAAGGGACCCAGGCAAACTGCTAAGAGGGAGGGAGCCAGCTTAAAGGGCAAGTCCAGCCCTAAAATGAAAACTTACATACAGGTAAATCACCCCCCAAAACCTTAAACGGTAATAGTTTGAAATGTGAAATATATAAGTCTAACCTGAAATCCTGCACAATGTCCTGTTTCCCCTGTTTCTGCTTCCTGGTTCTTCCAGTTAGTAACTGTCAGTTATGGATTTGACAGTTGATATCACAGCCAATGACTGAGTGTTAATCCCGTCTGCCTCTTCTGAGCATGCCCAGGCTCAGTACAGGCTCAGTACAGGTTTCTAAATTGCTCAGTTTCCATGACACATCCAGAAGCATAGCAGGTATACAGTAATGAATTCATAGGACAAAGTATGATATATCAACATATTATAAAGGGGCCATTCTTTCTAAAAGATGTTCTTATGAGGGTGGAGTTGTCCTTTAAGTAGGGAATAAATTGTCTAGTGCGTGTATGGCCTCTATTAATCTGCCAAAATGTAGGCAATAATTATACTTTATGGGCATATCCACCCATAAATTGGAAATTTACATATAGCTGCAGGACCCCCCAAACCCCAGCTACATTTTACTTACCTTCACCAAAGATGCACCTAAACATACTTACAACACCTGGTCCATCGCCGCCTGGGTGCCGCCTTCTGTGACTGTTGCGAGCTCGTTGAATGCAGCTGTCAACTATTGGGCATGACGTCACCGGCGTGCCTTTGACTGACAGACGCGACCAGGAAGCAGAGAGGGGAAGCGCAGCAGAGCAGCGAGGGATCGGGTCTTGTAAGTATGTTCAGGTGCATCTTTGGAAAAGGTAAGGAAACCATAACTGGGTTTTGCAGCTATATGAAAGTTTTCTACTTTATAGTAAAGTAGAATTTTATTTTTTACTGTACAGTAATCTACTATATATGATTTTTTGATTAGAGTGGTGGACATTCCCTTTAAATATCTGGTTAATAATCTAATAATGTGCTGAGGTTGGGGGCAGGTAACAGACATGTGACCAGCTTTTTGGTTTAAGGATGGACTTGCCCTTTAACACATGGACAGCTCTCTTTAATTTCCATTCTAATGCATGACACTGGAAATGCCCCTGTCCTTTATATAGAATTGGTACAAACTAGATGATATATATATAGAATGGAGCCTCTCACCTCTGTCCTCAGTACCAATTTACAGTGGTTTATTGCAGCATAAGAATGTTGGAGAACTGATTGCGGTTTGATCTTTTGCTGGATGTATTGATTGTGATACATACGTCCTGGATGGAATAGTGGTCGTTGCTTCTTTTATTATCTTTTCTCTTTTCCATCCTATGGGCTGTTTACTCCCCCTATAAGATCTCATTTAAAGGAGAATTATTACTCCCCCCCGATGGACTCTGCATGCTATGTGCATAAAGTACTAATGTCAGCGGTACGGTGGAGAAGCAAGATACTGGGTAAGTTACTTAAAGGGCATGTCCACCCCCAAAACTATAATCCCCCCCACTACTGGCCCCACCATGTAGTGTAGTAAAATCCTTAACTCACATCCCAGCTCCATATGGTTCTCCTGTAGTCCCACCCCAAAGTCCCAAAAACTGCCCACCAGGAGGATAGCAGAATCCATATAGGACTCTGCCTCCTGTCTTACCTCTGGGAGAAGTTTGGCATGTGCACTGCAGCCCTTCTCCCCCTCCCTCTCCCTCCCGTTTTCCGATCCCTCCCCCTAGCACAGAAACCATTGGCCATATATTAGGGTTCCTTTCGCCAGCCCCAACCACTAAAAACATCTTTAAGAAAGTCCCCCGAACTCTACTTACCTTCCCTCTCTCCCCTGGCATTCTGAGCAGCCGGCAGCCGCGTCCGTGATTAGCTGCATCTCAGCCAATCACGGACGGACGCGGCTGCTGGTCCCGCCCCCTGCTTGTAGTGTCTTGCAAGCAGAAGGCCGGGTAGTGCGTCGGAGGAGAGAGGGAAGGTAAGTAAAGATCGGGGCACTTTCTTAAAATTATTTTATAGCGGTTGGGGCTGGGGGCTGGAAATTTTTTTATAAGGGTGGACATGCCCTTTAACTTCATTCCCGGCTCCTGAACGTTTTATTGAAGAACGGGAGGTAAAATTAAAATGATACCCCCGGCTTATACTCGGGTCAAATAAGGTAAGTTAAAGAAGGAGACCAGAGTCGCATTACAACGGAGCTACAAGAACGGTAAATGTAAGTAAATAGCGGTAACTTACATTTCTTTTCATTAGGAGACCGGAGCTGCGTACGGTAAGGAGACCGGACTTTAGGAGATATGCGGCTTTGCGCAGGTACGTCGCTACGTAAGTTATGTGCCTCTTGCCGAATGTACTGGTAATGGGGAGCAGGGAAGGAGTGCGTCCTCTGACTGTCAGTGGGACCGGTAACAAGCCTTCCTTCTTCTTCTTTGAGGGTCTCAGATGTTTGCCAGTCTTCTTCTTTCTGGGTCCATGGTGTTTTACAGAGACTTATGCATGAGCATGTTTTTTGTTGAACTTGCAACTACAGATGTTTAAAAACTACAACTCCCAGTAACTAGTTTCCAAACATCTGCAGTGCCTCAAAACAATGCAATGATGGAGTGGCATCGAATTGGGGGTAACTGTGTTGGATAACTCCATTTAAAGGACAACTAATGTTTAAAAACTATACAGATTCAGGAGGATGGTATCTTTTGTGAAAGATTGCCTTCTGATTCTGTATTGTTTTGAGGCTATAGTTGCCCTTTAAATGGACAGCAGAATTCGCATACAGTAATCCCATACAGTAATATACATACTGGATTTGGCTATTACTGTATGAGATTACTGTATGGGAATTCTGCTGTCCATTTAAAGGGCAACTAAAGCCTCAAAACAATACAGAATCAGAAGGCAGTAGTGGTCATAATTTCTACCCTCGACTTATACTTGTGTCGACTTATATTTGAGTATATACGGTATATTAATGATGGACCAACAGATTATCCCTGTTGGATGTTGAAATATCTGCACATTACAGTGGATATATAAAACATTGGAACATCAGCTTTCCATGCAGATTCCTACACAAGATGAATGTATTGCACATGTATCCAGTGAAAGGAGTGATGCCATTGAATTACTTTAATAAGGTTACGCTAGATGGCTCATTACTCATGCAGAGGCTTGCAGTATACTGAGTGGGTTTATATGCAAATGTGGTCACAGACAGTTTAAAGTCTGTGAGGGCCCTGGGCAAAGCATGGAGATGCTCAACTTTCAACCATTCCACACCTATGGTTTAGGGCCATCTAGGAGTTGGAGCTCTCTGTAATTGCTTTGTTTGCTCCTAAAAATTATGCCCTAACCATTGTAATTTTCTAAAACAATATTTTGCACAAAAAAAAATCAATTCCTCTTATCAGATTAGATACTCATCTCTCTCCTTTTCTGTGGACTGGTGACCAAACCTGCACAGCATACTTTATTTAAATGGACACCTTACCCCACAAAACAATATAAATCTAAAATTTGAGAGACAGAAGAAATTACCACTTGTTCTTACTTACACTTGATAATATTCATTGTGATAAATGGCCGAACTGTGACAGCTCCCTGCCCCTCCCACTGCCAGTTCCCCTGACACTTCTCCTATGTCTATTGTTGACGAAGATGAGAAGTCCAGGCTGTGCATGAAAAGCTGTCAATTAAGTCACTAAAAACTTTGGCCATCTGCATCTGTGATTTGGAATGTTTGGTGGAGTATCTTGAATCACACAATAAATTATTGATTTTTCTTCTAAAGCTGTTTCATGGGGTATAGTTTCTGTTAAATACCTTACAATAGCATTATGCTTCTTTCCTTCCACAGAATGCTTCTTTTTATTTTATTGGGTTTTGCACACACCTCCTGACACCAAAAAATGGTGTTATTTAAGGTATAAGGGCTAGACCACACTACTGCATTTTTAAGTGTGATCCAATAGTACTTTTAAAAGCACTCACTAGTGTGGCCCAATTGGAGAGGCCATACTAGGAGCATTGTGGCCATTTGTGCTGTGATCTGCTTATCGGAGCCTAAGCGATCACCATTTTTTGGTGCGATTCGCATGTGCTCCAATAAGGGCAAATTGCCCAAATCGCATGGACAAGTGGACAATAGACGGTAATGCACGTGATTGCGCAATGGCTAGGCCACACCACAGCATTTTAACGCGCAGTCCAATTGCAAACCGATGGCACGTTAAGAAGCGCACATAAGTGTTGGTCAATTAGTCTGGCTACACCGTTGCGCTGCGATCCAATTTTTGGAGCACATGCGATCACCTTTTGCAGATCTCCCTACGTGTAGGGTTCCTGGTACCTTGGTGTGCCAGTCACACCCTGGCATTAAGTTACCGGCCATCACCTGCATGGATTTCATGTCTAGCCCAGTGACGTCCAACCTTGGCATATCAGATGTTTAGAAACTACAACTCCCAGCAGGAACTGTTAACATGAAGTTTTTAAACATGTAGAGTGACATCTCCAGCAGGATCCTTTTTAAAGGGCTAGGCCACAGGTTTTTTTGCGCACGTGTTTTGTGCTCATGTATGCGATTTGGTTGTAATGGTTATAACCGTTTTGGTAACGCATGCGTTTCCATAATGAAAAATGTCAAACAAAGAACTGCGCACAAAATCGCGTACGACAACGTAGTGGGGCCTCAGCCTAAGGGCACAGCCACACTGCGCCGCACATGCAACCGCACACGGAATCACATGCGTGATTTCTCCTTTTGAGATTGCATGTGATCGCATATTGCAAACGGATGCGCAATCACATCGCACCCTAAAACGTGCGTTTTCGGTAAGTTGTCGTGATTCCTATGTTAGAAAAAAACGTGAGCGCGAACACACAAACATCACGAAAGTGTGGCCGGGCCCTTACATTGGGGTTTTTCGTACCAGGGATACTCAAGATGTGTAAAAACTACAACTCCCAGCATTCCCTCTGTAGCTGAGGAATGCTGGGAGTTGTAGTTTTCCAACACATGGAATCCCTGCAATAGCCTGGCTGTCATTGTACAGAAGTGACCATGTGACAGCCTATCACTTCCCAGTAAAGGACACACGTGATTTCCCAGCTGTTGCTAAAACTACGGCACGTGGGGCGGGTCAGACCCGCGCTATAAGGGGGATCCTAAGTCCCGCCTTCCCGTGGTCTCATCTTTGTTTGATTGGCTAATCCCAAGCTCCTCCGACATTGCGATTGGTCGAAAAAAAATGTCCGTGAGCTCCAATAGGTCATTCCTTTATGCTTTCACCGGATTGGTCGAGCGGAAAGCAAACATCCTTCGCCATGTTGGTAACAGATTCTCTGAATGTTGATTGGTTGGGAGGTGGACACCTTCTCTGACCCCTCGTCCCTGATTGGCTGCTCCTGTAACCCTTCTCCTCCTCCTTCGTGCGTCTCAGTCACGTGCGCGCCCCTGTTCTGTAGCTTGAAGCCGGTAACGCGCTCCTTCCCCTCTGGAGCGCGCTGCGAGTTCTCGAGTCTCTCCTCCCCCTCCTCCATTCCACCCTCTCTCTCTCTCTCTCTTTCTCTCTCATAGTCTCCCTCTCTCTCTCTATCACTGGTTTTATTTATTTATTGCCCCCCCAGTGGGTCCCATCACCTGTCACAGCCTGAGAGCCGGTAAGGAAGGGTGTGTGTGTGGGGTGAATGGGAGGGGGGTCACTAACTGTTCATTACATTAGATATGGGGAACCAGGTCTATGGGGTGTCACTGGTTAAACTGGGAGGCAGTGGTGTGTACAATGCAGGTATCATGGTGGTGCTGTGGGGGAGGGGGCATTTAAAGATGGCAGCCTGCAGTGATGTGGGGATAATATGGGGGTCCCCCCAGTCTATTCAAAGCCCCCCCTCATGTGATCTGTGGTTTTCACATGACCAGTTCCTCATCAATAAACTGGAATTGTTAATGTGGTAGCCACCCCCCGAGACGAGGTAGCCACCCCCCGAGAACGGTTAAGCCACCCCCCGAGACGCCCTGAACCTTCCAATACCTGAGGAAGGGACAGGGCATCCCGAAACGTTGTATAAAAATAAAAATTGGATTCACCACTGTAGTGTGCTCCCCCATATCTTCTTTTACTAGAATCTTCTGGCCCTTGGAGTAGAGTGCAGGGGAATGGCACCTACGTATTTGTCTGGCAAGCAGCCAACAGCGGTGTGCCGGAGTGTTTTCTGAACTGTATCCCGAGGAGAGGTGGCCATGTCCTGAGAGGAGGTGGCCATACACAGGTCAATTTAATTTATTCAGGTTATCAGTCTATCCCATTGGTATCGATTGAATCAATTCTTTTTTTTTTTTTTTTTTTTACATTCCAGTATTGTGTTTCTAATCAACGTTAGTCGCTGGGAACATTTTTTTCAGTCAATCTAACAAGTGTGCGATTGGTTTCCTATTTAATTAACCAACATGCCCACTTGTTGGGTATCAAACATACAGAATTGATTATTGATTCTGGTTCATGGTTATGAAAGGTTATTTATTTTTAAATCAACAATCAGTGTTTGTATCTGAGAAGGCGACTCTTACCTTTATTAGGTAAACATGCCCAACTTTTAACTAAGTTTTTCTAATACCCCCCACAATGAAGGGTGGGTTGGGAGCTTTCACTGGTAGCTCAGCAAAATCTGGAAAGCCACAAGTTGTCCCTATTCTATCAACTCTCCATTCCCTTGTCTTAGGTGTATTTACTGGTGTTTGAACTCCGTCTTTCTATCCTCAAAAATGGGCGATGTATCTGACATGACATTTTGCTCTATGTAGTTTGTAACTAACAATGCAATAAGGTGAACTAAACACCAACTATAAAACAATAGATATTGTGCAAGGTGTTTAATTTAACGGAGAGCCTTTGGTAGAAAGCTTACAGTCTAATTTGAGATGCAACATAAACTGTAAACATGTGTTTGTAGGATACCTTTCCTTCTCAGGCCTATCTGTAATTGAATTGGCTGGACTGTCCCTCCCCCCATCTGTTTTGTTTTGTTGGGATTAACCTTTTAGCTGCTAATAGTTTCTGCAGAGTCTTGCTTTCAGCAGAGAAGTGTCGGAGGAATATCAAATGATTCCTGGCTTAGAAACATATCCCCCCCTGTATGCAATGTTATCGGGATAATAATAATGTCTGTTTCATTTGATGGCTAAGGCCTAACATTCCTATATAACAGCTGGCTGAATGTATTAAATTATTTCCAGTGCTCTGTTGGTCAGGTTGCTGTCAGTTGGCGACGTCCTAAAAGGGGGATTATTTCTTTTCTTGATCCCAATTTTGACATCAAATAAAAAATCAGGGTGTATTTTTCTTAAAAATAATCCATGGTTGTATATTGATTTGAAGAGCATTGTCAGAGCACATGAAGTGCAGTTATGGGGCCTGTATTTTTACTGTGCTGTATCTCGCATGGACACAATCACACAGACATAAAGCACCTCTCTTCAGCAGCAGAGCAAGCCCATGTAGCACCACCTTAATCCTCATCTTCAGACATGCAGCATGGTGGTTAGCTGATTTTTTTTATCTCCAGTTATTTTTTAGCCCCTGTATCGATTTGTATTTTATGAAATTCGTTAATGGTTTGATTCTAAAGAAATTATTCCGTTGGTGCTTGTCTATTATGCTATTATTTGTTTATAACAATTTTTTGTATAATGTCATATCTTTTTAATGTCTTGTTAAGGGAACTTGTTTAGTTTTGTGATTTTCTGTTCCTAATGCTGCTCCTTGTCTACTTGGGATACCAGTTGAACGTTGTGCTCTAATGTCAATTACAAATGAATGGTCCAGGGTGGGGAATGCCAGCAGGTCCTCTGAGCGACCCAATATTTAGATTGTTTTGGGCCCAGGACATAGGTGTTAATGAGAAGATTGGATAGATTGTGTTTAAAGAGCTGTCTCGTAGGCAATAATTATACTTTATGGGCATATCCACCCATAAATTGGAAATTTACATATAGCTGCAGGACCCCCAAACCCCAGCTACATTTTATTACCTTCACCAAAGATGCACCTAAACATACTTACAACACCTGGTCCATCGCCGCCTGGGTGCCGCCTTCTGTGACTGTTGCGAGCTCGTTGAATGCAGCTGTCAACTATTGGGCATGACGTCACCGGCGTGCCTTGACTGACGACGCGACCAGGAAGCAGAGAGGGAAGCGCAGCAGAGCAGCGAGGGATCGGGTCTTGTAAGTATGTTCAGGTGCATTTGGAAAAGGTAAGGAAACCATAACTGGGTTTTGCAGCTATATGAAAGTTTTCTACTTATAGTAAAGTAGAATTTTATTTTTTACTGTAAGTAATCTACTATATATGATTTTTTGATTAGAGTGGTGGACCTTCCTTTAAATATCTGGTTAATAATCTAATAATGTGCTGAGGTTGGGGGCAGGTAACAGACATGTGACCAGCTTTTTGGTTTAAGGATGGACTTGCCCTTTAACACATGGACAGCCTCTTAATTTCCATTCTAATGCATGACACTGGAAATGCCCCTGTCCTTTATATAGAATTGGTACAAACTAGATGATATATATATAGAATGGAGCCTCTCACCTCTGTCCTCAGTACCAATTTACAGTGGTTTATTGCAGCATAAGAATGTTGGAGAAATGATTGCGGTTTGATCTTTTGTGGATGTATTGATTGTGATACATACGTCCTGGATGGAATAGTGGTCGTTGCTTCTTTTATTATCTTTCTCTTTTCCATCCTATGGGCTGTTTACTCCCCCTATAAGATCTCATTTAAAGGAGAATTATTACTCCCCCCCGATGGACTCTGCATGCTATGTGCATAAAGTACTAATGTCAGCGGTACGGTGGGAGTGAGAAGCAGATACTGGGTAAGTTACTTAAAGGGCATGTCCACCCCAAAACTATAATCCCCCCCACTACTGGCCCCACCTGTAGTGTAGTAAAACCTTAACTAACCTCCAGTCCATATGGGTCTCCGTAGTCCCACCCCAAAGTCCCAAAAACTGCCCACCAGGAGGATAGCAGAATCCAAAGGACTCTGCCTCCTGTCTTACCTCGGGAGAAGTTTGGCATGTGCACTGCAGCCCTTCTCCCCCCCCTTCCCTCCCGTTTTCCGATCCCTCCCCCTAGCACAGAAACCATTGGCCATATATTAGGGTTCCTTTCGCCAGCCCCAACCACTAAAAACATCTTAAGAAAGTCCCCCGAACTCTACTTACCTCCCTCTCTCCCCTGGCTTGAGCAGCCGGCAGCCGCGTCCCGGATTAGTGCATCTCAGCCAATCACGGAGGAAGCGGCTGCTGGTCGCCCCCGCTTGTAGTGTCTTGCAAGCAGAAGGCCGGGTAGTGCGTCGGAGGAGAGAGGGGAGAGTAAAGATCGGGGCACTTTCTTTAAATTATTTTATTCGGTTGGGGCTGGGGGCTGGAAATTTTTTTATAAGGGTGGACATGCCCTTTAACTTCATTCCGGTCCTGAACGTTTTATTGAAGAACGGGAGGTAAAATAAAATGATACCCCCGGCTTATACTCGGGTCAAATAAGGTAAGTTAAAGAAGGAGACCAGAGTGCATTACAACGGAGCTACAAGAACGGTAAATGTAATAAATAGCGGTAACTTACATTTCTTTCATTAGGAGACCGGAGTGGTACGGTAAGGAGACCGGACTTTAGGAGATATGCGGCTTTGCGCAGGTACGTCGCTACGTAAGTTATGTGCCTCTTGCCGAATGTACTGGTAATGGGGAGCAGGGAAGGAGTGCGTCCTCTGACTGTCAGTGGGACCGGGAACAAGCCTTCCTTTTCTTCTTTGGGGGTCTCAGATGTTTGCAGTTCTTTCTTTGGGTCCATGTGTTACAGAGACTTATGCATGAGCATGTTTTTGTTGAACTTGCAACTACAGATGTTAAAAACTACAACTCCCAGTAACTAGTTTCCAAACATCTGCAGTGGCTCAAAACAATGCAATGATGGAGTGGCATCGAATTGGGGGTAACTGTGTTGGATAACTCCATTTAAAGGACAACAATGTTTAAAAACTATACAGATTCAGGAGGATGGTATCTTTTGTGAAAGATGCCTTCTGATTCTGTATTGTTTGAGGCTATAGTTGCCTTAAATGGACAGCAGAATTCGCATACAGTAATCCCATACAGTAATATACATACTGGATTTGGCTATTACTGTATGAGATTACTGTATGGGAATTCTGGTCCATTTAAAGGGCAACTAAGACCTCAAAACAATACAGAATCAGAAGCAGTAGTGGTCATAATTTCTACCCCGACTTAACTTGTGTCGACTTATATTTGAGTATATACGGTATATTAATGATGGACCAACAGATTATCCCTGTTGGATGTTGAAATATCTGCACATTACAGTGGATTATAAAACATTGGAACATCAGCTTTCCATGCAGATTCCTACACAAGATGAATGTTATGCACATGTATCCAGTGAAAGGAGTGATGCCATTGAATTACTTTAATAAGGTTACGTAGATGGCTCATTACTCATGCAGAGGCTTGCAGTATACTGAGTGGGTTTATATGCAAATGTGGTCACAGACAGTTTAAAGTCTGTGTGAGGCCCTGGGCAAAGCATGGAGATGCTCAACTTTCAACCATTCCACACACTATGGTTTAGGGCCATCTAGGAGGAGGAGCTCTCTGTAATTGCTTTGTTTGCTCCTAAAAATTATGCCCTAACCATTGTAATTTTCTAAAAAAATATTTTGCACAAAAAAAAATCAATTCCTCTTATCAGATTAGATACTCATCTCTCTCCTTTTCTGTGGACTGGTGACCAAACCTGCACAGCATACTTTATTTAAATGGACACCTTCCCCACCAAAACAATATAAATCTAAAATTTGAGAGACAGAAGAAATTACCACTTGTTCTTACTTACACTTGATAATATTCATGTGTGAAATGGCCGAACTGTGACAGCTCCCTGCCCCTCCCCCATGCCAGTTCCCCTGACACTTCTCCTATGTCTATTGTTGACGAAGATGAGAAGTCCAGGCTGTGATGAAAAGCTGTCAATTAAGTCACCTTGAATCTTTGGCCATCTGCTCTGTAAGTAGGAATGTAGGTGGAGTATCTTGAATCCAACAATAAATTATTGATTTTTCTCTAAAGCTGTTTTATTGGGTATAGTTTCTGTTAAATACCTACAATAGCATTATGCTTTTCCTTCCACAGAATGCTTCTTTTTATTTTATTGGGTTTTGCACACACCTCCTGACACCAAAAAATGGTGTTATTTAAGGTATAAGGGCTAGACCACACTACTGCATTTTAAGTGTGATCCAATAGTACTTTTAAAAGCACTCATAGTGTGGCCCAATTGGAGAGGCCATACTAGGGCATTGTGGCCATTGTGCTGGATCTGCTTATCGGAGCCTAAGCGATCACCATTTTTTGGTGCGATTCGCATGTGCTCCAATAAGGGCAAATTGCCCAAATCGCATGGACAAGTGGACAATAGACGGTAATGCACGTGATTGCGCAATGGCTAGGCCACACCACAGCTTTTAACGCGCAGTCCAATTGCAAAACGATGGCACGGAAGAAGCGCACATTAGTGTTGGTCAATTGTCTGGCTACACCGTTGCGCTGCGATCCAATTTTGGAGCACATGCGATCACCTTTTGAGATCTCCTACGTGTAGGGTTCCTGGTACCTTGGTGTGCCAGTCACACCTGGCATTAAGTTACCGGCCATCACCTGCATGGATTTCATGTCTAGCCAGTGACGTCCAACCTTGGCATATCAGATGTTTAGAGAACTACAACTCCCAGCAGGAACTGTTAACATGAAGTTTTTAAACATGTAGAGTGACATCTCAGCAGGATCCTTTTTAAGGGCTAGGCCACGGTTTTTTTGCGCACAGTGTTTTGTGCTCATGTATGCGATTTGGTTGTAATGGTTATAACCGTTTTGGTAACGCAGCGTTTCCATAATGAAAAATGTCAAACAAAGAACTCCGCACAAAATCGCGTACGACAACGTAGTGGGGCCTCAGCCTAAGGGCACAGCCACACTGCGCGCACATGCACCGCACACGGATCACATGCGTGATTTCTCCTTTTGAGATTGCATGTGATCGCATATTGCAAACGGATGCGCAATCACATCGCACCCTAAAACGTGCGTTTTCGGTAAGTTGTCGTGATTCCTATGTTAGAAAAAAACGTGAGGCGCGAACACACAAACATCAAGAAAGTGTGGCCGGGCCCTTACATTGGGGTTTTTCGTACCAGGGATACTCAAGATGTGTAAAAACTACAACTCCCAGCATTCCCTCTGTAGCTGAGGAAAGCGGGAGTTGTAGTTCCAACACACATGGAATCCCTGCAATAGCCTGGCTGTCATTGTACAGAAGTGACCATGTGACAGCCTATCACTTCCAGTAAAGGACACACGTGATTTCCCAGCTGTTGCTAAAACTACGGCACGTGGGGGGTCAGACCCGCGCTATAAGGGGGATCCTAAGTCCCGCCTTCCCGTGGTCTCATCTTTGTGATTGGCTAATCCCAAGCTCCTCGACATTGCGATTGGTCGAAAAAAAATGTCCGTGAGCTCCAATAGGTCATCCTTTATGCTTCACCGGATTGGTCGAGCGGAAAGCAACATCCTTCGCCATGTTGGTAACAGATTCTGAATGTTGATGGTTGGGAGGTGGACACCTTCTCTGACCCCTCGTCCCTGATTGGCTGCTCTGTAACCTTCTCCTCCTCCTTCGTGCGTCTCAGTCACGTGCGCGCCCCTGTTCTGTAGCTGTAAGCCGGTAACGCGCTCCTTCCCCTCTGGAGCGCGCTGCGATCTCGAGTCTCTCCTCCCCCTCCTCCATTCCACCCTCTTCTCTTCTTCTCTTTCTCTTCTCTGTCTCCCTCCTCTCTCTATCACTGGTTTTATTTATTATTGCCCCCCCAGTGGGTCCCATCACCGTCACAGCCTGAGAGCCGGTAAGGAGGGTGTGTGTGTGGGGTGAATGGGAGGGGGGTCACTAACTGTTCATTACATTAGATATGGGGAACCAGGTCTATGGGGTGTCACTGGTTAAACTGGGAGGCAGTGGTGTGTACAATGCAGGTATCATGGTGGTGCTGTGGGGGAGGGGGCATTTAAAGATGGCAGCCTGCAGTGATGTGGGGATAATATGGGGGTCCCCCCAGTCTATTCAAAGCCCCCCCTCATGTGATCTGTGGTTTTCACATGACCAGTTCCTCATCAATAAACTGGAATTGTTTAATGTGGTAGCCTCCGAGACGAGGTAGCCACCCCCCGAGACGAGGTAGCCACCCCCCGAGACGAGGTAGCACCCCCGAGGCGAGGTGCCACCCCCCGAGACGCCCGAACCTTCCAATACCTGAGGAAGGGACAGGGCATCCCGAAACGTTGTATATAAAAATAAAAATTGGATTCACCACTGTAGTGTGCTCCCCCATATCTTCTTTACTAGAATCTTCTGGCCTTGGAGTAGAGTGCAGGGGAATGGCACCTACGTATGTTGGCAAGCAGCCAACAGCGGTGTGCCGGAGTGTTTCTGAACTGTATCCCGAGAGAGGTGGCCATGTCCAGGAGAGGTGGCCATAACAGGTCAATTTAATTTATTCAGGTTTCAGTCTATCCATTGGTATCGATTGAATCAATTCTTTTTTTTTTTTTTTTTTTTTACATTCCAGTATTGTGTTTCTAATCAACGTTAGTCAGCTTGGGAACATTTTTTTCAGCAATCTAACAAGTGATGCGATTGGTTTCCTATTTAATTAACACAACATGCCCACTTGTTGGGTATCAAACATACAGAATTGATTATTGATTTGGTTCATGGTTATGAAAGGTTATTTATTTTTAAATCAACAATCAGTGTTGTATCTGAGAAGGCGACTCTTACCTTTATTAGGAAACATGCCCAACTTTTAACTAAGTTTTTCTAATACCCCCACAATTAAGGGTGGGTTGGGAGCTTTCAATGGTAGCTCAGCAAAATCTGGAAAGCCACAAGTTGTCCCTATTCTATCAACTCTCCATTCCCTTGTCTTAGGTTATTTACTGGTGTTGAACTCCGTCTTTCTATCCTCAAAATGGGCGATGTATCTGACTGACATATTTGCTCTATGTAGTTTGTAACTAACAATGCAAAGGTGAACTAAACACAACTATAAAACAATAGATATTGTGCAAGGTGTTTAATTTAACGGAGAGCCTTTGGTAGAAAGCTTACAGTCTAATTTGAGATGCAACATAAACTGTAAACATGTGTTTTGTAGGATACCTTTCCTTCTCAGGCCTATCTGTAATTGAATTGGCTGGACTGTCCCTCCCCCCATCTGTTTTGTTTTTTTGGGATTAACCTTTTAGCTGCTAATAGTTTCTGCAGAGTCTTGCTTTCAGCAGAGAAGTGTCGGAGGAAACAAATGATTCCTGGCTTAGAAACATATCCCCCCCTGTATGCATGTTATCGGGATAATAATAATGTCTGTTTCATTTGATGGCTAAGGCCTAACATTCTATATAACAGCTGGCTGAATGTATTAAATTATTTCCAGTGCTCTGTTGGTCAGGTTGCTGGCAGTTGGCGGCGTCCTAAAAGGGGGATTATTTCTTTTCTTGATCCCAATTTGACACAAATAAAAAATCAGGGTGTATTTTTTTAAAAATAATCATGGTTGTATATTGATTTGAAGAGCATTGTCAGAGCACATGAAGTGCAGTTATGGGGCCTGTATTTTACTGTGCTGTATCTCGCATGGACACAATCACACAGACATAAAGCACCTCTCTTCAGCAGCAGAGCAAGCCCATGTAGCACCACCTTAATCCTCATCTTCAGACATGCAGCATGGTGGTTCGCTGATTTTTTTTTTATCTCCAGTTATTTTTTAGCCCTGTATCCGATTTGTATTTTATGAAATTCGTTAATGGTTTGATTCTAAAGAAATTATTTCCGTTTGGTGCTTGTCTTTATGCTTATTTGTTTATAACAATTTTTTGTATAATGTCATATCTTTTTAATGTCTTGTTAAGGGAACTTGTTTAGTTTTGTGATTTTCTGTTCCTAATGCTGCTCCTTGTCTACTTGGGATACCAGTTGAACGTTGTGCTCTAATGTCAATTAAAAATGAATGGTCCAGGGTGGGGAATGCCAGCAGGTCCTCTAGCGGACCCAATATTTAGATTGTTTTGGGCCCAGGACATAGGTGTTAAGGTGTTAATGAGAAGATTGGATAGATTGTGTTTAAAGAGCTGTCTCAGGCCATTGTGCAGATTATTATATTTATTTCCAATGAGTGCTCACCTATTCCTGTGACTGTCTTGTGTATCTACTCATGTGCCATTGTTATCTATGCCAAAGACTAGGATGAATAATGGAACTGTCCAATCTCTGCCCTGTTGCTGAGTGCAGTATGCTAACATCTGGAGGGGGTCACAGGTTGGACATCTCGGAGATACGTATTGCATGGATTCTGCTTACGCCTGTTCTATATCTGGAACATATCGTTTTGGCCTCCTTGAGGCTGCGGCCTCTTTACAAAGCGCGGTTTGTGATATTCAGTAATTGGAGCGCACACGTTATCACAAATCTTTCGTGAATCGCATGCGCTCCAATAACAGTATAATGGCAGAATCACAGCGCAGTGTGGCCAGGCATGTGTTTCTCACGCGTTAACAGATCACAAAACACGATCATTAGATCTAGGCCACTATAGCTCGGTTTTCCCGTGTACGCGTTTTGCTCTCGCGTTCCCGCGATTTTCGATAACACGTGTTTTGCAGCAAGCATTTTTTCCGCACAATCGCTTGCGTTTTCGCTTTAAAGATAGCAAAACCGTGAGCGCAAAAATAACGCACAGCGCGATAACGCACGCAGAAGCGTGCAAGCTTGGTGCGTTGTTGTATGGCCTAAGCGTGTAAGGAACGCCCTAGAGTGGCCTAGACCTGAATTAAATTTCCAGTGTATTTCCATCCCCTTATCTGAGCTCAAATGTAAACATGACCATTTTTTCCAAAACTTTACTGATTCCTAAATGAAGTTGGTTTACAATCCTATCTCTTTGTTCAGGCTTAAATAAATGACCATATCACTTCTAACTGTGGCTGTAGATGCTGGTGTTCAGTTTCATGACCTTGCTGCAAAATATAAAAGTTTAATGCCTCTCACTTTAGACCAATGAAAAAAAGCCTCATCCTTATGCCAGAAGAAATTCCTACCCAGCGTGCATTACAGCATTAGCTCATTGGTGTATTATGGCCTTCTATATATGGCATTTTTTTGCTGTTGTTGCTTGGATGATTAAAATAAATTAACTTTGTATATTCATGTGCAGTGTTTTGTAACTTGCTCTTGTTCAGCTGCAACAATATATTTAGTAATTCAAAAAATTAACAAAGATACAATTTATCTATAGCTACCAATTAGAATACATCTTCTACTTTCCCTAGTAAGGTCGTAAGGTCATAATGATAAAATGGAACATCTGATTGGTTGGTACACGTTAGCCCCTCATTTAATAATAAAAAAAGCTGGAACCTGGGTACACACCTATCGATTTTCCTCCTGACCGACCGTTCGATACTTTCGAACGGTCGGCCAGGAGGAAGGACTGTCGGTCGCGGCAAAAGCAGCCGCGTCCGATAGTCACCGCGACCCGATCGTGCGGTCCATAGAGGACCGCACGATCGGATGAGGTTTTCCACCCTGTCCGATCGTCTTCGTCCGATTCGACGAACGGTCGATCGAACATGGGCACTTTCGGATGCGATAATTTCGGTCCGATCGACCGATACACTGAACATCGGTCGTATCGGACCGAAATATCTCATCGGTGTACCCAGCTTATACCCAGCCCTTTTTAGCAATTGTTCTCCGGTCGATTTGTGATTGATGGCAACGGATGGATATCCAATCGGAAGAACTGGTCGAATTTTCCCACCTTGTGTTGCCACAAATTTCCTCTTAAAATTGTAAAGAGATGGGGACTTGGCCCAAACATTTTTCTGATAAAATGCACGATATTCTCGAATGGAAAAACAGCATACACTTGAGAGATTCGATTTAATGTACAAAATCACTATTTGTTTGTACAGAAGATGGTCAAAAGTACTCTGTCTGATAACGTATCTGTAAAGAAGCAGTAAAATCATGTATGTTGTATACTAAGGCAAAAAAAATGTACCTTTTGTTTGGGATAAGAAATAGACTGACCTAGATCAGTTTAAACTGTATTGCCGTTATCTAAACTAGCGGGCCAATCAAAAGACTTTGGTCAGGCAGCTGACATAGACCAATTCACCACTGCCATATGGCCTCTTGGTGTGTCTAATGTCATATCTGGGTAGAACTAGATAGTATTAGGGCTAGGCCACACAAACGCGTTTGCACATGCGTTTTCGCATGTGCAAACTTGATTAAACTGCAATTAGATTAGAATGGAAATCGCGGGAATGCAAAATTTAACACGTTTTTTGATGCGTTTGCGCATCGGTTTCGCGATCACCATTTTTTGCGCAAAGCATGTGTTTCTATTATGTTAAATTGCAAAATCGCATGCGCAATAACGCTTGCGCGCGCAATTTGGTGCATTGTAGTGGGGCCTCAGCCTTATAAAGCAACAAAATTCAGCTGAGTTGTCTTCTAGTCCATCATAGAGATGAGTTTTTGGTTGCCCTGGGCCCCTAAACTGTAGGGGGCACATTTTGCACCAGAGACCTCCATAGACTTAAAAGTGGCCCTGCCCAAAGCGTACAGTATAAAAAGAATGTCTTTCTTGTGACTGCAAGGAATTAGGGAAGTTCCAAACATAGGTAACGGGAAAGACAGATCCTGTCATTGAATGACACATGGATCAGTTAGTGACTGTTATAGAGACAGATTTTTCAATCACAAAGCAGCTGTCAGATCTTTATTGGGACATTTGCCTTGCTTAGGGGCCTCCTTTCCCCTGAAAGCTGTTATTTTAAAGGGCAACTATGCCCAAAAAAAGCACACCGAGAGGTTTTTATAAGTATCTGTTATTTCAGTACACTGAATGCTGGTGCATTTGATAGTTCTGTTATTTTAGTAATGAGATGTGAATAAGAATAATGAATGGGAAGGAATACTTCATTTCCTTTTCCAGTCCAGTGTTGTCCTTTCTTCACTCCGGGATCTGGCCAATGGTAGCTCTTGCCAAGCGCGTCTTTCATGGGTCTTGTGATGGAGTGGGGCAAGGAAAAATTGTATTACAGCCATTTAAACCCATTTGACTGCCGCAAATTACATTTTGGATGGTCAGGTCAAAATATCTCTTATTCTATGCCGCGACCAACATAGGCCCCATTGTGTGATCTTTAGTAGGCTACAAGAATGGTTGATCCAAAATATTGTCAGTATTATTTTAATTCCCGCCAGACCCCTTTTTTTCGATAGTTAAATGGGTTAGGGCTATTAAGCTGGGTACACACATTAACGATTAAGCCCGATACCGTCGGATCCGACAGGTTATCGGGGCTTAATCGTTACGTGTGTACGTTGTTTCCCGAACGAGCGCCCGGCCGCAAACGATCGGGTCGCCGAAACGCTCGTTCGGGAAAGGCCGAAAAATTTCCATCGGCCGCGCTAGATCCCTAAGAGGAGTCTAGCGCGGGCCGATGGAAACACACAGTCCCGAGCGTTCTCACATAGGAGAACGCTCGGTGAAAACGCTGGGACTGTGTGTATGCAGATCTTTGAAAGATGGCAGACAGGATCTTACAGATCCTGTCTGTCATCTTTCAGAAATCGTACAGTGTGTACCTAGCTTTAGTCTGCATGTTATTAGTCCATGGACACAAAAGCAATTCCAAAACAAGTAAAGCTTATCCACTTAGGACACAACTTTATGGCTTTCAGGCTGTTAAATGTATTTAAAGGGACATTTTTTAAAAAGGTGTTTTCTTTAAAGGGTAACTGGGGTCTCCTTACAAGTAGCTTATCTGGATCCCAAGTTATAGGCTTGTCTGGTCTGTCTGTTTGAGTATGTGACAAGCACATGTTTTCCACATGAGCTGTGGGAAAAGCCCCCCACCCCACCCAAATTCTTTTCTGTAGCTAATTTCAGACCTGCAACCATTTTCTATTCTTTCCTTTACCTGTGGGCACCTTGGGGAGAGAGGAAAATCTTTTCAACTTTTTAAATGATTAAGAAGTTCATCTGCTGATGATTCTGTGACCCAGCAGTGGGCATGCTCCAACCATAAAACATGGAGGCAGACCCAAAGTGCTGGTGATGTCACAGCTCACCGTACTAGCAGGAAAAAACACCTTTAAGGCCAAGGCCACACTACAATGCCCGAAATCGCGAGCATTATTGCGTGCACAATTTCTGTGTGTTTGCACTCGTTTTGCGTTCGCACATGCGTTTGCGCTAATTACTAAGAGAAAACGCATGTGATTGTGCGAAAAAATGGTTGAATGCAAAATGTGAACGGATGTGCAATGGAAATTGCGGGAATTTTCGCACCTGCGCAAACATGCTAGTGTGGCCCAGCCCTTATACTACAATAAACTGCAACTAGAAGCATGATCCTGGATCCATTTTAAAGGCTCTTTTTTAAAAAGGCTATTTTTATAGAGACCACAGTTCCCCCTTAACTAACTTCCTTAGTAATGTTTTGTGCTTTCCGCTTGTATACGTTTTAAAAGAACTAACATGGCGGCTTCCACAACCTCTTTTATCTTAAAGGGAATACCCCCTCCCATACAGTACCCTGGGTGAAGACTTAACTGCAAGGTCCTCACCTCTGGCTTTGCTCTAGATACTCCATACCAGTTCGCCAAATTCCCGATTGAAGTGCTTGACTAATCGTGCCTGGTCTCACAGTCTAGGACTGGCCAATAGGAAGAGGAGACAGTGCCAGACTGCCATTTCGGTTGGAACTTTGTAGCCCTGGTATGGGTGTTCTAAGGCAAACCCTGTTGTGAATACCTAATGGTTTTGGTCCTCATTATGGGTACTTTTAGGGGAAGAGGGTGGCTGGGGAGGATTATTCTTCTCCTTTAATAATTTGTTTACCTGTCCCTGTGAGTTTGTGTGATTTGCAGATCAGGATAAGGCCAGTCACAGACCAATGGGCTGCATGATGATGCAAATGTTTAGCAGTAGCAATGACCTTGTTGCAACATCAATCATGCCTGCTCACCTTCCAATCGATAAACTGGGAAATATTGATCCGTGTAGGCAAACCTTACATGATCTGAAAAACCTGTCGTTTATCCTGGAAAAGTTCCATTCGTGGTTGTCTCAATTGGTGGTTAGTTTCTATTTCCATCTATGCACAATGTAATAGTTTGGTGCTATTGCTCTTACTTTCTTGTTTTTTGATTGACCTAAAGTTTCATGCGGAACGTGCTCCCTTATATGATCTATTTGCAGAGTTTTGTTTTAACCCTCAGAGAAACAGAATAAGAAAAAAGGCCGCACTTTGAATCCCTTGTGCATCGTCTGCCACTTTGGGGACCGTCCCTTCAGCCATAGAGTAATGCTCTCTGTGGACCACACTGCATTCCTAAACCAGTGAAGGAGGGGGGTTATACACAGGAAGTCAAGTTATTTTATTCATCAGTTTCAGGGCTGTAACTCAGGACTACATGTGTTGGGGCTACTTCTTTAAATTCAAATCTATCTTCAGTAACAGCTTCACTGATCTGCATCATATAAGAAAACTGAAATGTTTCCGTTCCTGTATGTACCCTGACTAACAGCACAGTGACAGATTGCTCATATTGCTATAATAATAATTCACATTACATCTGAGATACACTGCATACTTTGATTGAATCACATAATCCTCGCTTGAGAGATCCTGGCAAAAGGAAACGTGTTGGGGAAAAAAAATGTTTGCGAGCATGTGCTAAGGCCCGATGATGTCATAGCTAGCAGCATATTGTGTTTATAAAGGGGCATGAGTCAAGAGTCTCTTCCTTATAGAATCTCCAGTAAATATCTGGTGCGCTTGTGACCTTTGTTTGGATAAAAAAAAATGTTCAATAGACATTAGTAACTGAATTCGGGAATAGGATGTCGATTTAACACCCACCTTATATTTTCATGGATTATATGCAGAGGACAGGAATTTATTAATGGGGTTATCACCAGTAGACCTTGCAGTGATGAGTCAGTTTTATATTTATTCTTGGCTACTGGAGATTGTATGTTCTCCTTGTTCTTGTGTGGGTTTCCCCCACAATCTGAAAGACCTAATGATCTTGTGTCAACCCCCAGACAATTTTTCGCTTTACATACCTGTGTTCTGGTGGTTCAAGATCTTTCTCATCAGCCCTGGTCCCAAATATTGAGGCCTATTCTGTCAGCTTTACAAACATGTGCAGACGCAGAGGAGGTAGCAAGGGGATTAGTCTTCAGTCAACGGTGTGACTGGTGGCTGCTATCTGAAAGGAATGGAAGAAGGAAATGTCCCTTTAAACTCTAGGGAGCAGAATATTCGAACCGGTTGTTTGCAGCAGCTCTGTAGCAATCCTTGTAAATGTTTGTCAAGCATCATCTAAAGCACTATACACGCATGACTGGAAGACGAACGGCCTGCTATTGTATGGTGTATGGACATTTGACAGATGCTGACTAAACGCCCATACACCAAACGATAGTTGTCCAAAACAGCTGTTCATCACCCAATCATGCTTTGCAGTGCTTGGCCTCGATCACACGTGTTACGGACCTTAGTGAGAAAAGTGGCTGGTAGTATTGCATAATCGGCGCATCAAGTGCCCTTCTTTCTAGTAACTACTGGTTTTTAAATGAAAGAAAGTAATTTTAAAACATTTTTAGCCCAGGAACTGGTTATATAATGTATGACTTTTATAAATAAATATCCTTTAGCCTGAACTTGACATTTCACTTAAAGTATCGAATGGGCAGTCTAAAGCTAGCCATAGGTGGCCGATGATTTTCCGTTCGGATTGCGCAAAACAATCGAAAATCCAATTGGAGGAATTTATTGCTATTCCCCACCTTGTGCCATGGATCTTCCTTAGTGAAAGCTTTCAGAAACTTGAATACTACAGAAGATGGGGTTGACAACTTTTCCGCCTTGCCGAATCAGTTTTTTCGGCAAGATATCAAGCTGTCGGTCTATCGAAAACAGGGGGAAAGTCTTTGATATTCCGATCAATTTGATCCAATTCGCTGAATTGATCGGAATATCGATGCCTTTCCCCCACTCCTTATCCCCTCCATAAGGCACTTAACACATTTCTTAGGTTCCAGAACATTTTCTCTGGTCCCTGCCTTGCTGAAGAGATTAAGTTTTCATAATCTTGTTAGATGAAGAGAAAAAAGTCAATAGAGGCTCAATATATTCTATTATTCAGTAGACTCATCATTTGTAATCTCTTCCACTTCATGGTGTGTTTGTTTTCTCCAGTTGCATTTGTGACAGGTCCGGGGATTGGATGATGGATTAAAAGAATTACCGTAAGACTAATGTCATCACGATGACTGTGTTTTTCCCCCTGCTATTATATTGCTGTAGAAATTTTTATCTTGGACACTTTAGAGGCATCAAAGTTTGCGTCTAGCTAGTCTAGGCTACAGCAGCTTAAAGGAAATCTAAAAACCTAAAAAAATTGGGGTTTTATTTCCCCTTAAGAATTGTTGTGTGTCTCAAAGTTTTAGGTATCTGTCACTACATTGTCAACTTTATTTTTTTTACTGTGGATTGTTTTCTCTAAACAAGCCAATCGTCTCACAGCCTGTAAGTCTGATGTAGTAGGACAGGCTGGTTAAAATCTGCTAATAATAGAACGTTGAGCAATTGTCCAATCGTAACTGCGTTGCTCCTGTTGATGTAATCCCCCCTCCTCATTCCCTGGCAGACTGCAGAATTATCAGATCTGTGGCGTTCGGCCAACCATGTTTATTTTGTAAATGGATTCAAATCTCAGTTGATAGTTGGTTCATTTGTTTTTAAACATTTCTTACACCTGCTCAATATAAAATAAATCTAGGAATTTGGTGACAATGGGCAAAATCTAGGATTCTTGCTTGTGGTTTTTTTTTGTTACATCAACATACCTTACAGCTTCAATATCTGGGATAAAGTTATTAATCTCTCTATTAGAATTACTGAGAAAACAGGTTGTAGGAGACAAAATAACAATGATATCTGAACGCCACCCTGCTATGAAATCTGCCGTCCTAGTGTATAGGGGGTTTACTTCATTTTGTTTGTTCTAATAGTAGAATTTCATTCGTTTGTATGTATGTATAGTTTATTTATATAGCGCCACTTGGGGACGCAGCGCTGTACATTATAACAATACAGATTATACAGTTGTATGTATATGTTTATTTATATAGCGCCACTTGGGTCAACAGCGCTGTACATTATAACAATACAGATTATACAGTATGTGTTGTATATGTTTATTATATAGCGTCACTTGGGGACCAGCACTGTACATTATAACATACAGATATACAGTATGTAGTATATGTTTATTTATAGCGCCACTTGGGTACACAGCGCTGTACATTATAACAATACAGATTATACAGTAATGTATGTATATGTTATTTATAATATGCCCACTTGGGACGCAGCGCTGTACATTATAACATACAGATTATACAGTATGATTGTATATGTTTTATTTATATAGCGCCACTTGGGTACACACCGCTGTACATTATAACAATACAGATTATACAGTATGTATGATATGTTATTAGCGCCACTGGGTACACAGCGCTGTACATATAACAATACAGATTATACAGTATGTATGTATATGTTTATATAGCGCCACTTGGACCACAGCGCTGTACATTATAACATACAGATTATAATCTGTATGTATATGTTTATTTATATATCGCCACTTGGGGACACAGCGCTGTACATTATAACAATACAGATTATACCGTATGTATGTATATGTTTTATTATATATATGCCACTTGGGGACACAGCGCTGTACATTATAACAATACAGATTATACAGTATGTATGTATATGTTTATATATATAGCGCCACTTGGGACGCAGCGCTGTACATTATAACAATACAGATTATACAGTATGTATGTATGTTTATTTTATATAGCGCCACTGGGGTACGCAGCGCTGTACATTATAACAACAGATTATACAGTATGTATGTATATGTTTATTTATATACGCCACTTGGTACACGCTCTGTACATTATACCAATACAGATATACAGTATGTATGTATATGTTTATATAGCGCCACTTGGGTACACAGCGCTGTACATTATAACAATACAGATTATACAGTATGTATGTAATGTTTATTTATATAGCGCCACTTGGGTACGCAGCACTGTACATTTAATACAGATTATACAGTATGTATGTATATGTTTATTTATATAGCGCCACTTGGGTACCAGCGCTGTACATTATAACTACAGATTATACAGTATTATGTATATGTTTATTTATATAGCCCACTTGGTACACAGCGCTGTACATTATAACATACAGATTATACAGTAGTATGTATATGTTTATTTATATAGCGCCCTTGGGTACACAGCGCTGTAACATTATAACATACAGATTATACATATGTATGTATTTTTATTTATATAGCGCCACTTGGGACCAGCAGTGTACATTATAACAATCAGATTATACAGTATGTGTATATTTTTATTTATATATCGCGCACATTGGGGACACAGCGCCTGTACATTATAACAATACAGATTATACATATGTATGTATATGTTTATTTATATGCGCCACTTGGGTACACAGCGCTGTACATTATAACAATACAGATTATACAGTTGTATGTATGTATATGTTTATTTTTATAGCGCCACTTGGGTACACAGCGTGTACATTATACACATACAGATATACAGTATGTATGTATATGTTTTATTTATATAGCGCCACTTGGGGTACGCATCGTGTACGCGAAGCCAGTTAAAAAAATTTAACTCTCCCTCCGCCATTCCCTTCTATTCTACTCCCCCCCCTCCCCCGCACCCCCTCTCTCACCCCCCCCCCCGACCTCCAACCCCCACCTCATACTTCCCTTCACCACTTCTCCTTCCCTCCCCCTCCTCTCCCCCCCCCTACCCTCCCCCCCCCCACGCCTCTCCTCTCCCCCCCCACCCCTCTCCCTCCACATCCCCTCCCCCCTTTCTCACCCCCGCTCCCCCCCCCCTTCCTCCCCCTCGCCTCCCTATCCCCTCTACCCGCCCCCCCTCCCCTCATTCTCCCCCTCTTCCTCCCCCCTCCCCTTTCCTTCCCCCACCTTCTCCCCCCCTCCTCCCACCTTCACCCCCTCCTCCCCCCCTCCCCCCTCTCTCCCCCCCTCTCCTCCCCCCATGTCACTCCGGGCACGGGGTGTGGTGAGGGGGACAAAAAAAAAATAAAAAAAATAAATAAAAAAAAAAAAAAAAAATACAAAGAAAAAAAAATAAATAATATAAATAAAAACAATAAATACAATACCCACCCATTAAACTTATTATAAAAAAAATAAAAAAAAAATGAATTTTAAAAAAATCCCCTCCCCCTCCCCCCCCGACCCCCACCCCCCCCTCCCCCGCCCCTCCCCCCCCCTCATTCTCTTCACTCCTCCCACTCCCCTCCCTCCTCACCCCCCCCCCTCCCTCATCTCCCCGCCCGCCCCCCCCCTCCCCCCCCTCTCGTGCCCCCCCTCCTCCTCCCCCCTAGCACGGGGCGTGCCCGTGCCCCTCCTTGCTGGGGTGGGGTTGCGGGGGCCTCCCAGGGCTAACCATAACCTTCCTCTTCCTCCTCCCCCCCGGGATGAGTTCCTGCCCCCCCTGGGGGTGGGCGGGGGGTGCGGCAGGCCCCACCTTCTCCACCCCACACTCCCCCTCCTACAAACACACCCTCCCCCCCTTATCCCCCACCCCCCCCACTTCATTACCACCACACCTCCCACCCTCCTCACATACCCCCCCCCTACTTCTCCACCTATCAAACCGCTTCACACTGTCACGCCCTCCCCATACTCAATCCACCCCCCCCAATACCATTCCCCCCCTTGCTCCCTCCCCCCCTCTCCCCTGGGGGGGGGGGCGGGTGTTGCGGCGTCGGGGGGCGGGGTCGCGACCCCTCCCAGGCGGGGGGTGGGTACGGTGTGGCGCGGGCGGGGGCGGAGCCCACCCGGCGTGGGGGGACACTCACTCGGACATCCCCCCCACTTCCCCCGCTTATCCCGTCTGGTGGCTGGGGGGTTTGTGAGCGGTGGGTGTATTTATATAGCGCCACTTGGGTACACAGCGCTGTACATTATAACAATACAGATTATACAGTTGTATGTATATGTTTATATAGCGCCACTTGGGAACACAGCAGCTGTACATTATAACAATACAGATTATACAGTATGTATGTATATGTTTATTTATATAGCGCCACTTGGGGACGACAAGCAGCTGTACGAATAACAACAAGATTATACAGTATGTATATGTTTATTTATATAGCGCCACTTGGGTACACAGCGCTTGTACATTATAACAATACAGATTATACGTATGTATGTATATGTTTTTTATATAGCGCCACTTGGGGACACAGCGCTGTACATTATAACAATCAAGATTATCAGTATGTATGTATATGTTTATTTATATAGCGCCACTTGGGTACCAGCGTTGTACATTATAACAATACAGATTATACAGTATTGTATATGTTTATTATATAGCGCCACTGGGTACACAGCGCTGTACATTATAACAATACAGATTATACAGTATGTATGTATATGTTTATTTATAGCGCCACTTGGGATACACACGCTGTACATTATACAATACAGATTATACAGTATGTATGTATATGTTTATATAGCGCCACTTGGGTACACAGCGCTGTACATTATAACAATACAGATTATACAGTATGTATGTATATGTTTATTATATGCGCCACTTGGGACACAGCGCTGTACATTATAACAATACAGATTATACAGTATGTATGTATATGTTTATTTATAGCGCCACTTGGGGACGCAGCGCTGTACATTATAACAATACAGATTATACAGTATGTATGTATATGTATATTTATATAGCAGCCACTTGGTACGCAGCGCTGTACATTATAACAATACAGATTATACAGTTATGTTATATGTTTATTTATTGCGCCACTTGGGGGACACAGCGCTGTACATTATAACAATAAAAGGGCCGAAATCCCCGATACCTCCGACGCTTCCACTCTCCTTAGCATAGTGTGCGCATGCGCGCACTGTGCAAAGGACTGGAGATGCGTCGGAGGCGTCGGGGATTTCATCCACGGCTTTTAGCGATGGAACGATCCGGTAAGTTCTTCGCTCTCCTGCAAGATTTACTGAAGAACGGGAGGTAAGAAATAGTGCATTTACATCCTGTTCTTCAGTAAAACAGATAGAAAGCAAGTTAATTTTTGAAGGGACATACCCTTTAACACTGAAACATGCGTGCTACATGTTTCAGACAGGAGTCCTTTCTCAAGCACCAGAGAACATGTAGCACACGTTTCAGTGTTAAATAAAATTCTTGTTTCACATAACATACGTCTATTTCCATAAATGCCATGTTTTACCTTCACTGATTTGGTTACAGTGTGTGTAAGAAATTGTGGGAGCACGTTTTTTTTATATATAATGTAAGGAAACCTCTGGATACAGTGGATAGAGATAGAATACGATTAAATGGGGCCCTAGGCAGGGGTGGTTTGTGGGAACCTGTTTCGCTATATGTGTGTTGTCTGGATGCAATACGGTCTCTGCTTGGGTGCTAGGCAGGGGCCTAGGTTGCCTTGTGGGTAATCTGACTCCCAAGATATTTGTGTGCTATGAATTCCAGAAAATAAGAAAGATAAAAATCTTGTTTGTTTGCACCAGTAATTGCAAGATCTCCCTTCTCCCAGTGGCTTATCCCTATATATATATATATATATATATATATATATATATATAGTATATGGCATTGCTTAACATTCACATTCTGATACAGGTTGTGCATTCCCCCCTCCAGTTTTGTTACATTTTCTGTGTCTCGGGCACTTTTTCATCAGCGTGACTTTGCCCTCAGCAGCCTAACCCTCCGAGACGGAGCTGAGCAACAGAACTCCTTAATTAGGCTCCCAAGTGTGGATCGCCCTCGAGGGAGTTGGATTGGATAAGAATAGAGGATGAGGCACTCTCATTCCTTCCAGTGTCCTCTTCTCCAGGAGCCCTTATAACGCAGATAAACAATGGATATGACCAAATGGACGTCACGTTCCTCCTCATTGGTATCTCAATATTTAGATGTCATATAAACGGCTGTAACATTTACTGATAAATATTAATAGATTCTGCAAACTTGCAACCGCCCTTTCATCTCTCCATCGCATCCTTTAGTGTTGTTTCATTGTGTCACTGGCATTCACATGTTCAATAAGCTACATTTATTTTGCTAGCCGCACTTCTGCAGTGGTTGTTCTTTTTGTTGCATTTGAACTACCTCTCGGTTGCTAAGCGCAAGTGGCCATAGCAACCGGCAATCTCATTATAGAATGTCATGTTGCATAATTCAACAACTGCAAAAAGAAAAGGCCTAATATAACCGTTGTTTGCATTACCACGTTCTGCCTGGTAGGAATGTTTTTCCTAAATGGTTCCTTTAAATTTAGGAACACCGCAAACGCAACGTCATTTTACAAGGGGGCGGAGAGTATCATATTTGTAGCCAATAGAGCCGTAACGTTGTGGCCACGCCAGTATTTTTTAGGGACATGGGTGGGAAATATTGCTTTGGTAGCCAGTGGAGCCGCATAAACAAGTTGGTTAAAATACCAGTTTTTATCATGTTAAAGGAGCGGTATTGCTAATTTTGTGTGTAAAAATAAACAGAAGGAAATCTGTAACCTTTGGCCTCCATATACTTGGATATTGGATCGCAGACCTGTTTATTTTTAGCTGATTCAATAGCAGCTTTATTTTCTAGCTGCTCAGCTGTATTGCGGGCTTTTGTCTTTTTCTGAGCCGAGCGTATATTAAAGGGCACGTTCACCCTCTAATTCAATAATCATATCTTGGTAAATCACTACAATAGTTGGTAAGCTGACAGACTTGGACTAACCTATTCAGTAAGATGGAGCTCTCTTTTTCCTCTGCCTCTCAAAAGTTTCCACCTCCTCTTCAGGCTCTTCAAGCTTTTACATGCTCAGATGAGGCAGCTAGGGAAATAACATTCACTCATTGGCTGTGATGCCATCGGTTTACATCCTGCTACCTGAAAGAACCATGAAACAGAACATCAGACAGGTTAGTTTCAGGTTAGGCTTATCTCTCGGCTTTCTAACTATTGTAGTTTGAATTCTGTCCCTGGCACCCTGTTGTAAGATAATCATTAATAAAAAAAAGCAACCAATCAGATTTCATCAGAAGTTTTTTAGCTGTAGTAGACCAGTAAATATTAATATTTAATTGGTTACTGCAGATTAAGCAGTAGATGGAAATACTGTTATTCTACCAAAAACCGTAACTTCTCTTTATTTGTGAAAATGCTATAAAATGCATTATTATTTATTAGCTGTGCATTAAACCACACTTAGTAAAGGTACACTACACATACAAGGAATGCTAGCGGTTTCTTCCTGATATGTAGGATGGTATTAATAATAATCCAATGCATGTGTAAATGCAGTTGAGTAGGTGTTTTGGGTACACAATAATTCATTCAAGTAATTTAGTGCAGGGAATTCGGTAAGGACATTAGTCAGAAAAATCCAGACGTCAGTCTGAAGCTGGATACACACAGTCACGATAAAGCGCCTGTTTAGCATTTTCCGAACGATCATGAGGCTAAAAATGCCGCGGAAAATCCCTGTACTAAAGTATAGGGGAGTTGACTGTGGTTGTGGGAAACATGCAATCTCCAATGTTCTCCCTATGCTGTGTATATGCTGTGTATATTCCATAGACCTCAATAAAAAAAACAATTATTTTCGATATTTGGAACCTGGCCAAAGAAATGAAAAATCCAACTGTTCCATAAATGTCAATAGAAATCCCTTTAAAACTAATATTTCTAGGTGCATTGGCGTCCTAACTCCTGGGATTTGTTCAGCCCTGGACTAAAAAGATATTACATAGTAACATAGTAATTAAAGGGCATGTCCACCCCCAAAAATATAAATCCCCCCAACTACTGGCCCCACCATGTAGTAGGTAGTTTAATCCTTACCTCACATCCCAACTCCATCTGGTTCTCCTTGTAGTCCACCCCCAAAGTTCCAAAAACGACCACCAGGAGGCTAGCAGGTCCATATAGGACACTGCCTGACCTGGCCTCCCAGAGATTCTGCCATGCGTGCTGCAGCCCTCTCCCCCCTCCCTCTCCCTCCCGTTTTCACTATCCCTCCCCCTAGATTAAACCCCCTTAATATCTGCTCCCCCATGTCCCCAGCCCAACCGCATGTGTTTTTTTTTAAAAAGCTCCCCAAACTCTACTTACCTCTCCGCTTTCCTCCGCTGCACTGAATGACTGGCAGCCGGTCCGTGATTGGCTGCCGCTCAGCCAATCACAGACGCGGACTGCCGTTCCCGCCCTTGCTTGCCATTCTCGCAAGCAGAGGGCCGGCAGTGCGGCGGAGGATCGAGGGGAGGTAAGAAGAGTTTGGGGGGCTTTCTGAACAAAAAAAATATGCGGTTGGGGCTGGGGGACATGGGGGAGCAGAATATAAAATTCCAATTTAGGGTGGTGGACATAGCCTTTAAGGTTAAATAAAAGACATACGCCATCAAGTCCAACCTATTCACCCTCTTTTTTTTTTTCTTTTTTTTTAACCCTACCTAACAGTTGTCCAGAGGAAGGAAAAAAAAAAACGCTAAAAGGGAAAAAAATTCCTTCCTGACTCCAAACGGCAATCGGAAAGTATCCCTGGACAACCAGAATCTATATGTTTAATACCAGTAATTCTCAATATTATATAGTATCCCTGTACCAACCAGAACACAGTATATGTATTAATACCCGTAATTCTCAATATTATATAGTATCCCTGTACCAACCAGAAACTACAGTCTATGTATTAATACCAGTAATTCTCAATATATATAGTATCCCTGTCCAACCAGAACTACAGTATATGCATTAATATCAGTAAATTCACATATTATATAGTATCCCTGTACCAACCAGAACTACAGTATATGTATTAATACAGTAATTCTCAATATTATATAGTATCCTGTACCAACCAGAACTACAGTGTATGTATTATACCAGTAATTCTCAATATATATAGTATCCCTGTACCAACCACGAAATACAGTGTATGTATTAATACCAGTAATCTCAATTATATAGATCTTGTACCAACCAGAAACAGTATATGCTTAATACCAGTAATTCTCATATTTATAGTATCCCCGTACCAACCAGAACTACAGTATATGTATTAATACCAGTAATTCTCAATATTATATAGTATCCCTGTACCAACCAGAACTACAGTAGTATGTATTAATACCAGTAATTTTCACTATTATATAGTATCCCCTGTACCAACCAGAACTACAGTATATGTTAATACCAGTAATTCTCAATATTATATAGTATCCCTGTACCAACCAGAACTACAGTATATGTATTAATACCAGTAATTTCACTAATATATAGTATCCCTGTACCAACCAGATCTACAGTATATGTATTAATACCAGTAATTCTCAATATTATATAGTATCCCGTACCAACCAGAAACTACAGTATATGCTTTAATACCAGTAATTCTCATATTATATAGTATCCCTGTACCAACCAGAACTACAAGTGTATGTATTAATACCAGTAATTCTCAATATTATAAGTATCCCGTACCAACCAGAAGTACAGTATATGCATTAATACCAGTAATTCTCAATATTTATAGTATCCCCGTACAACCAGAACTACAGTATATGTATTAATACCAGTAATTCTCAATATTATGTATCCCTGTACCAACCAGAACTACAGTATATGTATAATACCAGTAATTTCACTATTATATAGGATCCCTGTACCAACCAGATCTACAGTATATGTATTAATACCAGTAATTCCAATATTATATAGTATCCCCGTAACAACCAGAACTACAGATATGCTTTAATACCAGTAATTCTCAATATTGTATAGTATCCCTGTACCAACCAGAACTACAGTGTATGTATTAATACCAGTAATTCTCAATATTATATAGTATCCCTGTACCAACCAGAAGTACAGTATATGCATTAATACCAGTAATTCTCAATATTATATAGTATCCCCGTACCAACCAGAACTACAGTATATGTATTAATACCAGTAATTCTCAATATTATATAGTATCCCTGTACCAACCAGAACACAGTATATGTATTAATACCAGTCATTTTCACTATTATAGTATCCCTGTACCAACCAGATCTACAGTATATGTATTAATACCAGTAATTCTCTATTATATAGTATCCCCGTACCAACCAGAACTACAGTATATGCTTTAATACCAGTAATTCTCAATATTGTTATAGTTCCCTGTACCAACCAGAACTACAGTGTATGTATTAATACCAGTAATTCTCACTATTATATAGTATCCCTGTACCAACCAGAATACAGTATATGATAATACCAGTAATTCTTAATATATAGTATCCCCGTACCAACCAGAACTACAGTATATGTATTATACCAGTAATTCTCAATATTATATAGTATCCCCATACCAACCAGAACTACAGTATATGTATTAATACCAGTAATTCTCAATATTATATAGTATCCCTGTACCAACCAGAAGTACAGTATATGCATTAATACCAGTAAGTCTCTATATATAGTATCCCCGTACCAACCAGAGACTACAGTAAGGCTTTAATACCAGTAATTCTCAATATTTTTTAGTTTTAGAAACTTATCCAGGCCTTTTTTATTAGTGAACAATGCACCAGAGAGTTTATTGTATGGCCCATTAATATATTTGTATAAGGTTATCATGTCTCCACGCAAACGTCGCTTCTCCAATGTAAACAGCCCCAACTTGTCTAATCTGCCTGCATAGTTAAGCCCCTCCATTCCCCTTATTAATTTAGTTGCCCTTCTCTGAACTGCTTTAATTTCCAAGATGTCCCTTTTGTATATGGGATTCCAAAACTGCACCGCATATTCCAAATGAGGCCTTACCAGTGCCTTGTAAAGAGGGAGAATAATATCTTTTTCTCTTGAATCTATTCCCCTCTTTATACAAGACAATATCTTGCTAGCTCTAGCTGTTGCTACCTGGCATTGTTTGCTATAGCTAAGTCTGTTATCTACCTGAACCCCTAAATCTTTTTCCATTACAGATGCACTTAACACAGAGTTATTTATGGTGTAGGGGGCACAGGGATTATTAAACCCCAAATGCATCACCTTACATTTATCTACATTGAATCCCATCTGCCATTCTGCTGCCCATTTTGATAATCTATCTAGGTCTGCTTGCAGCACTTGCACATCATTGGAAGTTTCCAAAGCTCTGCATAGTTTAGTGTAATCAGCAAACACACAGACATTGCTCTCAATGCCCCGTTTGTGTTATAGCATAGATATTGTTCATTAAAGTGATATATCGCTTGCCCCCCCTCAGCACAAGAAAATACAAAACAGTAGCTCATTGGACAGCTCCTCTGTCTTCCTGGCTTAATCACACTAAGCTTTAACCGGTGTATCTCTGTTATAAAATAAAGGAAAGTGGTATGTCATTTTCAAACCTAATACATGAAATACATGAGAGAGCCTGCGTTTATAAACATTTTCTGGCAACTCGACCTGCACCTTTCAATCCTGGGCCTAGGGCATTCACTGAACCTAGATTCAGATCAGCAGGATAGCAGATTGATTTATAATTTAGTGCAGTGTGAGCATGGCATCCAACATGCAGAGATTAGGACAAGGCTTGTTGTTTATGAAATAGAGAATTTCCCTGCTTGCGTCTTTGGGACTGGATCCCACAGAGACCTGGTAGCTATCGTATACTCAAATACAAGTCTATCTGAGTATAAGTCGAGGTACCTATTTATACCTGAAAAATGAGTAAAACAAGATTGACTCGAGTATAAGTCAAGGGTAGAAATTATGACCAGTACTGACTTCAGATTCTGTATTGTTTTGAGGGTTTAGTTGCCCTTTAAATGGACAGAAGAATTCCAATACAGTAGTCCCTGTTCCATACAGTAATAGCCAAATCCAGTATGTATATTACTGTATGGGAATTCTGCTGTCCATTTAAAGGGCAACTAAAACCTCAAAACGATACAGAATGAGAAGGCAATCTTTATCAAAAAGATTCCATCCTCGTGATTCTGTATTGTTTTAAAGAATTAGTTGCCCTTTAAATGGTAATCCCACACAGTAAAGGTAATACAGTAATCACCTAATTCATTGCCCCTCTAGAAGTTTGGAAACTACAACTCAGCCTGCTTTAGTTGCTGGGAGTTGTAGTTTCCAAACATCTGCAGTGGCAAGCACTGCATGCCCCCCAAGATCAGTGGAGGAGAGGACCTGCCTTGTGGACAGAGGACTTTCCTTGTGGTAGGACTTGTAAGGAGGATGAGGAGAGGCTGTAATACGGCTGCATTGCTCCGCATCCACTGACGCCTGACGTCACTACTCAGCACCAGGAAGTGAGACCGGCGCTGAGTAGTGACGTCAGCAACCAGAAGAGTGGATGCGGAAGCTTTCGTCAGCCGGGTTAAAGGACAAGGTAAGGGACTCAAGTATAAGCCGAGGTTCTATTTTTAGGCTATTTTTATCGCCTATAAACCTCGACTTATACTTGAATATATATGGTAATTAGATTTAGGGCGACAGTGGTCTCCATATATCAAATATTTCAAACAAACCTAGGAAGGTGGCTCTAGGTGCTATGAATCAAAACCTATAGACAAATTAAAAAGTCAGAGATGTAAAATTCCATTTACTTGTTTGCTCCTTTGCTGTGACAGAAGATGAGCTGTAATATAAGCCCCATTCCAGAGAATTGGATCTTTTATAAAGATAGTTACAGACCTACAACCCTTCGCTGTCCTTTCCTCTGCCTATGGAAACGTTGGGTAGGTTTTTTCAAGCTTTAAAAAAAAAAAAAAGAATTTATGGGTCGGGGATTATGATGGAGTTGAAGTTTCTCTGTCCCAGCAGTTGGATTCTAGTAGGCATGCTCAAGTCAGTGTGGAGGGGTGGAGCATTGGTGCTGGTTATGTCACAGCTCACAGTGTAAGCAGGAAGCATCACCCCTTATCCTGCTGTGAATTTGAATACATTGTAGCTAGAAGTTAATCCTGTATTGATTTTAAAGGTAGGAGTGTGCTTTTTTTTTTTTTTTTTTTACAGAGGGCACTTGTATGGAGACCACTCTTTCCCTTTAAGCTTCTTGCACTTTCTCTTGTTTAAAGGGCATGTCCACCCCGAAATTTAACTTTTGATATGTGGTAGGGCATGCTCCCCCAGCCCCAACCGCATTAATATAATTGTTAGAAAGTCCCCCGATTCTTACTTACCTGCCCTCTCTCCTCCGCTGCAGTGTTCAGGCCCTCTGCTTGCATGGAATTGAAAGCGGGGCGGGACCGGCAGCCGCGTCCGTGATTGGCTGAGAGGCAGGGAGGGCTGCACTGAGCATGCCTCAACCTTGATGAGGTTGAGGAAGTCTCAGGCACAGCATGAGTCACACACTGCTCCTACACAGCAGTTTCCTGGACTTTGGAGGGGCACAGCAGGGGAACTATTTTGAGCAGGAATGTAAGGTAAGGATTGTTTTAAACTACTTGATGTGGCCAGTAAGGGGTTAAATTTTAGTTTTGGGGGTGGACATGCCCTTTAATTAATGGTACTATCAAGCATTGGGCAGCAACATAATCAACGCAATTCACACTTTAGCACTTTTGTGTTTTTGAAAATGAAGTTGCCCGAGAACTTGCTTAAAATGTGTATTCAATGTTTTGTTTTGCTGTGGCTGACAGTTTCTGTAAATGTACGGTAATACGCAGGACACCTAAAGAGCTTTGAATTAGATGAAGAGCTTTTCCATATTTGTTTGTCTAAAGCAAAAAACAAAACAAAAATCTCTCCGCATTTCAACATTGCATTAACCTGTAGGTCTTTGTCCTAGACAAATGTTTCCAGTAATAGTCGGTCTGTAGCATATGAAACCTTAATTTGGACTTGGTTATGATAGTCTGTCGTACTTAGTCTTATTAATTATGAATGTCTTTAAACCTATAATCAATTAAAACCTTTGATGTTAAATTTTGTATTATGTTGTGCTACAAAATAACTTTTACAAGTTATCATCAAACTTCCCTGGCGGCAGGGACAGTAGAAAGGAATAAAGGGAAATATTTTATTATTACGTTAGTACTGTCCATTCATAACTTTGTAGTGACCCTTACAAGAAAGGAGTAGGCTCAGGTGGGCCTGAACATTCTGCTGATCTATGACCTAGGAGCTAAGCATGCTTGGAAGTTTGCTAATGAGATGTATGAAGAATTTTATTTACATAGCACCACTTGGGTATGCAGCTATGTACCTTATTAAATACAGTAACAGCCCGATGCACCGAGAGCTGCTATCGGCAACCTGGTGCAAACACGTCGGCGATGCCATATGCCGATAGCGGATCTCGGTGCACCGCTAAGTGCCAGTATCTATTTCGGCACTTTTAAAGGCAGCTTCCAGCTGGCGTTTAATTTGCCGCAATAAAATTCCGCTATGGACATATAACACCGCTTGTGGTAGCTGCACGGTTAACCTCTGAAAGCGTCCAGTTTAAAACCAGGTAAGTTTTGAGGTGCGCTCCCCTATCTCTGTGCCACAAAACGGTAAGGCTTATAAACCAAAATACTGAAAGGGAGGCACACTCCAAAAGTGCTTTACAGCATAACTTATTCAGTGCTGAACAAAGTCCAAAATACAACGTTTCGGGGGTTTTCCTCCTTCCTCAGGTGACACCCTCAAATGTTGTGTGTATTTTGGACTTTTGTATTTTGTTCAGCACTGAATAAATAAGTTATGCTGTAAAGCACTTTTGGAGTATGCCTCCCTTTCAGTATTGTTGTTTATAACCTCTGAAAGCGCACTTACTGGACTTCAATGGATAAACAAACTTTATTTCAGGTTTCTGAATACAGTTTGTGTTGTGGTGTTGCACTGTGGCAATTTTGAGTGCAATCGATTTATGTGTATATATAATATGTGCGGTGTGCCAGGGAAAGATCCCTGCCTGAAGAGCTTACAATCTAAGTGGTAAGCTATAGTGATAGAAAAAAAGCGGGCTGGTCTGCAACACTCTTATTAAATCATATAAATGTGATATGTAAGGCTAAAAATCCTTTATTGAATCAGACAGGGATACCCATTAAAAACATTTAAAACCATTCACCAATGGGTATCCCTGTCTGATTCAATAAAGGATTTTTAGCCTTACGTATCACATTTATATGATTTAATAAGAGTGTTGCAGACCAGCCCCTTTTTTTCTATCACTATAGCTTATAGTTTGTATCTCTGAGTCTAGCACCTCCCTATTTAGGTTTACTAAGTCAGTGCCCTAATACGTTCTCTTTGGATTACAATCTAAGTGGTGTCCTCAGAGTTTGTGTGTTACCTGTGTACGTCTTGTGAACCAGATCACATAGAGGAGCTGTCTTTCTTGCAGCGCTTTTTGTGTACACATTACACACACATTGGATATGCACTAAATATTGTGGGGATGGTGGTTAAACGTGATCCAAAGCATGCAAGTGAAAAAATCCTAATTGTGTTGTGTAGATTTTTGTGTAGGAGCTGCTATACTGTTTGGCTTGGCTGAGAGAGAATTGGGTTTCGTACATACAGTACGCAGCACCGTTACATTGTATCCGCCGAAGTAAATGAGTTCCCTTTAAATAAAAGTTTTCCTTGTTTGTGGGTTGCAGAACTTTCCTATTTAACGTTTATAATTAATCAATTGGTCACAAGGTATGTTGGAATATTTTCTTACAGATCCCCCTGCACTGGGAATTGTGAATAGCTGGTTCTAATGGCATCAAGATTAATGTGCTGTGTAACTTGCATACAAGCAGAATGTTATGTGGTTCCCTTAAAAACGTATTCTGTGCCAGAGCCCCAGGGAGATGTTTACTGTTTGCAGTGTGTCTAAGATTGCTGGATTGTTACCGTGAACGTTTTAAAAAGGAACCAATGGATTAGGGAGAATTCGTTCTGGTGCAGTTGGAGTCTTATTTATGGCATCGTGGAAATAATAATAATAATTATTTTTGTTTTTTTTTGACTGTTGCTCCTACAGCCTAATGATTTTTCCATGGAGCCATCCAACGCTCCAGTTTTATATTGTTGTCTACGGGATAAAGGTTCATGGGTTGGCACACACTAGTAAACATTAAATCATAATAAAGGAATAATATCTATAAGAAATAATTGCTGTGCCTTTTTTTCAAGGGACAATTAAAGGGCATGTCCACCCCCAAAACTATAATCCCCCAACTACTGGCCCCACCATGTAGTGTAGTTTAATCCTACCTCACATCCCAACTCCATCTGTTCTCCTGTAGTCCCCCCCAAAGTTCCAAAAACTGCCCACCAGGAGGCTAGCAGGTCCATATAGGACACTGCCGCTACCTGGCCTCCCGGAGATTCCTGCCATGCGTGCTGCAGCCCTTCTCCCCCCTCCCTCTCCCTCCCTCTCCTCCCGTTCTACTATCCCTCCCCCTAGCACAAATCCCCCTTATATTGTGCTCCCCATGCCCCAAGCCCCAACCGCATGTTTTTTTTTTTTAAAAGTCCCCAAACTCTTACTTACCTCTCCGCTTTCCTCCGCTGCACTGAATGACCGGCAGCCGCGTCCGTGATTGGCTGCCGCTCAGCCAATCACAGACGCGACTGCCGGTCCCCCCCCCTGCTTCATTCTCGCAAGCAGAGGGCCGGCAGTGCGGCGGAGGATCGAGGGGAGTAAGTAAGTTTTGGGGCTTTTTAAAAAAAAAACAAAACATGCGGTTGGGGCTGGGGGACATGGGGGAGCATGATATTAAATTTTTATTTTAGGGGTGGACATAGCCTTTAAGTCGTTTTTATTTAAAGGGCATGTCCACTCCCCCAAACTAAAATTTAACCCACTGTTGGCCCCACTGTGTAGTGTTAAAAATTCCTTACCTTTCTCCACTGCTCCTTATGGTTGTCCTGCAGTATCTAGTCAAAGTCCAGGAAGGAGCCTTCCTGTGTGTGAAAAGGTTTCTGCCCCTTTCCTGTCCTCCTGGAGGACTCTGACATGCGAAGGGAAACTCCCCCTACCCTTCAGATCCCTTGTCTGTGCAGTTCATTGTATAAAAAAAAAGTATTTTCTGTAGTGTTAGGTGTAGTCAACATTAGGGGCCCTTCACCCAAGGGATCTTTACTCGAAAAATCAAATTTTCAAAAAGTTTACCTTTATAAATACATACATCCCACTATTTTTTTTCAGAATTTAAATCTGAGCTGTAGATCCTGAGAAATCATCATTTGAATCACAGCATTTACAGGGAAAGACCTGTCACTCCAGGAGCAGATATTCTATATGTGCCCCATCCCTGACCTCTTACTAGGATCTTTAGCTGCCTGCCAGCACACTTTCTGCAGCAAGTGGGAGATTTAGCAAAGAAAAGAAGGCAGGGGAGATGGAGGGGGTGATGTGTAAGCAGAGCAGTGTCTATAGTGAGGCTGTGCAGAACTTATAAGTGTCGCAGACACTACAAGGAATAAGGGAGGGTGGGGGGGCAATTAGGAGCACTCACTAAACATTAATAAATAAATGACAAAGCAAGCACAGATAAATATGTGAGTACCACCATTTCACTTGTAATTGTAATGTAGTTGTAGAAGTTGTATTGTAGAAATTGTAGTTTCGGATAATGTAAAGTTGTTTCAGTGAGTCTAGTGACCCTTTAAATTAAAAAAAAAAAAATGGCTAGAAACCTACTTACCAGACCGTGTTCCTTCGGCTTTCACAAAAACTGTCAGCCCTGTCTATGATTGGCTGCCTCTAAGCATATCGCAGACGTGGCTGCCAGTCCGCACCCTAAGGCTGGGTACGCATCATACGTTATTTTTGTAGCGCTCACTACTAGCATGAGAGATTGTGGCCGTGGGAACCAAGGCTGGTAGGTAAGTTACCTGGCAGTTTTTTTACAATTTAAACCTGGTGCTTATGGTTGTGAGGGGGTCCCTACACTACAGCAAAAACTTTATTTTGGGGTGAGAAATTATATGGTGGATAATATTCAAACTTACTTCTTCCTGTATCTTGAGTTATATCACCTGCTCCTCCCCTCCGCCCACTTAAGACATGATGCTGGGAAAGATGGGAAGTACCTGCACGGACTCAAAAAACAGTAATTAGAAAGTTGAGAGGGGGGCGCTATTAATGAAAGCAGAGATTGGTCATTATGAATGCTAAACTTTTCCAGCAATCCTATATACTAAAGCAGACCTATCGATAGGCATGGACGAACGCGTGGGAGGTTTGCTAGTATAACCTATCAAATGTTTCACAAGTTATCCAGGGTTGATTTTAAAGGTACGACAGAGGGGCCTTTATTTATCCCTAAGTTGTTTAGAGACCACAGTAGTTCTAAAAGGAAAACTTTACTGGAGGTAAAATGGATGTCACATACTGGGTGTCTGGAATGGTTCGTCTCTCCCTGCCTCTGCTATAGTTCCCTGGATTCATCCAATGGGAAGTCTTCACATTGGTCAGTCCTTTAACAGTCCTGGACTGTCTGATTGGACAGCGCTAGAATGGCACCATGAGTTAGAATTGGACAGCCCGGTACATCTAGATCAAACCCAAGGGTGGGGACCTCTCAGGGAGGGGTTATAATTGCCCTTGAAGCAAAAGAAAAGGATCCTGAATGAATTGTTGAAACTGTCCCATCTGGAGAAATGATCTAGTGGTTTTCTTTGATTACAGGGAGGTCATAGACAGACCTTCTTGAGACCCCAATGGGCAAAATCTTAAAACTTTCCTGGAAGCAAGGAGATACTGGCAACAGCGGCCAGACTTAGACCATTAGGTATCTTATAGGGCAGGGATCCCCAAACTGAAAACTACAACTCACAGCATTCCCTCTGGCTTCCCTCTGTAGTTGAGTGGAGGTCCATAGTTTGAGGATCTAAATAGAGAACCCAGAGGTGAGGACCTTGTGGTTTAGCTCCTCATCCTGGGTGGGGGAGAGTGTTACTATGGCTATAATTGTCCTTTAATGATATAGCTTTCCTTTTAAAGAGAGTTTAATGCTTTAATGAGCCATGGAAATGTTGAAATAAGTAATCACTTATTATGGCTTTCAGATTGTTTGAAGTGTTAGTCGGGGAACTGGCGTTTACAGGCGTTGTCCAAGGTTCCCTCTAACCTCAAATTGGCTGTGTGCGCAGAAATAGTTTCTGTGCGCACGCAAAAGTAAATTTTGTGCACTCCATACCGCAGCACTTACATTCCAGAAGATTTTTTTGTGCGCGTCACTTTAACCTGCACGAGCGCACAGCTTAGAGGGCACACTGGTGTTGTCCTATTTATTGCCGACCATGTCCAAATATACGATAATCGGCAGAACAAATCCGCCAGGCTGATGGTCGGAAAAAGTCAATAATAGTTGATGGTCGTTGGTCTTTGACGATCTTGATGCTATATTTTCGTACGAATATCGTGCGATTGCTCGTTCATCGGACCGGCATAGTTAACGACAATTATCCAACGTGTGTACGAGGCTTTAGTCTGTGTGAAAACGTGCAGGACACCTGCTCTACACTGGACCTCTCTTCTCTTCTCTGTATACAGGCCTAATTTGTATTTTCATTTTGTGTAGGCAGATTTAAACAAAACCACTGTCTGGATTTGGATAATATTCATTTCTGAACCCTACCAAGTGACGGTTTTAAGGAACTCTCTCTAAATGCGAACCTCGTGTTTTATCCAAGGCAAAATCATTTGATAATTAGGGTTTTCTTTTAAAACCAATGGATTTTATTCCTTAAAGGGTATGTCCACCCTAAAATACACTTTTTTATATAAGATTCCCCTTGGGCTCCCAGCCCCAACCGCTAGGTTTTTTTCTTTAGAAAGCCCCCCAAACTTACTACCTCCCCTCTTTCCTCCGCCGCGCTCCCGGCCCTCTGCTTGCGAGAAAATGCAAGCAGAGGGGCGGGACTGGCAGCCGCGTCTGTGATTGGCTGAGCGGCAGCCAATCACGGAGGGGACTGCCGACAGCTCACTTCACCGGAGGAAAGAGGAGAGGTAAGTAAAGTTTGGGGAGCTTTCTAAAGATACAAATATAGCGGTTGGGGCTGGGAGCCCAGGGGGATTCTTATGTATTAAACATTTTACGCTAGGGGGAGGGAATCGGGAGAGGGGAGAAGGGCGCAGTACGCATGCCAAACTTTTCCCGGAGGCCAGGTAGCAGGCAGAGTCCTGTATGGATCTGCTAGCCGCCTGGTGGGCAGTTTTTGGGACTTGGGAGGGGGGGGAGACTACAGGAGAACCCATGGAGCTGGGATGTGAGGTAAGGATTAAACTACACTACATGGTGGGGCCAGTAGTTGGGGGATTATGTTTTTGGGGGTGGACATGCCCTTAATCACTTCTATATGTGAAAGGTTTAGGTAAGGGATTTCTGCCCTTTGAATTGGCCTTTGAAGTAGCTTGAGGATAAACCAGACTTGCTGAGCTACAACCAGTAATGTTCTTACTTACGGAGAAAAATATCTCATGAGCTTCTGTGTTCATGTTGCTCACATGGGCCTAATAGAGCAGATTATATTGAAGTAGGGTTGTCGGGCATCCCTATTTGTACGGGATTGTCACGGTTGCAGGGCTAAAACCCCAAGTATTACATCAGGGCTGAAATCACATGCTAGGAAAGTGCGTGCCCACAAAACACCCACTCCCACCCCTGAACGCTCCAAACCCCGCCGCCTGCCCCTCCCGCTCGGTCAATCACGTCTGTGGGCAGACCCTAAGACCAGGAATTAAAGTCTCCTACGTTAATGCAGTTGTTCTAACCCTAAAAATAAAGGCCACAGCTTTTTTTTCTGTCCAAGTGATTAGAAGCTTAAATAGTCTTCGAATTGTAGATTGTTTGGGAAGAGAAACAGGTCACACATGGAGCAGCCAATTGTCCAGTAATGTCATGTGAGGAGTTCAACATGGATGTACTCAACATGGATGTACTCAACATGGATGTACTCAACATGGATGGGTTTACATCTTAGGGCCTATAGATACAAAGTCCAATTTTACTGTTAGCGAAGAAAAAAACAAACTAACAGGGCTATGAACCGAGAGCCGTTATTGCTCTCTATAGCCTCCACTAGGCAATGCATTGAGACAATAATGGCTCTTGGTGCATAGTGAATGCAACCACCATTGGTTGTGTCTCAAAGTTACCTTAACCTTTGGTACATGGGGTAAGTGACTTCAAGACATAAAAAGCCGTTTGCGGGTTTCGGTACATAGCCCCTTAAATATGGCTAATGTTCAGTATAGTTCTATTAATAGGGCATCACTTTATCAGCAATAAAATCTTCCACATGGAGTGTCCCCAAAATGCATTAACGCCAAATCGGTCTTGGGCCTCTTGGCATTATTAACACCTTGCTGACTGTGCAGTATTTTTGTGATGTGCATTTGGAATTTTATCTAGACTAGGGATTCAATAGGGCTCAACAAATATCGGTAAAACGGATAAAAAAAAATACGATGCCCATTTGGACTTGGCTTTGGTTTTATTGAACTTTCCTCTGCCAGGGCTGTGTGCAGTTGTGAACAGTTGTTATTTTGCCAGGTATTGTGAAATAATGAGGCATAAGTGAACTGTAATGGGAATCTTGTTATTATGCTCAGAAATCAAATCTCCTAATGGACCTTGCAAAGTAGGCCCTCGTTAATTCAATTAAAACATCACTGCGAAATTCACCCTTAACAAAAGAAAAGCTTGGACCTTACTGCACAACGAGGGAAAACCTACTGTAAACAGACCCGGAAAAGTTAACCAATGCCTTGTTTGGGATACTTCAAAAATAGAGTAAGGATTGGCAACCAGTAGATAAAAGTAGATCTTTACCAAATACAACTCCAAGCATTCTCAAAAGTATTTGGCAAACATTTCAGCGCAGCAGATTGCATGACCTATAATAGACCACATGATCCGGGAAAGTTAGCGATTGTTATTTTTACCAATTTTTGAGCAAACAAAATGGTCGCTGTGAACTGATTTCTGGGCGATATTTCCACCTGATTAACTGTAATGGCAATCGGATGGTTGATCAGTTTGTATATCGCCAGCTCTAGCCTCACCTGTCATTCGACAATAGGGGTGAGTTGTGGGGCATGGAGCTTTTTAATTCATCTGCTTAGGCGTTGAAGTGCTCAGTACAAGAATGTTACTAGCCTTGTTAGTAGAATGAAGTGTCTAAAAACCTGAACTGTGCTCATTGTGGTCATAAAATGATGGTTTTAAAAAAAACTATAGCTTAAAAAGCTGTAGTGTGAACAAGTCAGTGTTGTGGTAAAAGCAGAAACTTCCTGCACTCGTTGGTACAGCACTGACACAGTTTGGCTTTGTTACAAGTCCCGTTGGGTGTAAATACTGACAGATTTGTGCACACACAATTGTTTAATTTGTCAGTTATTTGTTGTTGTAGGACTGTAACAGTGAAAAAACTGCTGATTTAAAATGATGTAGCACTTAACCATAGATACAATTTAGGTTCAGTTTTCTTGTTACTTTGACCACACCTACTCCGTTATGACAACGGCTCAGAAATGTCAGATTTATTTTTCCCACAGGGGGGCACTTTTCACCCAGACGCTATCATATTGTTCAATATGAGGTGCAAACTTTGGCCTAAACTGATAATGGTCTCAACCAATCAGGTGTTACATTTTTACTGCTCTATTAGTTAGAAGCATTTGATAACATCTGTTTGTTCTTGTTCTTACAGATGAAGGCAAAAGTATGCACCACTTGAATAAGCCCAATTTTTATATCCTTGTGCAGTAACATCAGGGCTTCCTGTAGTGAAAGATTTTACCACTTTCACACTAGTAGTTCTTCGGTTAGGAAATGCTAGTGGTACATCATTTTTAGTTCTGGTGTACCAATGAATTGTTTTAGCTTGTTTAATTTTCCAATTATAGGCGTAGCCTAAGCCTCCGTACTAAGTTGTACAAACAATTAGTTCCGCGTGAGCTCATGTAATAACTGCTGGAATATAAGCCCTGTGGCGTGGTAGCGCAAAAACTTCATTTTGTACTCACACAGGTTATATACATATGCGCACACCACGTAACAGAATGAAAGGAACATTGCCCTCATTGGTTGTTCATGATAAATTTAAAGGGCGTGTCCACCCCCCAAACTAAAATTGTTCCCACTGTGTAGTGTTCAAAAATCCTTTATCTTTCTCCTCTGTCCTTATGGTTCTCCTGCGTGGCTGTTGAAAGTACAGAAAGTGAAGAGTAGGAGCTGTCTGTGTAATCTGTATCTGCCCTTCCCTGACCTCCTGAAGGACTCTGGCATGGGATGTGGTACTCTCTCCCTCCCTCATCCGCATCCATCTTTTACATTTTTAAAAAAATAAACTTTGCTGTAGTGTAGCCCTCAACCCTACACGTCGGATTTAAATTTAAAAAGTGCAGAGAAATAGAATTACCGGACACTCGTTCCTTCGGCTTTCTCAATAGCTGTCAGCCCGGTCTGTGATTGTCGACTCTTAGCCAATCACAATGCAGCTGCCGGTCCGGTCCCTACTGCTACTCCGTTCGGGAAGGAAACAATAGAGCCAGATGCCAACGGAACAAAGCGGGTAAGAATTTTTGTGCAATTTTTCAACATAAAATCCTGGCATTTAGGGTTCCCCTGCAACCCACCCTTCAGGGGAGATATCCTTCAATTAGTTTTCAAATCAACACAAAGATTTTGTAACACGTATAATGTGTACAAAGTCTGTGTATATGCACACCTATAAACATGGCTTTTTTGTAAAAATAAATAAATAAAAATGGAAAGTGGCTCGATTTCGCCATCTACTGGTTCAAAGCGGCATTGCAGGGAATAAACTTTCTAGCTCTTCATTGCCTGTGAACCCAGTTATTTGGACCTTTTAAAAAAAACAACACATTTTTCTTAAAATACTTTAACTTTCCTGGACTTTTTTTGTGATATAATTGATTATGGTTTAGCTTAGTTTGTGTTGCCAGACATCAGAGCATTTTCCTATTTGGTGGACTGTATTTACAGGTTAATACGCTGGATATTTGAAGGAAATATATATTGGTCCTTATAAAGATTTTTGTCTCCTTTTTAGAATTCAGTTTTTTCCCTTAAATCGAACAAATATGGGCTAGGCCACACTAGCGCGTTTTACGCGCGTTTGCGCAGCGTTTTGCGCTCTCGATTTCGCTAAAATGGAAATAGCGGGAACGCGAAAATTCCTGCGATTCCAATGCCGCATGCAATTGCGCGTCCGTTCGCGTTTTGGTAACGCACGTGTTCACCATTTTTGGTGTTAATGCATGCGGTTCCAAACACGAATGGCGAAAAACACATGCGCAAAACGCGAATGCAAAACGCACAAGAAAAGCGCACACAATCGCATGCGATAACGCTCGCGATTTTGGGCGCGATTCCTGTGCGTTGCAGTGTGGCCTCAGCCTAAGTGTTTAACACGCAATCCGATCGCGTGTGAAATAGCGCACACTAGTGTCGCCCAGTTGTTTTGGCCACACAACGTGCGCTCGTTAATTGGAGCGCATGCGATCTGCATTTTTTTGCCCAATCTCAAACACTCATTTCGGGAGAGCTCATTAGTGCTACAGTGTGGCCTCGGCCTATATCCATGTAATGTGTACATACTACGTTATTAAGCTACTCTCGTTTTATGGGACATATTCTTTTTACTCGTGTATTCACCTCACTGACCATCAAACCGTCTCACTTCTGCGCTGAACTCTCTTGGGCTTAAAGATAATTTGAGGGTACACAATAACGCTACAGCGCACAAAACGAACAGAGGAATGTTAATCAAAAAGTTCAGTGAAAGAGCAGCGCCCCCTCGGGAATCACCAGGCAGGGACAGGCAGGCTTTGGCTATGAGATCTCATCTGCTGAACGAAATGCACTGCTTTGCTGTGAATAAAAAATATAGATCTGTGTGGGGAAGATTCTATGTACGAGATCTTCCAAGGCCTTTCACGTTCAAACTGTTTATAAACATTTGTCTATTAGGGGTTGTATTGGAATGTTTATTATTTATTTAATGCGCACTGGCCTCCATATTACATATTTTAGTATAAATAATTCCAATATCCAGCTATTTTTAGGGAGTTTACTGAGCGGGGAAATAAATTGTTTTATAGAACAGGATGCAATCTTGGTTCAAATGGTTTGTATTTCCTGTGCAAGACAAGAGTTTGGATTAGAGAAAGTTCATAGTGGGGTTTACGGTAAGTGGATCTTTAGGATGTCCACTATACTTTTACCAGATAAAAATTTGACTTAAGGGTAAATGGTCTCCATACAAGAGTCCTCTATTAAAGGAATAGTTCACTGCAATAATGAACTATCCCTTTTCTACATTGATTGAAGCCAGGGAGGTTAAGGAGCTTCCCTTACCTCCTGTTCTTCAATCAATGTTTAGATAGCCAGGAACGAACTTCAGAAGATCTTACTTTCATCTGATACAGCGGGGCCGCTCTGAAATTCCCGACTGCTTCCTGCTTCTGTTACACTATAACGTGCCTTATCGGGCATGTGCGTTATAGGGTAACAGAAGCAGGAAGCAGTCGGGAAATGTCAGAGCGGCCCCGCTGTATCAGATGAAGTAAGATCTTCTGAAGTTCGTTCCCGGCTATCTAAACATTGATTGAAGAACAGGAGGTAAGGAATAGCTCCTTACCTCCTGGCTTCAATCAATGTAGAAAAGGAATAGTTCACTATTGCAGTGAACTATTCCTTTAAAAAACTTTCAAATAAGCCTAGTATGATGTCCAGCTTCTCTGGATTTTATGTTATGGTTTGTAAAGTTACAGTGTCCTGACTGTCTGAGTGGGTGACAAGCACATGCACAACCATCCTCTGGCCTTTCCCTGTATCATTTAAAATGATTTAGAAAGGCTTATGATACAGCTGATGATACTCTCTTCCAGCAGTGGCCATGCCCCAGACATTTGGAGGCAGAACAGGGGTGCTGGTGATGTCACAGCTCACAGTGCTAGCAGGAAAAAACACCCTTTATACTGCTATAACTTTGGATGACTGCAGAGAATTATGATCCTGGAGTAATTTTAAGGTAGAAATGTGCTCTTTTAATAAAGGCCACTTGTATGGAGACCACAGTTCCCCCACATTAGATTAATAAAACCTTATACAGTATTTTACGGGTTAAAGGGCAACTTTGACCAAAAAAGCTTTACATTTTTTTTTAGCATCTTTTTTTCTCCAGCGAGGATGTAATGTAAGGCCTCACATTCACCCCAAACCAGGGGTTGTAGCTGCCCAGTTCAAGTCTCCAACCATGTTCAGTGTCAAGGGAATGACACTTTGTTGAGGTGTAAACCGTAGCACCAAGAAGATGCTTGATTTAACACTAGTAGACACAACATTGTTTAATTTATTTGCTGGAACCAAACCCATTCATTCAAACATAGCAAGTGTCATATTATTGGGATAGACAATGTTCTATCTTCCCACCTCACCAAATAATTAGATTAAGCAACATGGAAATTTATTAACCAAACAAATGTTTCCATATCTTATATGAAACTTAATGATGACTTTTATGTATAACAAAAGAATATTTATCCTGTGACATGTGACTGGTCTAGGACCAATTAGGATCTCTCACTGTTACCCACACTGCCCTGGCCTTCTCTCACTGGGATATTTAGAACAAACCATTGTAACTCAGTAAAGTGTCTGTTCTAGTGGGGTTTCACCCATTAGTACAGTATATTAGTGGCCTTATGGTTTGGCAACTAAAGCAAGTACTCTGGTTTTTAAAAAAAAACAAAAAACGAAGCAATGAAGGTAAAAATACTTTATGAATAATTAAAGTCCATATTTAACATATTTTTCTATGATTATACGTTGCTTTGCGTAGTAAGTCTAATTTCCATGACACGTGTATTTATAGCATTTTTTTGTATGAGTAACCTGTTTAATTATTCCGTGTGGACTGGCTGAAACAGTCACCAAATTGTCATGAATAAATATAGGATGTTTGCTTAGTTTATTCAGGTGTTAACACCTGCATGTAGCATATCTGTTTTTTTTTTCAGAGTTGTCCATGTGTACACATCTTGCTCTGAGCTGTTAGTAACCTGTCCTGTAACGCTATAAAACTCAGTGGACCATTGTGAAAGTCAGACATTGCCAACAACATGGACTTTTCATGTTTAATGTAACATATTTACATTACATGCAACCTGTGTCAGAGACCGTACATCATTTTGCCCAAACTCATGACCTGAGCATACTTTTACACTGGAAGGTTTAAAGGGTATAAAGGTTGGACTAGATGGACGTATGTCTTTATACAACCTCCAATACTATGTTACTATGTAACTGTTATACAGACATTATGAGGGTATAAAGGTTGACTAGATGGACGTATGTCTTTATACAACCTCCAATACTATGTAATGTGTAACTGTTATACAGACATTATGGGTAGGGTATAAAGGTTGGACTAGATGGACGTATGTCTTTATACAACCTCCAATACTATGTTACTATGTAACTGTTATACAGACATTATGGGTAGGGTATAAAGTTGGACTAGATGGACGTATGTCTTTATACAACTCCAATACTATGTTACTATGTAACTGTTATACAGACATTATGGGTAGGGTATAAAGGTTGGACTAGATGGACGTATGTCTTTATACAACCTCCAATACTATGTTACTATGTAACTGTTATACAGACATTATGGGTAGGGTATAAAGGTTGGACTAGATGGACGTAGTTTTTATAACAACCTCCAACTATGTTACTATGTAACTGTTATACAGACATTAGTGGTAGGGTATAAAGGTTGGATAGATGGACGTATGTCTTTATACAACCTCCAATACTATGTTACATGTAACTGTTATACAGACATTATGGGTAGGGTATAAAGGTTGGACTAGATGGACGTATGTCTTTATACACCTCCAATCTATGTTATATGTAACTGTTATACAGACATTATGGGTAGGGTATAAAGGTTGGACTAGGTGGACGTATGTCTTTATACAACCTCCAATACTATGTTACTATGTAACTGTTATACAGACATTATGGGTAGGGTATAAAGGTTGGACTAGATGGACGTATGTCTTTATACATCCTCCAATACTATGTTACTATGTAACTGTTATACAGACATTATGGGTAGGTATAAAGTTGGACTAGATGGACGTATGTCTTTATAACAACCTCCAATACTATGTTACTATGTAACTGTTATACAGACATTATGGTAGGGTATAAAGGTTGGACTAGATGGACGTATGTCTTTATAACAACTCCAATCATTACTATGTTACTATGTAACGTTATACAGACATTATGGGTAAGGTTATAAAGGTTGGACTAGGGTTGACGTATGGTCTTTATACAACCTCCATACTATTACTATGTAACTGTTATACAGACATTATGGGTAGAGGTATAAAGGTTGGACTAGATGGACGTATGTCTTTATACAACTCCCAATACTATGTTACTATGTAACTGTTATACAGACATTATGGGTAGGGTATAAAGGTTGGACTAGATGACGTATGTTTTTATACAACCTCCAATACTATGTTACTATGTAACTGTTATACAGACATTATGGGTAGGGTATAAAGGTTGGACTAGATGGACGTATGTCTTTATCAACCTCCAATACTATGTTACTATGTAACTGTTATACAGACATTATGGGTAGGGTATAAGGTTGGACTAGATGGACGTATGTCTTTATACAACCTCCATACTATGTTACTATGTAATGTTATACGACATTATGGGTAGGGTATAAAGGTTGGACTAGATGGACGTATGTCTTTATAACCTCCAATACTAGGTTACTATGTAACTGTTGACAGACATTATGGGTAGGGTATAAAGGTTGGACTAGTGGACGTATGTCTTTATATAACCTCCATACTAGTTACTATGTAACTGTTAACAGACATTATGGGTAGGGTATAAAGGTTGGACATAGATAGGACGTATGTATCTTTAATACAACCCCAATACTATGTTACTATGTAACTGTTATACAGACTTATGGGTAGGGTATAAAGGTTGGACTAGATGGACGTATGTCTTTATACAACCTCCAATACTATGTTACTATGTAACTGTTACAGACATATGGGTAGGGTATAGGTTGGACTAGATGGACGTATGTCTTATACAACCTCCAATACATGTTACTATGTAACTGTTATACAACATTATGGGTAGGGTATAAAGGTTGGACTAGATGGACGTATGTCTTTATACAACCTCCAATACTATTGTACTATGTAACTGTTATACAGACATTATGGGTTAGGGTATTAAAGGTTGGACTAGATGGACGTATGTCTTTATACAACCTCCAATACTATGTTACTATGTAACTGTTATACCGACATTATGGGTAGGGATAAAGTTGGAACTTGATGGAGTATGTCTTTATACAACTTCCAAACTATGTTACTATGTAACTGTTATACAGACATTATGGGTAGGGTTAAAGGTTGGACTAAGATGGACGTATGTCTTTATAACAACCTCCAATACTATGTTACTATGTAACGTTATACGACATTATGGGGAGGTATAAAGGTTGGACTAGATGGACGTATGTCTTTATACAACCTCCCATACTATGTTACTTGTAACTGTTATACAGACATATGGGTAGGGTATAAAGGTTGGATAGATGGACGTATGTCTTTATACAACCTCCAATACTATGTTACTATGTAACTTATACAGACATTATAGGTAGGGTATAAGGGTTGGACTAGATGGACGTATGTCTTTATACAACCTCCAATACTATTTACTATGTAACTGTTATACAGACATTATGGGTAGGGTATAAAGGTTGGACTAGATGGACGTATGTCTTATACATCCTCCAATACTATGTTACTATGTAACTGTTATACAGACATTATGGGTAGGGTATAAAGGTTGGACTAGGTGGACGTATGTCTTTATACAACCTCCAATACTATTTACTATGTAACTGTTATACAGACATTATGGGTAGGGTATAAAGGTTGGACTAGATGGACGTATGTCTTTATACATCCTCCAATACTATGTTACTATGTACAATGTATACAGAAATTATGGGTAGGTATAAAGGTTGGACTAGATGGACGTATGTCTTTATACAACCTCCAATACTATGTACTATGTAATGTTTTATACAGACATTATGGGTAGGGTATAAAGGTTGGACTAGATGGACGTATGTCTTTATACAACTCCAATACTATGTTACTATGTAACTGTTATACAGACATTATGGGTAGGGTATAAAGGTTGGACTAGGTGGACGTATGTCTTTATACAACCTCCAATATATTTACTATGTAACTGTATACAGACATTATGGGTAGGGTATAAAGGTTGGACTAGATGGACGTATGTCTTTAACATCCCAATACTATGTTACTATGTAACTGTTATACAGACATTATGGGTAGGGTATAAAGGTTGGACTAGATAGACGTATGTATTTATACAACCTCCAATACTATGTTACTATGTAACTGTTATACAGACATTATGGGTAGGTATAAAGGTTGGACTAGATGGACGTATGTCTTTTATAACCTCCAATACTATGTTACTATGTAACTGTTATACAGACATTATGGGTAGGGTTATAAGGTTGGACTGATGGAAATATGTCTTTATACAACCTCCAATACTATGTTACTATGTAACTGTTATACAGACATTGGGTAGGGTATAAAGGTTGGACTAGATGGACGTATGTCTTTATATAACCTCCAATAATATGTTACTATGTAACTGTTAGACAGACATTAGGGTAGGGTATAAAGGTTGGATAGATGGACGGTATGTCTTTATATAACCTCCAATACTATGTTACTATGTAACTGTTAGACAGACATTAGGGTAGGGTATAAAGGTGGACTAGAAGACGTATGTCTTATACAACTCAATACTATGTTACTATGTAACTGTTATACAGACATTATGGGTAGGGTATAAAGGTTGGACTAGATGGACGTATGGCTTTATACAACCTCCAATACTATGTACTATGTAACTGTTAACAGACATTATGGGTAGGGATAAAGGTTGGACGATGGACGTATGTCTTTTACAACCTCCAATACAATGTTACTATGTAACTGTATACAGACATATGGGTAGGGTATAAAGGTTGGACTAGATGGACGTATGTCTTTATACAACCTTCCAATACTATTTACTATGAACTGTTATACAGACATTATGGGTAGGGTTTAAAGGTTGGACTAGATGGACGTATGTCTTATACAACCTCCAATACTATTTTACTATGTAACTGTATACAGACATTATGGGTAGGGTATAAAGGTTGGACTAGATGGACAGTATGTCTTTATACAACTCTCCAATACTATGTTACTATGTAACTGTTATACAGACATTAGGGTAGGGTATAAAGGTTGGACTAGATGGACGTATGTCTTTATACTCCTCCAAACTATGTTACTATGTAACTGTTATACAGACATTATGGGTTAGGGTATAAAGGTTGGACTAGATGGACGTATGTCTTTATACAACCTCCAATACTATGTTTACTTGTAACTGTTATACAGGCATTAGGGTAGGGTATAAAGGTTGGACTAGATGGACGTATGTCTTTTACAACTCCAATACTATGTTACTGGTAACTGTTATACAGACATATGGGTAGGGTATAAAGGTTGGACTAGATGGACGTATGTCTTTATAAAACCTCCAATACTATGTTACTATGAACTGTTATACAGACATTATGGGTAGGGTATAAAGGTTGGACTAGATGGACGTATGTCTTATACAACCTCCAATACTATGTTACTATGTAACTGTTATACCGACATTATGGGTAGGGTATAAAGGTTGACTAGATGGAAGTATATCTTTATACAACCTCCCAATACTATGTTACTATGTAACTGTTATACAGACATTATGGGTAGGGTATAAAGGTTGGACTAGATGGAGTATGTCTTTATACAACCTCCAATACTATGTTACTATGTAACTGTTATACAGACATTATGGGTAGGGTATAAAGGTTGGACTAGTGGATGGATATCTTTATACAACCTCCAATACTATGTTACTATGTAACTGTTATACAGACATTATGGGTAGGGTATAAAGGTTGGACTAGATGGACGTATATCTTTATACAACCTCCAATACTATGTTACTATGTAACTGTTATACACATTATGGGTAGGGTATAAAGGTTGGAATAGATGGGAATATGTCTTTATACAACCTCCAATACTATGTTACTATGTAACTGTTACACAGACATTATGGGTAGGGTATAAAGGTTGGACTAGATGGACGTATGTCTTTATACAACCTCCAATACTATGTTACTATGTAAACTGTTATACAGACATTATGGGTAGGGTATAAAGGTTGGACTAGATGGACGTATGTCTTTATACAACCTCCATACTATGGTATCTATGTAACTGTTATACAGACATTATGGGTAGGGTTAAAGGTTGGACTAGATGGAGTAATACCACCCCAATACTATGTACGTGTAACTGTTACAGACATTATGGGTAGGGTTAAAGGTTGGACTAGATGGAAGTTGTCTTTATACAACCTCAATACTATGTTACTATGTAACTGTTATACAGACATTATGGGTAGGGTAAAAGGTTGGACTAGATGGAGTATGTCTTTATTCAACCTTAATACTATGTTACTATGTAACTGTTAACAGACTATTGGGATAGGGATAGGTAAAATTGGACTAGATGGACGTATGTCTTTATACAACCTCCAATATTATGTTACTATGTAACTGTTATACAGACATTATGGTGTAGGGTATAAAAGGTTGGACTAGATGACGTATGTCTTATACAACCTCCAATACTATGTTACTATGTAACTGTTATACAGACATTATGGGTAGGGTAAAAAGTTGGATAGCGGACGTATATCTTTATACAACCTCCAATACTATGTTACTATGTAACTGTTATACAGACATATGGGTAGGGTATAAAGGTTGGACTAGATGGACGGATGTCTTTATACAACTCCAATACTATGTTACTATGTAACTGTTATACAGACATTATGGGTAGGGTATAAAGGTTGGACTAGATGGACGTATATCTTTATACAACCTCCAATACTATGTTACTAGTGTAACAGTTATACAGACATTATGGGTAGGGTATAAAGGTTGGACTAGATTGACGTTTGTCTTTATACAACCTCCAATACTATGTAACTATGTAACTGTTATACAGACATTATGGGTAGGGTATAAGGTTGGGACTAGATGGACATATATCTTTATACAACCTCCAATACTATGTTACTATGATAATGTTATTACAGACATTATGGGTAGGAGATAAAGGTTGGACTAGATGGACGTATGTCTTTTATACAACTTCCAATACTATGTTTACTATGTAACTGTTATACAGACATTATGGGTAGGGTATAAAGGTGTGGACTAGATGGACGTATATCTTTATACAACCTCCAATACTATGTTACTATGTAACTGTTATACAGACATTATGGGTAGGGTATAAAGGTTGGACTAGATGGATGTATGTCTTTATTGTGATGGTTATTGTGTAACTTTAATAAAACTCATTTTGTTACACTGTAGCTTGATAAAATTGGATGAAAGAAATCCAATCGATCCACAAACTTATATAGAACACCACCATCTTGGCCCAGATTCATCGTCTCGCTATGAGAGCTCCGCACACTATTCGCCGCTTGGTTTGTTAGTAAACCTGTGACATCTGCTGCTCCTGTTGCGTTGCATTGATAAAGCCACATGAACGGTTTTAATGACATTCTTAGAAGAAATAGAAAAGGAAGTGAGTTTGGATGGCCCAGGTTCAGATTTTGGACAAGAGCCAATCATGGAAGGCAGCAGATGCGTTGAACGAGGGGGAGCAGACAAGGTGCTGGCTGCATTATGCGTCTCACTGGCATTAAAAGAATGAAAATCAGCAAGGGGGGATATTTTCTTGTGTTTAGTTATTTTATTTTTTTTAAATAAAAATTCAGTTTTTTTTGCACTCGCAGGGTCTCCGCACCAGATCCTGGGTGTAGTAGTACAGGCCTTTGTGGTTTGTATGATCGGTGTCTTGCCCATCTCGTATGTAGCACGTGTATCTCATTTAAAGTTCTCAAATAAGAAGCCATTTGTGTTGGTCTCTTTTTCCAGGTCTGTTTTGTACCTGGTTTGGTGGTAATTGGCTTGAGAAAACATCAATTACCAGGGATTCTTCCGCAGTCGCCAAGCTCAAGAAATTTGCAAATTGTGTTCAGTGAAATCGACCTTGTTAGTCCGCTCTGTGCCTGGTGGGGGCAGTGTGAGAACCAGTTCTGAACCTGTAACTTCTGCAATACATTGGGTTCGTGTTGAGCAGAATTTCTACCATTTGTGTCCCAGAATCTATGCAGACAGCAGTGTATAAATAGACACCACAATTTATCAAGAGAACCTAGATACAGGATGATATTTATCTTTACGACCTTTAACTATGATTTATTGGCTTTTCCCTTAATATGTAGTTTGTTTTAATGTTTGAATAAATCATTAAGCTATTTGTGTGTATATATATATATATATATATATATATATATATATAAATATATACTCATCCAGAAATGATAAAGGTAAGTTTATTGTAATACACTTAAAGGAGAACTAAACCCAATCTTAATGGTAAGTTTATTGTAATACACTTAAAGGAGAAAACTAAACCCAATTTTTTATGCTCCAGAATCTGAAAACAACCCCCCTAAAAACACAAATCCCACTTCAGTGAATTGTATTAAAGTAAATGTAAGCCTGTTAAGAACCGGTCACATGCTTCCTTGCTTTATCTGTCCTGTAAAAGGATTGGCTAGAGATTTTTAATGGGTGTGACCAACTGTAACAAGTTTCTGCCATAGCTAAGGACTGAGCATGAGCAGAACATAATGGTCGTAGACCAAACTGTCTGATACTAGAATGCTGTGAAGTAAAGCACACAAACATATGTTATTTAGATAAATTTCCCAGCGCCCATATCAAAATGAGAGGTAAGATACAGATTACTGGTTATATATCAAGGTGTTCTGCCTTCTGGTTCAGTGTTGTTCTGTGGCTTTAGTTGTCCTTTAATCAGTGAATTTTGACCATCTTACTCAGGGCTGTCGTCGGGATTACAGAGTTACAACCTCCAATGAAAATTCTTTTGCAATCCTGACAACAGCCCTGAGTAATATGGTCAAATGCATCGATTGAACACACCACACACAACTGGCTGGTAGGGTTAATGACAATCTTAAGAAAATAATAAAGAAAATCCTGTAATGTATTAGGAATGGAAGATTAGCTGCCTTTACAAAGATCAGTCAACTGTATTTGCATCAGGCGCAGCATTGTTTTACAGTCTAAAGAAGGAGGCTTAAAGATTTAAGTTAGAAATAAAAGACAAATAACTATGTTTGGGAGGATTGGGAGAGGATAATATAACAGAGGGGAAATAAAAACTATCTCGCCCTTAAATACTTAATAAAAACTGGAACACTCTGTAAGGGAAATGGTTATAACAGATGAAGTGGGGGGATATCGATAGGCAGCGATTATAATGCCAACACTGGATAAAAAATAGAAGTATAAATTAATGAGTGAAAAAGCAAGGGCAACTACTGAAAAGTATTTATTAGTACAACACACAAACAAGTGTGCGCGCTTGTATTCGCTTTAAGGTGTGTTGATGCTTGCGTTTCCCAGGGATTGTGGGTAAAAAGGAAATCGCGGTTGCACGGATCGTTGTCTGTGTTTTATGCTCTTCCGATAGACTTGTATTAAGTGTGATTTTGCTAGAAATGAACGACGAGCGCACGTGTAGAAAATCGCAATAGATTGGAGCGCACAGAGTGTGGCCTACTTCCCACCATTTACATAATAAATACAATCTTATGCAGATTGAATTAGGACAATAAGCAAGTCTAATGGGGAACTAGCTACAGATAAGGAAGCTTCTCAACTTTAGTGGCTAAATAATCAGGTGAAGGGCACACTGAGAGCTGTAGTTCTGCTAGATCTAGGGAAGCCATGTGTTCAGATACCGAGTGGGATAAGGTTGTATTGTCTGTGTGGATTGGGGATGTGGCCAAGGTGTCTAGGGTGAGCCAGATACGAGCTATAATATAGGTCTCGCCGTGTGTGTGTGGCGAGATGACGTCACACACACACGGACCTTCATTTTTGAGGCTCAAGAAGCAGGAGGAAGCAGCAAATCTCGGAGGGGCGGCGTTAAACTTTCAACTAGGTAACTTCAAATGTCAGCAACTTTGAAGTGGAAAGGTTAGACTATGGAGGGGCATAGGAAAAAAATGTTTATTAAATCTGACTGCTTCCAACTAAACGTAACTTTATTACAGCATACGTATCCTTTAACATAGGAAATTTCCAGTAATGCGCCCTCTGCTGGATTTGTGTGTTAAAGCTGTGTGTTAAGAGGGGTGATTTATTATGCTGGTGTGCTTCATCCATTAGGAGACATTGTTCCTCTGTGATTATACTATTGTATAAATTAGGTTAGGAGTGGTACGGGTACAGTTTTCTCCACAGAGAACCCTTTCACAGGATATCCTGAGCACGGTGAGATACAAAGCCAGCTTGTTGGAGTGCTCCAATGACATCTCATTTGGCGATCCGCACACCAATGATTTGTAATGTAGCCAGTCCAACCCCTTGCGTTGCGCTCCTTTCCAATATCCCGAACGCCTGCGTCCAGCAGTTTAGGTCCTGTGGACTTTAATTTAAGGATAATATAGGAAACGCAGTGATGTGTATGCACGGCGGTTTCGGGTGAAATCGTGCTTTGTATGGGCACTTGGTCATACAAAACGGTTGTAGATCCGACCCAGAGACCCAGGCTGTTGTTGGACATGTTTCCTATGGAATGGGGTATTAGCACATTAGCGGTGAACTTCGTGTGCTGGGAGGGAGGCAATTCTACACGTTTAGGTTTTTTTCCCCTTTCCCTCCTATATTAACATCCCTAATTGGTACTGCCGAGGAGGAACATTTAACTCGAACTGCCAAAAAAAAAAAGATTTCTCTTATTCGTTTTATGTATTCGCTGCGGAAATTCAGCTGCTGTGCAGTGTCCCTGGTCCAGCGAGAAATCCCGTAGATCATTTGCCCTTTTGGAGATGCTAGAATCTTAAGACTTGATATATAAGGTTTTAAGTCCCAAAAACATCCCTCTTGTCATAGGAGAAGACATTCAGTGGATTGTGTGTTTTCTTGCCCCCCTGCATTGTGGTGTGGTGTGGTGTTAAACCAACTTAGGCTAAGAAAAGCCTAATAATAATAATATATAAACGTACCAGGACTTCTCAAATACATGCAATGCAACAAATGTGCATTTGCATAAGCATGTATGTTAGAAGACCTGCTTTTGATATATTTAAATTGGGTAATTATATATTTGTATGATTTATAGATGTATGATAGATATATATATATCTCTTAGTAACCCCATTTCTTGACACTTTTCACACGTTCACACATTTTTTTTTTCTCATCATCTGCTGCTGAATTGCTAATGAGAAGCTGAATTTAGTGTGAGCCCTGTTTGATTTTGCTCTGTGCTGTTACTGGTTGGTCTCCTGCTGACATCACCATGTACAGCTGTTGGCTCCTGTGCACCAGAAGAGGCTCTTGTAAGTGCCTTAACAGATGTTGCCAGGTGCCTGTATATCGAACCAAGAGTGTAGCTTTACAACAAAGCTCTCACTTCCCAAGACGCATTGCAGTGCAGTCGGTATGTAGATGCTATGGAAAGCTCATCATCACTCTGTAATTGGTGCAATGAAGCTAAATGCGGTATGGTGCAGGTAGGTAAAGGCTTTCTGTAGGGGGGTCGTTCCGTACATTGCAGCACAGACAGGATTGCATCTTGGTTTCGAATCGTTAAGTGTATGCAGCACAGACATAGATGCAAAGATATTGCATCTTGGTTTTGAATCGCTTAAGTTAAATTCACATGGATGCGACTGCTAAATTTTTATTTTTGTTAACAGGGTTGGTATTTAAAGTACATAGATATATTACTGTAAGAGATAGTGTTAATGGATCTTTTACTTTTGTTAGTTCAGCAAGAAAAGATTCCGATGTATTCTGTCATATTTACAACTAAAACCACCAACCACAATGCCAGTCTGTCATGTTAGTGCTGTTCCTGTACAAATACAGTATCAATTTTATGCTTGGTTCAAATAGATTTTTAAATGCCCTATAACAAGAAAAACCTATTCGGTCCCTGTGAGAACCGATTCTGATCTGGAACTGATGTCCTGTTCAGTTAATGTACATTTACTATAGGAATGGACTTTTTCTTTGGATAAAAGTCATTCCAGTGTTTCCAATCTACTTTATTGTAATGGAGGAAAATTTCATGGGGTTTTGGAACTAGTTGGAATATAATATTCCAGGAATATTAGTGTGCGGGGAAGTATTTCCTGGTTTATGTATTCAAAACTTTCCTGTGTTGATTTACATTTTTATTTATCTCCTTTTGGTTGCAAAAGAAAAATTTTGCTTTCCAAACAGCTTCGCGTTTCTGTTATTAGATCAGATTCTTCGGCTTTCTCCGGTAAACTGGAAATCTGTCTCCCTAATAATATTCATTGGGCTTCCAAAAATTGTCAGAAAACCTGCTGCAACAGAATGTTACTCTACTGAAAAACACATCAGATGGCAAACATATAGAGAGCCATGTAATCTTGGTTTAAAATGTAAAATGGCGTGCTTGTAAAATAAATGTGTGCTTCTATAAATGTGTGTACAAGTTTTTATTCATGCAGCAGGTATTAATATTCACTGTATTTAGTATACAATTCCCTGTAATTTACGATACCTGGGGTTTTAATTTTTAATACAATGGAAGGCAGGTGTATTTATTAATTTTTTTGATCCATTGTTAATGATTTTTTTGGTGTAATTGGCTCATTCAACCTAATACTTTTTTTGGCCATATCTGGTTTAATTTCTAATGATTCCGTTGTACAGCATTGGTGTACTGTATACCTACAGTGGTATCAAAAAATTGGTTGTGATATTAAGTGAATAATGGCAGGATTTGTTAATTCCCGTCAATATCCTGTAACGATTGTACAAAAGGCAGAGAAGCTTGTCGCTGGTGTTCTGCGGAGTGTTTCCAATGATTAGGACAAGCAAATTGGCAAATTGCAAGGCTTGTTTCCCATTACGATTCTAAATCCTCTGGCGTGCTCTATTGGCAGCAAATGGGCTATTACAAAAAATGCACATAACATAACCAAGTCGATGTCTTGGCGCTCAGGAGGGAAAATGGTTTCTTATTACAGTGACCTGTTCTCTTTTAATTAAAACTCCCTGTACCCCCTTTAATTAAAACACCCTGTATATTATAATTCTCTTTATTTGTTTCGGATTTTTTTATGAAACGTTCCAACACTTCTTGCCTATAGGCTTGTACAAGGCATGGTGCACCGACCAAGAGCGGCTTAATTCTGCCCAGGACATTACGTTGGGTGACAAGGACATGGCCAGGCCGACCTTTGTCACATTACAGGTGGTTCTTATAAGACTGACATCCTGCTTAATCTCGGTGGGAAGGATCCTGAGTCTATTTCTCTGTCTTGCTGTGGGAGAATCACACTCTCCTAACAGTAGGATACATCAGGTACATTTCACACCACCTGCCCATCAGTGAACTCATTTGCCGTTCTTCAAGGGTTTTAAAGAGGGTGGGCTGGGGGCATTGAGGGAAAGACTTGGGGTGGTTTCCTCATCCAATAAAAGACATTTCTAGGATTTACTTGTCTATACTACAAGTCTCTACATTCCTCTTGGTCAAGGGCTGAGAGATGCAAGTTCAGTAAAAGCTTGTAAGGGGGGGGAGGGGGCGGATGGGGAAGTGTGTAGTTTGGGGTAGAATCAATTTTAACATTGACCTGGTAAAACCGAGATCACACAGCGCTGATGGCGGAATGTAGGAATGTGATCCATAACCCTCCTGCCCACCCCCCTGCATTGGTTTTTGACTGTACCATCTGTCCGAGTCTTGGCAGCCAGAGGCCATTCACCCTCACCGCGTCGGGTAAAGCGTGAGAGTAATGAGGGCCTGGTGTGAAAATCTTCTGCCAATGAGCCACGGTACCCCCACCCACAGGTTAAGTGTCTGTTAAGGAATTGGCGGGAACATGCCAGGGTCTCAGTTTGTGCTTCTGTCAGTTATGCGACGGCTTGTAGTGGAACAAGTTTGACAAGTTTAGTAAAATGCGGGGGCTGCGAAATGCACCACGTCCATGTTCGTATCCATCAAACTAGGGACATGTCGGGTGAATTAACTGTATTCTCCTGTACTTCTCCTCCCCTAACCCTCATTGTATAATTACCCAGGGGCATGACTGGATGATTTATATATATATATATATTCCTTACTTATTGTTATTGTTATGTATGTGGTGTGTGTGGCTGTGTATACATACATACACAACACACACATACATGATCGTACACTGGATATTCTCTTGTATGGCGCCAATGTTGGACCAAGGCAAGTCCTATGGAAAGTATTTCTATGTGATCTTTAAACTATCTTTTGTTCCCACTACCTGGCAGCACTAACCCCCCCCCCCCCCCCCCCCAAGCTGCAGTAAATGTTTCTGCTCCTGGGTGCCATGGTAACGGGAACGGAGCTATGTTCAGTCTATGTTAGAATCCGACTGGCACTTCATGCAAACCTCCTATTTTCCTGAATTATAGCCCCTCAGAGGAGAAAAAGAAAAAAAAAAAAACATCAAATTAAAGCAGAAATGTTTTCTATGCCCCTCCCATTTTGGTTGTCATATTTTTACAGGCACAGTGCAGGCTTGAAAGATAGACGAATTAGCGCGCTAACGTTATTACTGGAGAATCTCGGTGAAAACCCATTTTATCTTGTCACTAATTCAATAAAGTGGAAATTACCATTGTCGCACGGAAGGCTTGATTGGGGGGCACACACTGGATGCTTGCAGATAGGAAATGTGCACAATCAGATGGTGTGTGTGTGTGTGTGCAGATGTCGGATCTCTGCTGTGATGAAGGCACCTGCACATACAGACGCACTATACATGCACACAACATATTACACATGCATGCCTAAAATATTATGTATACACATCATGGACACAGTGTCCTAAACGTGGCAGATTATTTTACTGCAAATTGGCATTGAAAGGTTGCAGATGACATTCATTTATTGGGCGTGTATTGATTTTATGATTGAATGGGCACACACGCGCATGTACACAGAGTTTATGATATATTCTATGTTGAAATTGCTCACGTTCATATAATTGAAAAGTGGCTGCTTGGGAGAATAAAGGATTAAGGGTAATGATTTTTTTTATAATTTCTCTGGATTATCGTTTTTAAAGGCTCTGCATCTCCTTGAGTGTTAAAGTGACCTTTACCAATGAGGATGTCTGGTATGTGGCTGTGAAAGCTGTTCCGAAGCGATTAATAAAAGGTTTGAAGAGTCTGAATTAACACGCTCCAACTCATTCGAAAACCTTATAAGACCCCAGGACACACGAGAGCGCCCTCACCGACAAAGAGGACGGTGCTCCATTACACCAGCAGGATGTTACGGTAAGAACCCTTGGTTCGTATTTAGTGATTCATTATGTTTAGTAAAGATAAACATTTGGAGAAGTGTCCAATATTCTATTAACAGGTGAAATGATCATTGGACAAAATGCTGGAGAATGCAGGTTAGAAGTTGGGTTCAGGATGCAACCTATGAAGGGACTATATTTAGAATAAATTTCCATACTCACAGAATTTACCAATAAGGGAACAGCTTTCTCCCAGAAGACTCCGACCACCACCCATAACCTGTGTATGAGACTACTGGGGGAGTGTTTAAAACAATAGATGTTTTTACAAAGAAGGCAAGACTTGCAAATGGAGCTTTTTAAAGAAATGATTAGGTGGAATGATCTGTTTATAGCTAATTAATGCATCATGATTTCTATCAAAATTAAAACATTATAAAGACTATAAAATCTTAATGCATATGGATGCAAAGTAGGTGATTGGGAGCTCTCTTTTTTTTTTTTTTTTTTTTTTCCCTCTCTCTTTTTCTTACTGAGCATGCCAGGCCAGAAACTGAGGGCAGGGTAGACACCTTGCATGTCTAAAAAAAAAAAAAAAATACATTTAACATTCTTTAAGGAAATCAGCAAGCGATACATGATTTAAATCTGCAATATCTGGGTTATAAGTCATGAAAAATTACTTTTGTGTTAAGATTCCTTTAAGGATCCTTTGATTCTATACTAATACACACAACTCACACACCTACATACATGACGGAAATGTCATTTCATGCCATAAACCATTTGAGGGGTGCATCATAGGTTCCAGTCGGTGCTCCATTTATTATGTCTCCTCTTGTGGTTGCTTATGTGTCATGATGACTCATTCTTCGTAAAGTGCAAAAATTGCTTGTATTGCTCCCAAAGAAAAGGCCAAGTGCACCAAGGATGGGTTTTATTTAAAAAATCATTGGCAGCTAAGGGTTTAATTTAATGATGTTGGACCTTCGTTCCATCCACCCAGTATTCATATATATAGTTCTTCCTGGTTGCTATGGTAACTAATCAAGGATCAAGACAGTGGAATGAATGACAGACTGCAGGATAATAGGGGAAAGTGTGAAAATGCAATACCACATCAAGGAGTCAATAGTACCTAAACAGAAGGAGAAATGTCACAAAGTTCCTGATCTCTCTGCCTTCATTATGATTGCCGCTGCCTCGTATAGCGTACGAGCTTGCACATGTGCAGAAGCAGAAAGCTCAGGGAAAAGCAGTCTGTTAATGGGCTGGTGATGTCATCTCTCATGGCTGCGAAGGCTGTGCGAACCATACAGTTAAAACTTTAAATTATAAAATGATTGCAGTTTGAATGTGTCTTTTAATTAGAGGAGTGAACATGTCCCTTTATAATTCCCTTTTAGTAGTTCCTTTTAGATTTGTGCACACAATTTCTTTTGTGTATAATTAAATGGCCATTAAACACTAATTCATTACATTTCTCATGGAAGATAATCGGGTCCCAACACCTTGAGAAAATTGGCAAAAATCCAGGTGTGGTGTGTGTGTTTGCCTTTATATAGAGGGAAAGTGTATTTATTAATGAAACTTCTCGGATAATATGATGCTGTCAGATGGTAAGTGCTACTGACGTTCCTCTGCTCAATATCTAGTCAGCGACATAAATATTAAATGTTACAGAGTAAAAACCAAAAAAACAATGTAGCAAAAAGTTCCCCATTGAATTAAACATTCGATTGATTTTCCCGAATCCAATTATCGTTACAATCCCTTTAGCAGGGATTTACAGTGCAGCTTTGAGCAATGTTTTGTCTCACTGCAGGATTAAAGAGCTAAATTGAGAGAAAAATACAAAATACCCTAAACTCTTAATAGGAACGAACATCGGTGTGTAAGGATGGACTTTCTTCTGGATTAATCTAACCAGTCTGTTGTCCAATCGGATTACATTTTATTTAGTCTAAAAGATTGAAAACATCAATTGTCCCTAGTTGCCTGTGTATAGATTTATTTGTAACCCAGAATGGGCCCTCATTACTTCCTGGTTTATATTACTAACGGGCCCCTTTGCTGAGAGTAAAAAACCGAGCGAATGGATCTAAGACACATCTCCAAAGATCCCTTTACAAGACTGGAAGGAAACCATGTTACATTAACTTGCTGAACACATCAATTTAGGATGACATCTAACATCTGTCCATTTAATACGGACCTATAGTGCTATACTATAACTTAAAGATTTCCATACCCTAAAAAGTTGTTCTTGTTGTGGTTCACCATGATATTTTCCCATGTGCCATCGTCTTTGCCTAATCTGATCAAATTGTATTTAAAATTATGTTAACTCCTTTAAATATAGACCGTTTAAAGGAGTGGGAAATCTTTCTTTTATGTTTCTGCGTTACTGTTGTTTAAAGCGTACATTTTTTCATAGGATCTTAAAAAGCCTTAGTGGTTAAAATAATAAAAAGGCAGAGTTCTAGCCATGCCAACATGGATTTATTATTCTTTTATTGGGAAAGGAATTCCACTATAAAGTGATCGTTTCCGGAATAATAACTAATGGTGTCTGTATAATTTCCCTTTTAAATTATTCAAACGCTCAAGCAGGAGAGTGCACGTAACTCACAGGCATTACTGTTTGAGGCTCAAGCAGGAGAGTGCACATAACTCACAGGCATTACTGTTTGAGGCTCAAGCAGGAGAGTGCATGGAACTCACAGGCATTACTGTTTGAGGCTCAAGCAAGAGAGTGCATAGAACCCATAGACATTACTGTTTGGGGCTCAAGCAGGAGAGTGCACGTAACTCACAGGCATTACTGTTTGAGGCTCAAGCAGGAGAAAGCAGAGGAAATCTCAGAGGGGGTGGAGCTTAAAATTCAGTAAACCGGTAACAAGATGTCAGCAACTTTCAAGGCATAGTACTCTTTAAAGGCTATGTCCACCCTAAAAAACGTTTTTTAATATAAGATTCCCCAAAGGCTCCCAGCCCCAACCGCTATATTTTTATCTTTAGAAAGCCCCCCAAACTCTACTTACCTCCCCTCTTTCCGCCGCGCTCCCGGCCCTCTGCTTGCGAGAAAATGCAAGCAGAGGGGCGGGACTGGCAGCCGCGTCTGTGATTGGCTGAGCGGCAGCCAATCACAGACGCGGCTGCCGGCAGCTCACTTCGGCGGAGGAAAGAGGAGAGGTAAGTAAAGTTTGGGGAGCTTTCTAAAGATAAAAATATAGCGGTTGGGGCTGGGAGCCCAGGGGGATTCTTATGTATTAAACATTTTACGCTAGGGGGAGGGAATCGGGAGAGGGGAGAAGGGCTGCAGTACGCATGCCAAACTTTTCCCGGAGGCCAGGTAGCAGGCAGAGTCCTGTATGGACTCTGCTAGCCGCCTGGTGGGCAGTTTTTGGGACTTTGGGAGGGGGGGGAGACTACAGGAGAACCCTATGGAGCTGGGATGTGAGGTAAGGATTAAACTACACTACATGGTGGGGCCAGTAGTTGGGGGGATTATAGTTTTTGGGGGTGGACATGCCCTTTAATCACTTCTATATGTGAAAGGTTTAGGTAAGGAGATTTCTGCCATTTTGAATTGGCCTTTGAAGTAGCTTGAGGATAAACCAGACTTGCTGAGCTACAACCCAGTAATGTTCTTACTTACGGAGAAAATATCTCATGAGCTTCTGTGTTCATGTTGCTCACATGGGCCTTAATAGAGCAGATTATATTGAAGTAGGGTTGTCGGGCATCCCTATTTGTACGGGATTGTCACGGTTGCAGGGCTAAAACCCCAAGTATTACATTCAGGGCTGAAATCACATGCTAGGAAAGTGCGTGCCCACAAAACACCCACTCTCCACCCCTGAACGCTCCAAACCCCGCCGCCCTGCCCCTCCCGCTCGGTCAATCCACGTCTGTGGGCAGACCCTAAGACCAGGAATTAACGTCTCCTACGTTAATGCAGTTGTTCTAACCCTAAAAATAAAGGCCACAGCTTTTTTTTCTGTCCAAGTGATTAGAAGCTTAAATAGTCTTCAGAATTGTAGATTGTTTGGGAAGAGAAACAGGTCACACATGGAGCAGCCATATTGTCCAGTAATGTCATGTGAGGAGTCTCAACATGGATGTACTCAACATGGATGTACTCAACATGGATGTACTCAACATGGATGGGTTTACATCTTAGGAGCCTATAGATACAAAGTCCAATTTTACTGTTAGCGAAGAAAAAACAAACTAACAGGGCTATGAACCGAGAGCCGTTATTGCTCTCTATAGCCTCCACTAGGCAATGCATTGAGACAATAATGGCTCTTGGTGCATAGTGAATGCAACCACCATTGGTTGTGTCTCAAAGTTACCTTAACCTTTGGTACATGGGTTAACGTGACTTCAAGACATAAAAACCCGTTAACGGCTTTCGGTACATAGCCCCTTAAATATGGCTAATGTTCAGTATAGTTCTATTAATAGGGCATCACTTTATCAGCAATAAAATCTTCCACATGGAGTGTCCCCAAAATGCATTAACGCCAAATCGGTCTTGGGCCTCTTGGCATTATTAACACCTTGCTGACTGTGCAGTATTTTTGTGATGTGCATTTGGAATTTTTATCTAGACTAGGGATTCAATAGGGCTCAACAAATATCGGTAAAACGGATAAAAAAAAATACGATGCCCATTTGGACTTGGCTTTGGTTTTATTTGAACTTTCCTCTGCCAGGGCTGTGTGCAGTTTGTAGAACAGTTGTTATTTTGCCAGGTATTGTGAAATAATGAGGCATAAGTGAACTGTAATGGGAATCTTGTTATTATGCTCAGAAATCAATATCTCCTAATGGACCTTGCAAAGTAGGCCCTCGTTAATTCAATTAAAACATCACTGCGAAATTCACCATTAACAAAAGAAAAGCTTGGACCTTACTGCACAACGAGCGAAAACCTACTGTAAACAGAACCAGGAAAAGTTAACCAATGCCTTGTTTGGGATACTTCAAAAATAGAGTAAGGATTGGCAACCAGTAGATAAAAGTAGATCTTTACCAAATACAACTCCAAGCATTTCCCTAAAAGTATTTGGCAAACATTTCAGCGCAGCAGATTGCATGACCTATAATAGACCACATGATCCCGCGGAAAGTAGAGATTCGTCTATTTTTACCAATTTTTGAGCAAACAAAATGGTCACGCTGTGAACTGATTTCTGGGCGATATTTCCACCTGATTAACTGTAATGGCAATCCGGATGGTTGATCAGTTTGTAATATCGCCAGCTCTAGCCTCACCTGTCATTCGACAATAGGGGTGAGTTGTGGAGTTGTGGAGCTTTTTAATTCATCTGCTTAGACGTTGAAGTGCTCAGTACAAGAATGTTACTAGCCTTGTTAGATGAAGTGTCTAAAAACCTGAACTGTGCTCATTGTGGTCATAAAATGATGGTTTTAAAAAAAACTATAGCTTAAAAAGCTGTAGTTGTGAACAAGTCAGTGTTGTGGTAAAAGCAGAACTTCCTGCACTCGTTGGTACAAGCACTGACACAGTTTGGCTCTTGTTACAAGTCCCGTTGGGTGTAAATACTGACAGATTTGTGCACACGCAATTGTTTTAATTTGTCAGTTATTTGTTGTTGTAGGACTGTAACAGTGAAAAAACTGCTGATTTAAAATGATGTAGCACTTAACCATAGATACAATTTAGGTTCAAGTTTTCTTGTTACTTCTGACCACACCTACTCCGTATGACAACGGCTCAGACATGCTCAGATTTATTTTTCCCACAGGGGGGCACTTTTCACCCAGACGCTATCATATTTGTTCAATATGAGGTGCAAACTTTGGCCTAAACTGATAATGTGTCTCAACCAATCAGGTGTTACATTTTTACTGCTCTATTAGTTAGAAAGCATTTGATAACATCTGTTTGTTCTTGTTCTTACAGATGAAGGCAAAAGTATGCACCACTTGAATAAGCCCAATTTTTATATCCTTGTGCCAAGTAACATCAGGGCTTCCTGTAGTGAAAGATTTTACCACTTTCACACTAGTAGTTCTTCGGTTAGGAAATGCTAGTGGTACATCATTTTTAGTTCTGGGTTACCAATGAATTGTTTTAGCTTGTTTAATTTTCCAATTATAGGCGTAGCCTAAGCCTCCGTACTAAGTTGTACAAAACAAATTAGTTCCGCGTGAGCTCATGTAATAACTGCTGGAATATAAGCCCTGTGGCGTGTAGCGCACAAAACTTCATTTTGTACTCACACAGGTTATATACATATGCGCACACCACGTAACAGAATGAAAGGGAACATTGCCCTCATTGGTTGTTCATGATAAATTTAAAGGGCGTGTCCACCCCCCAAACTAAAATTTGTCCCACTGTGTAGTGTTCAAAAATCCTTTATCTTTCTCCTCTGCTCCTTATGGTTCTCCTGCAGTGGCTGTTGAAAGTACAGAAAAGTGAAGAGTAGGAGCTGTCTGTGTAATCTGTATCTGCCCCTTCCCTGACCTCCTGAAGGACTCTGGCATGGGATGTGGTACTCTCTCCCCTCCCTCCATCCGCATCCATCTTTTACATTTTTAAATAAAATAAACTTTGCTGTAGTGTAGCCCTCAACCCTACACGTCGGATTTTAAATTTAAAAAGTGCAGAGAAATAGACTTACCGGACCTTGTTCCTTCGGCTTTCTCTATAGCTGGCAGCCGCGTCTGTGATTGTCTGACTTTCAGCCAATCACAATGCAGCTGCCGGTCCGGTCCCTACTGCTACTCCGTTCCGGAAGGAAACAATAGAGCCAGATGCCAACGGAACAAAGCTGGGTAAGAATTTTATGTGCAATTTTTCAACATAAAATCCTGGCATTTAGGGTTCCCCTGCAACCCACCCTTCCAGGGGAGATATCCTTCAATTAGTTTTCAAATCAACACAAAGATTTTGTAACACGTATAATGTGTACAAAGTGTATATGCACACCTATAAACATGGCTTTTTTGTAAAAATAAATAAATAAAAATGGAAAGTGGCTCGATTTCGCCATCTACTGGTTCAAAGCGGCATTGCAGGGAATAAACTTTCTAGCTCTTTCATTGCCTGTGAACCCAGTTATTTGGACCTTTTAAAAAAAACAACACATTTTTCTTAAAATACTTTAACTTTCCTGGACTTTTTTGTGATATAATTGATTTATGGTTTAGCTTTAGTTTGTGTTGCCAGACATCAGAGCATTTTCCTATTTGGTGGACTGTATTTACAGGTTAATACGCTGGATATTTGAAGGAAATATATATTGGTCCTTATAAAGATTTTTTGTCTCCTTTTTAGAATTCAGTTTTTTCCCTTAAATCCGAACAAATTATGGGCTAGGCCACACTAGCGCGTTTTACGCGCGTTTGCGCACGCGTTTTGCGCTCTCGATTTTCGCTAAAATGGAAATAGCGGGAACGCGAAAATTCCTGCGATTTCCAATGCGCATGCAATTGCGCGTCCGTTCGCGTTTTGGTAACGCACGTGTTCACCATTTTTGGTGCATTAATGCATGCGTTTCCATAACACGAAATGGCGAAAACACATGCGCAAAACGCGAATGCAAAACGCACAAGAAAAGCGCACACAATCGCATGCGATAACGCTCGCGATTTTGGGCGCGATTCCTGTGCGTTGCAGTGTGGCCTCAGCCTAAGTGTTTTAACACGCAATCCGATCGCGTGTGAAATAGCGCACACTAGTGTCGCCCAGTTGTTTTGGCCACACAACGTGCGCTGCGTTAATTGGAGCGCATGCGATCTGCATTTTTTTGCCCAATCTCAAACACTCATTTCGGGAGAGCTCATTAGTGCTACAGTGTGGCCTCGGCCTATATCCATGTAATGTGTACATACTACGTTATTAAGCTACTCTCTTGTTATATGGGACATATTCTTTTTACTCGTGTATTCACCTTCACTGACCATCAAACCGTCTCACTTCTGCGCTGAACTCTCTTGGGCTTAAAGATAATTTGAGGGTTACACAATAACGCTACAGCGCACAAAACGAACAGAGGAATGTTAATCAAAAAGTTCAGTGAAAGAGCAGCGCCCCCTCGGGAATCGCCAGGCAGGGACAGGCAGGCTCTTGGCTATGAGATCTCATCTGCTGAACGAAATGCACTGCTTTGCTGTGAATAAAAAATATAGATCTGTGTGGGGAAGATTCTATGTACGAGATCTTCCAAGGCCTTTCACGTTCAAACTGTTTAAACATTTGTCTATTAGGGGTTGTATTGGGAATGTTTATTATTTTATTTAATGCGCACTGGCCTCCATATTACATATTTTAGTACTAAATAATTCCAATATCCAGCTATTTTTAGGGAGTTTTACTGAGCGGGGAAATACATTGTTTTATAGAACAGGATGCAATCTTGGTTACAAATGGTTTGTATTTCCTGTGCAAGACAAGAGTTTGGATTAGAGAAAGTTCATAGTGGGGTTTACGGTAAGTGGATCTTTAGGATGTCCACTATACTTTTACCAGATAAAATTTGACTTAGGGCTAGGCCACACTGCTGCGTTTTTTTTGCGTTTGCGCTTGCGTTTGCGATTGCGATTGCGCTTGCGATTTTTCAAAATTATTGAAAACGCGGCAACGCAAAAAAAACGTGCGTTTTTCGATGCGTTTGCGTTTGCGTTTTGCGTTCTGCATTTTTAATCGCAATCGCATGCGATTTCCTATACTTATTGAAGAAATCGCAAGCGCAAACGCAAAAAAATCGCACATGAAATCGCATGCGATTGCGATTGCGTTTGCGTTTGCGTTTCAGTGTGGCCTAGCCCTTAAGGGTAACTGGTCTCCATACAAGAGTCCTCTATTAAAGGAATAGTTCACTGCAATAATGAACTATCCCTTTTCTACATTGATTGAAGCCAGGGAGGTTAAGGAGCTATCCCTTACCTCCTGTTCTTCAATCAATGTTTAGATAGACGAACTTCAGAAGATCTTACCTTTCATCTGAACAGCGGGCCGCTCTGAAATTCCCGACTGCTTCCTGCTTCTGTTACACTATAACGTGCCTTATCGGGCATGTGCGTTATAGGGTAACAGAAGCAGGAAGCAGTCGGGAACGGTCAGAGCGGCCCCGCTGTATCAGATGAAAGGTAAGATCTTCTGAAGTTCGTTCCCGGCTATCTAAACATTGATTGAAGAACAGGAGGTAAGGCATAGCTCCTTAACCTCCTGGGCTTCAATCAATGTAGAAAAGGAATAGTTCACTATTGCAGTGAACTATTCCTTTAAAAAACTTTCAAATAAGCCTAGTATGATGTCCAGCTTCTCTGGATTTTATGTTATAGGTTTGTAAAGTTACAGTGTCCTGACTGTCTGAGTGGGTGACAAGCACATGCACAACCATCCTCTGGCCTTTCCCTGTATCATTTAAAATGATTTAGAAAGGCTTATGATACAGCTGATGATACTCTCTTCCAGCAGTGGCCATGCCCCAGACATTTGGAGGCAGAACAGGGGTGCTGGTGATGTCACAGCTCACAGTGCTAGCAGGAAAAAACACCCTTTATACTGCTATAACTTTGGATAGACTGCAGCTAGAATTATGATCCTGGAGTAATTTTAAAGGTAGAAATGTGCTCTTTTTAATAAAGGCCACTTGTATGGAGACCACAGTTCCCCCACATTAGATTAATAAAACCCTTATACAGTATTTTACGGGTTAAAGGGCAACTTTGACCAAAAAAGCTTTACATTTTTTTTTAGCATCTTTTTTTTCTCCAGCGAGGATATAATGTAAGGCCTCACATTCACCCCAAACCAGGGGTTGTAGCTGCCCAGTTCAAGTCTCCAACCATGTTCAGTGTCAAGGGAATGACACCTTTGTTGAGGTGTAAACAGTAGCACCAAGAAGATGCTTGATTTAACACTAGTAGACACAACATTGTTTAATTTATTTGCTGGAACCAAACCCATTCATTCAAACATAGCAAGTGTCATATTATTGGGATAGACAATGTTCTATCTTCCCACCTCACCAAATAATTAGATTAAGCAACATGGAAATTTATTAACCAAAGCCAAATGTTTCCATATCTTATATGAAACTTAAATGATGACTTTTATGTATAACAAAAGAATATTTATCCTGTGACATGTGACTGGTCTAGGACCAATTAGGATCTCTCACTGTTACCCACACTGCCCCTGGCCTTCTCTCACTGGGATATTTAGAACAAACCATTGTAACTCAGTAAAGTGTCTGTTCTAGTGGGGTTTCACCCATTAGTACAGTATATTAGTGGCCTTATGGTTTGGCAACTAAAGCAAGTTACTCTGGTTTTTAAAAAAAAACAAAAAACGAAGCAATGAAGGTAAAAATACTTTATGAATAATTAAAGTCCATATTTAACATATTTTTCTATGATATACGTTGCTTTGCGTAGTAAGTCTAATTTCCCATGACACGTGTATTTATAGCATTTTTTTGTATGAGTAACCTGTTTAATTATTCAGTGTGGACTCGGCTGAAACAGTCACCAAATTGTCATGAATAAATAATAGGATGTTTGCTTAGTTTATTCAGGTGTTAACACCTGCATGTAGCATATCTTGTTTTTTTTTTCAGAGTTGTCCATGTGTACACATCTTGCTCTCTGAGCTGTTAGTAACCTGTCCTGTAACGCTATAAAACTCAGTGGACCATTGTGAAAGTCAGACATTGCCAACAACATGGACTTTTCATGTTTAATGTAACATATTTACATTACATGCAACCTGTGTCAGAGACCTGTACATCATTTTGCCCAAACTCATGACCTGAGCATACCTTTACACTGGAAGGTTTAAAAAAATGAAGTGAAGAAAAATGTAAAGAACGAGTAACTTTCATTAAAACATTGTTTATTTAATAAGACAGGAGGATTAATAACCCGGGAACTAGAACATGAGTAGTCTAAAAGGATTGGACTAGATGGACGTATATCTTTACAACTTCCTAATACTACGTTACTATGTAATTTAGATATACGTCTATCTAGTCCAACCTTTTCCCATAATGTCTATCTATACAACCTCCAATACTATGTAACTGTTAGACAGACATTATAAAGAGGGTATAAAGGTTGGACTAGATGGGCGTATGTCTTTATACAACCTCCAATACTATGTTACTATGTAACTGTTATACAGACATTATGGGTAGGGTATAAAGGTTGGACTAGATGGGAACCGGGTTATGGGAGTATGTCTCTTATTACAACCTCCAATACTAGTTACTATGTAACTGTATACAGACATTATGGTAGGGTATAAAGGTTGGACTAGATGGACGTAGTCTTTATAAACCTCCAATACTATGTTACTATGTAACTGTTATACAGACATTATGGGTAGGGTATAAAGTGGACTAGATGGGCGTATGTCTTTATACAACCCAATACTATGTTACTATGTAACTGTTATACAGACATTATGGGTAGGGTATAAAGGTTGGACTAGATGGACGTATGTCTTTATACAACCTCCAATACTATGTTACTATGTAACTGTTATACAGACATTATGGGTAGGGTATAAAGGTTGGACTAGATGGACGTATGTCTTTATACAACCTCCAATACTATGTTACTATGTAACTGTTATACAGACATATGGGTGGGTATAAAGGTTGGACTAGATGGACGTATGTCTTTATAAACCTCCAATACTATGTTTATTGTAACTGTTATACAGACATTATGGGTAGGGTATAAAGGTTGGACTGATGGACGTTTGTCTTTATACAACCTCCAATACTATGTTAATGTAACTGTTTACAGACATTATGGGTAGGGTATAAAGTTGGACTAGATGGACGTATGTCTTTTTACAACTCCAATACTATGTTACATGTAACTGTTATACAGAATTATGGGTAGGGTATAAGGTTGGACTAGATGGACGTATGTCTTTATACAAACTCCAATACTATGTTACTATGTAACTGTTATACAGACATTATGGGTAGGGTATAAAGCTTGGACTAGATGGACGTATGTCTTTATACAACTTCCAAACTATGACTATGTAACTGTTATACAGACATTATGGGTAGGGTATTAAGGTTGGACTAGATGGACGTATGTCTTTATACAACCTCCAATACTATTTACTATGTAACTGTTATACAGACATTAGGGTAGGTATAAAGGTTGGCTAGATGGACGTATGTCTTTATACAACCTCAATACTATGTTACTATGTAACTGTTATACAGACATTATGGGTAGGGTATAAAGGTTGGACGTGGACGTATGTCTTTATACACCAATACTATGTTACTATGAACTGTTATACAGACATTATGGGTAGGGTATAAAGGTTGGACTAGGTGGACGTATGTCTTTATACAACCTCCAATACTAATACTATGTAACTGTTATACAGACATTATGGGTAGGGTATAAAGGTTGGACTAGATGGACGTATGTTTTATACACCTCCAATACTATGTTACTATGTAACTGTATACAGACATTATGGGTAGGGTATAAAGGTTGGACTAGATGGACGTATGTTTTATACAACCTCCAATACTATGTTACTATGTAACTGTTATACAGACATTATGGGTAGGGTAAAGGTTGGACTAGATGGACGTAGTCTTTTAATAACCTCCAATACTAGTTACTATGTAACTGTTATACAGACATTATGGGTAGGGTATAAAGGTTGGACTAGATGGACGTATGCTTATACAACCTCCAATACTATGTTACTAACTGTTATACAGACATTATGGGTAGGGTATAAAGGTTGGACTAGATGGACGTATGTCTTTATATAACCTCCAATACTATGTTACTAGTAACTGTTACAGACATTATGGGTAGGGTATAAAGGTTGGACTAGATGGACGTATGTCTTTATATAACCTCCAATACTATGTTACTAGTAACTGTTAGACAGACATTATGGTAGGGTATAAAGGTTGGACTAGATGACGTATGTCTTTATATAACCTCCAATACTATGTTACTATGTAACTGTATACAGACATTATGGGTAGGGTATAAAGGTTGGACTAGATGGAACGTATGTTTTATACAACCTCCAATACTATGTTACTATGTAACTGTTTTACAGACATTATGGGTGGGTATAAAGGTTGGACTAGATGGACGTATGTCTTTATACACCTCCAATACTATGTTACTATGTAACTGTTATACAGACATTATGGGTAGGGTATAAGGTTGGACTAGATGGACGTATGTCTTTATACAACCTCCAATACTTGTTACTATGTAACTGTTATACAGACATTATGGGTAGGGTATAAAGGTTGGACTAGATGGACGTATGCTTTATACAACCTCCAATACTAGTTACTATGTAACTGTATACAGACATTATGGGTAGGGTATAAGGTTGGACTAGATGGACGTATGTCTTTATACAACTTCCAATACTATGTTACTAACTGTTATACAGACATTATGGGTAGGGTATAAAGGTTGGACTAGATGGACGTATTCTTTATACATCCCAATACTTGTACTATGTAACTGTATACAGACATTATGGGTAGGGTATAAAGGTTGGACTAGATGGACGTATGTCTTTATACAACCTCCAATACTATGTTACTATGTAACTGTTATACAGACATTATGGGTAGGGTATAAAGGTTGGACTAGATGGACGTATGTCTTTATACAACCTCCAATACTATGTTACTATGTAACTGTTATACAGACATTAGGGTAGGGTATAAAGGTTGGACTAGATGGACGTATGTCTTTATACAACCTCCAATACTATGTTACTATTTAACTGTTATACAGACATTATGGGTAGGGTATAAAGTTGGACTAGATGGACGTATATCTTTATACAACCTCAATACTATGTTACTATGTAACTGTTATACAGACATTAGGGTAGGGTATAAAGGTTGGACTAGATGGATGTATGTCTTTATACAACCTCCAATACTATGTTACTATGTAACTGTTATACAGACATTATGGGTAGGGTATAAAGGTTGGACTAGATGGATGTATATCTTTATACAACCTCCAATACTATGTTACTATGTAACTGTTATACAGAACATTATGGGTAGGTATAAAGGTTGGACTAGATGGAGTTAGTCTTTATACAACCTCCAATACTATGTTACTATGTAACTGTTATACAGACATTATGGGTAGGGTATAAAGGTTGGACTAGATGGAATATGTCTTTATACAACCTCCAATACTATGTTACTATGTAACTGTTAACAGACATTATGGGTAGGGTATAAAGGTGGACTAGATGGACGTATGTCTTTATACCACCTCCAATACTATGTTACTATGTAACTGTTATACAGACATTATGGGTAGGGTATAAAGGTTGGACTAGATGGACGTATGTCTTTATACAACCCCAATACTATGTACTATGTAACTGTTATACAGACATTATGGTAGGGTATAAAGTTGGACTAGATGCGATAATACACCTCCATACTATGTTACGAGTAATGTTACAGACATTATGGGTAGGGTATAAAGGTTGGACTAGATGGACGTATGTCTTTATACAACCTCCAATACTATGTTACTATGTAACTGTTATACAGACATTATGGGTAGGGTATAAAGGTGACTAGATGGATGATGTCTTTATCAACCTAATACTTGTACTATGTAACGTTATACAGACATTATGGGTAGGGTATAAAGTTGGACTAGATGGACGTATGTCTTATACAACCTCCAAATTATGTTACTATGTAACTGTTATACAGACATTATGGGTAGGGGTATAAAGGTTGGACAGATGACGTATGTCTTTATACAACCTCCAATACTATTTTACTGTAACTGTTAACAGACATTAGGGTAGGGTATAAAGTTGGATTAGAGACGTATATCTTATACAAACTCCAATACTATGTACTATGTAAGCTGATACAGACATTATGGGTAGGGTATAAAGGTTGGACTAGATGGACGTAGTCTATTACAACCTCCAATACTATGTTACTATGTAACTGTTTACAGACATTATGGGTAGGGTATAAAGGTTGGACTAGAGGACGTATCTTTATACAACCTCCAATACTATGTTACTATGTAACTGTATACAGACATTATGGGTAGGGTATAAAGGTTGGACTAGATGGAGTAGTCTTATACAACCTCCATACTATTTACTATGAACTGTTATACCGACATTATGGGTAGGGATAAAGGTTGGACTAGAGGACGATTGTCTTTATACAACCTCCAATACTATGTTATATGTAACTGTTATACAGACATTATGGGTAGGTATAAATGTGGGACTAGATGGACGTATGTCTTTATACAACCTCCAATACTATGTTACTGTGTAACTGTTATACAGACATTAGGGTAGGGTATAAAGGTTGGACTAGATGGAACTATCTTTATAATCCTCCAATACTATGTTACTATGTAACTGTTATAACGACATTATGGGTAGGGTATAAAGTGTTGACTAGATGGACGTATGTCTTTATACAACCTCCAATACTATGTTTATTGTAACTGTATACAGACATTATGGGTAGGTATAAGGTTGGACTAGATGGACGTATGTCTTTAACAACTCCAATACGTTTATATGTAACTGTAGACAGACATTATGGGTAGGGTATAAAGGTTGGACTAGATGGACGTATGTCTTATTACAATCTCCAATACTATGTTACTATGTAACTGTTATACAGACATTATGGGTAGGGTATAAAGTTGGACTAGATGGATGTATGTCTTTATTGTGATGGTTATTGTGTAACTTTAATAAAACTCATTTTGTTACACTGTAGCTTGATAAAATTGGATGAAAGAAATCCAATCGATCCATAAACTTATATAGAACACCACCATCTTGGCCCAGATTCATCGTCTCGCTACTATGAGCTCCGCACACATTCGCCGTGGTTGTTAGTAAACCTGTGACATCTGCTGCCTCTGTTGCGTTGCATTGATAAAGCCACATGAACGGTTTTTAATGAAATCTTAGAAGAAATAGAAAAGGAAGTGAGTTGGATGGCCCAGGTTCAGATTTTGGACAAGAGCCAATCATGGAAGGCAGCAGAGCGTTGAACGAGGGGGAGCAGACAAGGTGCTGGCTGCATTATGCGTCTCACTGGCATAAAAGAATGAAAATCAGCAAGGGGGGATATTTTCTTGTGTTTAGTTATTTATTTTTTTAAATAAAAATTCAGTTTTTTTTGCACTCGCAGGGTCCCGCACAGAGTCCTGGGTGTAGTAGTACAGGCCTTTGTGGTTTGTAGATCGGTGTCTTGCCCATCTCGTATGTAGCAGTGTATCTCATTTAAAGTTCTCAAATAAGAAGCCATTTGTGTTGGTCTCTTTTTCCAGGTCTGTTTTGTACCTGGTTTGGTGGTAATTGGCTTGAGAAACACTCATATCCCAGGGATTCTTCCGCAGTCGCCAAGCTCAAGAAATTTGCAAATTGTGTTCAGTGAAATCGACCTTGTTAGTCCGCTCTGTGCCTGGTGGGGGCAGTGTGAGAACCAGTTCTGAACCTGTAACTTCTGCAATACATTGGGTTCGTGTTGAGCAGAATTTCTACCATTTGTGTCCCAGAATCTATGCAGACAGCAGTGTATAAATAGACACCACAATTTATCAAGAGAAACCTAGATACAGGATGATATTTACTTTACGACCTTTAACTATGATTTATTGGCTTTTCCTTAATATGTAGTTTGTTTTAATGTTTGAATAAATCATTAAGCTATTGTGTGGTATATATATATATTATATATATATAGATATATTATATATATATATACTCATCCAGAAATGATAAAGGTAAGTTTATTGTAATACACTTAAAGGAGAACTAAACCCAATTTTTTATGCTCCAGAATCTGAAAACAACCCCACTTCAGTGAATTGTATTAAAGTAAATGTAAGCCTGTTAAGAACCGGTCACATGCTTCCTTGCTTTATCTCCTGTAAAGGATTGGCTAGAGTTTTTAAGTGTTGTAAGATGGGTGTAGAGACAACTGTAACAAGTTTCTGCATAGCTAAGGACTGAGCATGAGCAGAACATAATGCGTCGTAGACCAAACTGTCTGATACTAGAATGCTGTGAAGTAAAGCACAAACCATATGTTATTTAGGTAAATTTCCCAGTGGCTGTAACAAAATGAGAGGTAAGATACAGATTACTGGTTATATATCATGGTTTTCTGCTTTCTGGTTCAGTGTTGTTCTGTGGCTTTAGTTGTCCTTTAATCAATGAATTTTGACCATCTTACTCAGGGCTGTCGTCGGGATTACAGAGTTACAACCTCCAATGAAAATTTCTTTGCAATCCTGACAACAGCCCTGAGTAATATGGTCAAAATGCATCGATTGAACCCACACACACACAACTGGCTGGTAGGGTTAATGACAATCTTAAGAAAATAATAAAGAAAATCCTGTAATGTATTAGGAATGGAAGATTAGCTGCCTTTACAAAGATCAGTCAACCTGTATTTGCATCAGGCAGCATTGTTTACAGTCTAAAGAAGGAGGCTTTAAAGATTTAAGTAGAAATAAAAGACAAATAACTATGTTTGGGAGGATTGGGAGAGGATAATTATAACAGAGGAAATAAAACTATCTCGCCCTTAAATAACTTAATAAAAACTGGAACACTCTGTAAGGGAAATGGTTATAACAGATGAAGTGGGGGATATCGATAGGCAGCGATTATAATGCCAACACTGGATAAAAATAGAAGTATAAATTAATGAGTGAAAAAGCAAGGGCAACCTACTGAAAAGTATTTATTAGTACAACACACAAACAAGTGTTGCGCGCTTGTATTCGCTTTAAGGTGTGTTGATGCTTGCGTTTCCCAGGGGATTGTGGGTAAAAAGAAAATCGCGTTGCACGGATCGTGTCTGCTGTTTTATGCTCTTCCGTAGACTTGTATTAAGTGTGATTTTGCTAGAAATGAACGAGCGCACGTGTTAGAAAATCGCAATAGATTGGAGCGCACAGAGTGTGGCCTACTTCCCACCATTTACATAATAAATACAATCTTATTGCAGATTGAATTAGGACAATAAGCAAGTCTAATGGGGAACTAGCTACAGATAAGGAAGCTTCTCAACTTTAGTGGCTAAATAATCAGGTGAAGGGCACACTGAGAGCTGTAGTTCTGCTAGATCTAGGGAAGCCATGTGTTCAGATACCTATGTAGTATGTTATACAGACATTAGGAGGGGCTATAAGAGTGGGACTAGATGGACGATGTCTTTATACAACCTCCAATACTATGTTACTATGTACCTGTTATACAGACATTATGGGTAGGGTATAAGGTTGGACTAGATGACGAATGTCTTTATACAACTCCAATACTATGTTATATGTAACTGTTATACAGACATTGGGTAGGGTATAAAGGTGGACTAGATGGAGTAGTCTTTATACAATCTCCAATACTATGTTTACATGTAACTGTTATACAGACATTATGGGTAGGGTATAAGGTGGACTAGATGGACGTATGTCTTTATACAACCTCTAATACTATGTTACTATGTAACTGTTATACAGACATTATGGGTAAGGTATAAAGTGTTGACTGGATGGACGTATGTCTTTATACAACCTCCAACTATGTTACTATGTAACTGTTATACAGACATTATGGGTAGGGTATAAAGTGGACTGATGGACGATGTCTTATACAATTCCAATACTATGTTACTTATGTAACTGTTATACAGACATTATGGGTAGGGTATAAAGTTGGACTAGACGGACGTATGTCTTATACAACCTGCAATACTATGTACTATGTAACTGTTATACAGACATTATGGGTAGGGTATAAAGGTTGACTAGACGGACGTATGTCTTTATACAACCTCCATACTATGTTACTAGTAACTGTTATATAGACATTATGGTAGGGTAAAAGGTCGGACTAGATGGCATATGTCTTTATTACAACCTCCAATACTGTGTTACTATGTAACTGTATACAGACATTATGGGTAGGGTTATAAAGGTTGGACTAGACGGACGTATGTCTTATACAACCTCCAATACTATGTTACTATGTAACTGTTATACAGACATTATGGGTAGGGTATAAAGGTTGGACTAGATGGACGTATGTCTTTATACAACCTCCAATACTATGTTACTATTTAACTGTTTACAGACATTATGGGTAGGGTATAAAGTCGACTAGATGGACGTATGTCTTTATACAACCTCCAATACTATGTTACTATGTAACTGTTATACAGACATTATGGGTAGGGTATAAAGGTGTGACTAGATGGACGTATGTCTTTATACAACCTCCAATACTATGTTACTATGTAACTGTTATACAGACATTATTGGGTGGTATAAAAGTTGGACTAGAGGACGTATGTATTTATACAACCTCCATAACTATGTTACTATGTAACTGTTATACAGACATTATGGGTAGGGTATAAAGGTTGACTAGATGGACGTATGTCTTTATACACTCCCAATACTATGTTACTAGTACTGTTATACAGACATTATGGGTAGGTATAAAGGTTGACTAGATGGACCGTATGTCTTTATACAACTCCAATACTATGTTACTATGTACTGTTATACAGATTATGGGTAGGGTATAAAGGTTGGACTGGATGACGTATGTCTTTATACAACCTCCAATACTATGTTACTATTAACTGTTATTACAGAATTATGGGTAGGGTATCAAGGTTGGACGGATGGACGTAGTCTTATAAACCTCCAAGACTATACTATGTAACTGTTATACAGACATTATGGGTAGGGTTATAAAGGTTGGACTAGATGACGTATGTCTTTATACAACCTCCAATACTATGTTACTATGTAACCGTTATACAGACATTATGGTGGGTATTAAGGTTGGACTAGATGGACGTAGTCTTTATACAACCTCCAAATATAGTTACTATGTAACAGTTATACAGACATTATGGGGTAGGGTATACAAGGTTGGACTAGATGGACGTATGTCTTTATACAACCTCCAATCCTATTTACTATGTAACGTTTATACAGACATTATGGGTAGGGTATAAAGGTTGGACAGATGGACGTATGTCTTTATACAACCTCCATACTATGTTACTATGTAACAGTTATACAGACATATGGGTAGGGTTCTAAAGGTTGGACTAGAGGTGACGTTTTCTTTATATCAACCTCCATACTATGTTACTATGTAACAAGTTATAAAACATTATGGGTAGGGATAAAGGTTGGACTAGATGGACGTATGTCTTTATACAACCTCCAATACTATTGTTACTATGTAACAGTTATTTACAGACATTATGGGTAGGGTATAAAGGTGGACTAGATGGACGTATGTCTTTATACAACCCCCAATACTATGTTACTATGTACATGTATACAGACATATGGGTAGGGTATAAAGGTTGGACTAGATGGACGTATGTCTTTTACATCTCCATACCATAGTTACTATGTACTGTTATACAGACATTATGGGTAGGGTATAAGGTTGGACTAGACGGACGTATGTCTTTATACAACTCCAATCCATGTTACTATGTAACTGTACACAGACATTATGGGTAGGTATAAAGGTTGGACTAGACGGACGTATGTCTTTATACAACTCCAATACTATGTTACTATGTAACCGTTATACAGACATTATGGGTAGGGTATAAAGGTTGGACTAGACGGACGAATCTTTATACAACCTCAATACTATGTTACTATGTAACGTTAACAGACATTATGGTAGGGTATAAAGGTTGGACTAGACGGACGTATGTCTTATACAACCTCCAATATATGTTACTGTGAACCGTATACAGACATTATGGGTAGGGTATAAGGTTGGACTAGACGGACGTTATGTTTATACAACCTCCATACTATGTTTACTGTGTAACCGTTATACAGACATTATGGGTAGGGTATAAGGTTGGACTAGACGGACGTATGTCTTTATACAACCTCCAATACTATGTTACTGTGTAACCGTTACAGACATTATGGTAGGTATAAAGGTTGGAGAGACGGACGTATGTCTTTAACAACCTCCAATACTATGTACTGTGTAACCGTTATACAGACATAGTGGTAGCGGTATAAGGTTGAACTAGACTAGAGGACGTATGTCTTATACAACCTCCAATACTATGTTACTCTGTAACTGTTATCAGACATTAGGGTAGGGTATAAAGTTGGACTAGATGGACGTATGTCTTTATACATCACTCCAATACTACGTTAATACGTTACCGTTATACAGACATTATGGGTAAGGTATAAAGGTTGGACTAGATGGACGTATGTCTTATACAACCTCCAATACTACGTTACTATGTAACTGTTATACAGACATTATGGGTAGGGTATAAAGGTGGAACTGATGGACGTATGTCTTTATACACCCTCCATACTACGTTACTATATACTGTTATACAGACATTATGGGTAGGGTATAAAGGTTGGATAGATGGACGTATGTTTATACAACCTCCAATACTATGTTACTATATAACTGTTATACAGACATTATGGGTAGGGTATAACAGGTTGGACTGATGGACGTATGTCTTTATACAACCTCCAATACTATGTATTATTATCTGTTATACAGAATTATGGGTAGGGTATAAAGGTTGGACTAGATGGACGTATGTCTTTATACAACCTCCAATACTAGTTATTATTAACTGTTATACAGACATTATGGGTAGGGTATAAGGTTGGACTAGATGGGACGTATGTCTTTATACAACCTCCACTACTATGTACTATGTAAACTTTATACAGACATTATGGGTATGGTATAAAGTTGACTAGATGGACGTATGTCTTTATACACACTCCAATACTATGTATATGTAACTGTATACAGACATTATGGGTGGGATAAAGGTTGGCTAGATGGACGTAGTTTCTTTATACAACCTCAATACTATGTTACTATGTAACTGTTATACAGACATTATGGGTAGGTATAAAGGTGGACCTAGAGGACGTATGTCTTTATACAACCTCCATACTATGTTACTGTGTAACTGTTATTACAGACATATGGGTATGTATAAAGTTGGACTAATGGACGTATGTCTTTACCAACTCCAATACTATGTTCTATGAAACTGTTTATACGGACATTATGGTAGGGTTAAAGGTGGACGGAGATGGAGTATGTCTTTTCAATCCCTCCAATACTATGTTATTAGTAACTGTATTACAGACATTATGGGTAGTGGTGTATAAGGTGTGGACTAGAGGACGTATGTCTTTAACAACCTCCAATACTGTGTTACTATGTACTGTTTACAGACCATTATGGGTAGGGTATAAAGGTTGGCACTAGATGGACGTATGTCTTTATACAACCTCCATCACTATGTTACTATGTAACTGTTTTATACGGACATTATGGGTAGGGTATAAGGTTGGACTGGATGGATGTATGTTCCTTACAACCTCACAATACTATGTAAACTGTTATACAGACATTATGGGTATGGTATAAAGGTTGGACTAGATGGACGTATGTCTTTATACATCCTCCAATACTATGTAACTGTTTATACAGACATTATGGGTATGGGTATAAAGGTTGGACTAGATGGACGTATGTCTTGATACAACCTCCAATACTGTGTACTAGTAACTGTTATACAGACATTATGGGTATGTATAAAGGTTGGACTAGTGGACGTATGTCTTTATACAACCCAATAAGTGTTACTATGTATGTTATACAGACATTATGGGTATGGTATAAAGGTTGGACTAGATGGACGTATGTCTTTATTAAACCTCCAATACTGTGTTACTATGTAACTGTTATACAGACTTGGGTGGGTATAAAGGTTGGACTAGATGGACGTATGTCTTTATACAATCTCAATACCATGTTACTATGTAACGGTATACAGACATTGGGTAGGGTATAAGGTTGAACTAGACGGACGTATGTCTTATACAATCTCAATACATGGTAATATTAACTGTATACGACATATGGGTAGGGTATAAGTTGACTAGACGGACGTTATGTCTTTATGAAACCCTCCAATACCCATGTACTATGTAATGTTATACAGACATTATGGGTAGGGTATAAAGGTTGGACTAGAGGACGTATGTCCTATGCAACCCCAATACCATGTTACTATGTAACCGTTTATACAGCATTATGGGTAGGGTATAAAGGTTGGACTAGAGGAGTATTGCTTTATACAACTCAAGACTATGTTTACTATGTAACCGTTATACAGACATTATGGGTAGGGTTAAAGGTTGGACTGATGGACGTAATGTCTTTAGCAACCTCCAATACATGTTAACTATGTAACCGTTATACAGACATATGGTAGGGTAAAGGTTGGACTAGTATGGACGTATGTCTTTAACAACCTCCAAACTATGTTACTATGTAACGTTATACAGACATTATGGGTAGGGTATAAAGGTTGGACTAGATGACGTATGTCTTATCAACCTCCATACTATGTTACTATGTAACTGTTATACAGACATTTGGGTAGGGTAAAAGGTTGGACTAGATGGACGTATGTCTTATACATCCTCCAATACTATGTTACTATGTAACAGTTTATACAGACATTATGGGTAGGGTATAAAGGTTGGACTAGATGGACTTATGTTCTTTATGAACCTCCAATACTATGTTACTATGGTAACGTTATACAGACATTTTAGGGTAGGGTATAAAGGTTGGACTGACTGGACGTATGTCTTTATACAACCTCAATACTATGTTACTATAACAGTTATACAGACATTATGGTAGGGTATAAAGTTGACTAGATGGCGTATGTCTTTATACACCTCCAATACTAGGTTACTATGTAACTGTTATCAGACATTATGGGTAGGGTAAAGGTTGGACTAGATGGACGATGTCTTTATACATCCTCCAATACTATGTTACTATGTAACCGTTAGACAGACATTATGGGTAGGGAGTAAAGGTTGGACTAGACGGACGTTATGTCTTTATACACCTCCAATACTATGTCTATGTAACCGTTATACAGACATTATGGGTAGGTTAAAGGTTGGATAGATGGACGTATGTCGTATACAACCTCCAACTCTACTTTATGTATCAATCCCAGTAACTTGTAACATTCCTTGTTTGTAGAAACTCATCCAGCTTTTTATTAAACTGACCAATGAACCTGCCATTACAACGTCCACTGGAAGACAGTTCCATAGCTTTACCGTTCTCACAGTGACAAACCCTTTCCCAACTCTACTTTATGTATCAATCCCAGTAACTTGTAACATTCCTTGTTTGTAGAAACTCATCCAGCTTTTTATTAAACTGACCAATGAACCTGCCATTACAACGTCCACTGGAAGACAGTTCCATAGCTTTACCGTTCTCACAGTGAAAACCCTTTCCCAACTTGAACCCTAAACCTTTTATCTTCAAGTCTTAAGGGATGTCCACGTGTCCTTTGACATGTTCTATTGGTGAACAATGCCCCAGATAGTTTATTGTATGGCCTGTTAATGTATTGCAGTCCTTTATTTGACTCTCAAACAACTGTGTAGATTTGAATACAATGTTTAAATTTGTATAAATATTCCCCACTGATTTCTTTCTCTTGAACCACCAGACAGCCATGCCTTTGCTATTCACTCTGTTTGAGCTGGCCCGTAATCAATCTATCCAACACGAACTACGGGAGGAGATAAGGAGAGCTGAAAGCCAAAATCCTAAAGACATAAACCAATTACTTAGCTCCCTGCCTCTTCTAAAAGGGAGCATCAAGGAGACACTGAGGTAAGTGTTCCATACCTATGCTACTTTTGCAAAAAATAATAATAATGACCCAATAATAACCCATTCCCAATCAGAGAGGGAAATAAAAGGGAAACCACCCCATACACTGATACATACACTGGTACACCCATGAGAAAAACATTGAACAGAGCTATGAAAACTTTATTTAACAGTTTCTTCTAGGAAACCTCAAAAAAGCACTGCAGTAAGTGTCATCAGGAGGGTTACCTACATAGTAACATAGACCTTCTACTGATCATCAGAAGGGTTACCTACATAGTAACATGGACCTTCTACTGATCATCAGAAGGGTTACCTACATAGTAACATAGACCTTCTACTGATCATCAGAAGGTTTACCTACATAGTAACATAGACCCTCTACTGATCATCAGAAGGGTTACCTACATAGTGACATAGACCTTCTACTGATCATCAGAAGGGTTACCTACATAGTAACATAGACCTTCTACTGATCATCTGAAGGGTTACCTACATAGTAACATAGACCTTCTACTGATCATCAGAAGGGTTACCTACTATGTAGGTAACCCTTCTGATGATCAAAACCCATCCAATCTTTTTATTAAACGGACCATTGACCTGCCATAACAACGTCCACTGGAAACAGTTTCCATAGCTTTACCGTGCTCACGTGACAACCCCTTGCCCAATCTACTTATGTATCAAGCTACCAGTAACTGTAAATTCCTTGTTTGTGAGAAACTCATCCCACTTTTTATTAACCTGACCAATGAACCTGCCATAACAACGTCCACTGGCAGACGTTCCTAGCTATTAAACCGTTCCTCACACGTGACAAACCCTTCCAGTACTTTATAAGTACAATCCTAGTAACTTTTAACATCCTTGTTTGTAATAAACTCTACATCCAGCTTTATATTAAACGACCAATGACCTGGCCATAACACACGTCCACTGGAAGACATTCCATAGCTTTATTACCTTTCTCACAAGTGACAATAACCCTTTCCCAACTCTACTTTATGTATCAATCCGAGTAACTGTAACATTCCTGTTTGTGAAACCAACCACGCTTTTTAATTAAACTGACCAATGAACCTGCCATAAAACAACGTCCACTGGAACGCATTCCCTAGCTTTACCGTTCTCACAGTGACAAAAAACCCTTTCCCAACTCTACTTTTAATGTATCATACCAGTAACTTGTAACTTCCTTGTTGGAAACCCATCCACTTTTTATTAAACTGACCATCTGAACCTGCCATACACAACAAAGTCCACTGGCAAGACAGTCCATAGCTTAATAATTACCACCGTTGCTCACAGTGACAACCCCTTTCCCACTCTACTTTATGTATCCATACCATAACTTGTAACATCCTTGTTTTGTAAAACCATCCACTTTTTAATTAAACTGACCCATGAACCTGCCATACCACACGTCCACCTGAAGACATTCCATAGCTTTTAACCGTTCTCCAAGTGACAAACCCTTTCCCACTCTACTTATGGATCAATAACCAGTAACTTGTAACATTCCTTTTTGTAGAAACTCATCAGCTTTTTATTAACTGACCATGAAAGCCTTGCCTAACAAACTCCCACTGGAAGACAGTTCAATTACCAAATCTTATTAAACGTTCTCACAGTGAAAACCCCTTCCCAACTCTACTTTATGTTCAATACCAGTAACTTGTAACATTCTTGTTTGCAGGAACTCCCATCCAGCATGTTTTATTAAACTACCAATGAAACCTGCCGATAAACAACGTCCACTGGAAGACAAGTTCCATAGCTTTATCCAGTTCTCCACAATTGACAACCTTTCCCACCTCTACTTATGTATCAATAACCAGTAACTTGTAACATTCCTTGTTTGTAGAAACTCCATCCAGCTTTTTTATTAAATGACAATGAACCTCCATAACCGTTCCCACTGGAAGACATTTTTCCATAGCTTTACCCGTTCTCACAGTGACAAACCACTACCCTTTCCCAACTCACTTTATTTCATCCCAGTACACTTGTACATCTCCTTGTTATGTAGAACCCATCCAAGCTTTTTTATTTAAACTGTACCAATGAACCCTGCCATAACAACGCTCCACTGGCAGAAGCATTCCATAGCTTTAACCATTCTCGAACAGTGACAAACCCTTTCCACTCACTTTATGTTCAATCCCCAGTACGTTGTAACATTCCTTGTTTTGCAGAAACTCATCCAGCTTTTTGATTAACTGACGCAAATGAACCTGCCATAACAACGTCCACTGGAAGACAGTTCCATCACTTTAATCCGTTCTCCCACATGACAATCCTTCCCCACTCTACTTATGTATCATACCAGTAACTTGTAACATTCCTCTGTTTTGACAACTTCATCCACTTTTCTTTAAACTGACCATACACCTGCAAATAACACACGTCACTGATAACAGTTTTCCATAGCTTTAACCGTTCTCACATCATGACAAACCCTTCCCCAGCTCATACTTAACTTGATTCTCAAACCAGTCTTGTACACTTCCTTGTTTGTAGAAACTCATCAGCTTTTTTAATAAACTGACCCATGAAACCCTGACCATAGACAACGTCCCTGTGAAGCATTTCCATAGCTTATAACGTCCTCACAGTGACAAACCCTTCTCCCAACTCTACTGTTATGTTCAATACCAGTAACTACGTACATTCCTTGTTTGTAGAAACTCATCCAGCTTTTTTATTAAAACTTACCATGAACCTGCATAACAACGTCACTGGAAGAAGTTTCCAACTAGTTACCGTTCTCACAGTGACAAACCCTTCCCACTCTACTTTAAGTATCAATACCAGTAACTTAGTACATTCCTTGTTTGGTAAACTCATCCGCATTTTTATTAAACCTGGACCAATGAACCTGCCATAACACGTCCCTGGAAGACAGTCTCACTAGCTTTACCGTTCCACAGTGACCAAACCCTTTCTCCACTCTACTTTTGTATCATACCCCATGTAACTTGTAACATTCTTGTTTGTAGAAACCATCCCTTTTAATTAAACTGACCATGACCTGCCATAACACAAAAAAACATCCCTGGAAGGACAGTTTTCCATACTTTATCGTTCTCACAGTGACAAACCCCTTCCTCCAACTCTACTTATGTATATAACCCGTAACTTGTAACATTCCCTTGTTTTGTGCAGAACTCTCCAGCTTTTTATTAAACTGACCATGACCTGCCATAACAACGTCCACTGAAGACCAGTTCCATATGCTTTAAACCGTTCCACAGTGACAAACCCTTTCCCAACCTCTTTATGATCATACCATAACGTGTAACATTCCTTGTTTTGTACGAACTCACCAGCTTTTTATTAAACTGACCAATGTACCTTCCATAGACAAACGGTCCCCTTGAGACAGTTCCATAGCTTTACCGTTCTTCCACGAGTGACAAACCCTTTCCCCACCTCTACTTTTAATGTATCAATACCAGTACTGTAACATTCTTGTGTTGTAGAACTCATCCAGCTTTTATTAAACTGACTCAATGACCTGCATAAACACAGTCCACTGGAAACGTTCCATAGCTTTGACCGTTCCTCACGTGACAAACCCTTTCCCCAACTCTACGTTATGTACAATACGCAGTAACTTTGTACATTCCTTGTTTTAGAAACTCCATCCAGCTTTTTAATTAAACTGACCATGAACCTCCTAAACACAACGTCCACTGGAGACAGCGTTCCATACTTTATACACTTCTCACAGTGACAATACCCTTTCCCACTCTACTTTATGTATCATAAATCCCGTAAACTTGTAACATTCCTTGTTTGTAAACATCCATCCACTTTTATTAAACGGACCAATGAACCTGCCATACACAACGTCCACTGGAAGACAGTTCCCTATTTATAGTTACCGTTCTCACAGTGACAAAACCCTTTCCCAACTCTACTTTATGTATCAATCCCATTAACCTTGTAACAATTCCTTGTTTGTGAACGCATCCAGCTTTTATTAACTGACCAATGACCTGCCCCAAAAACGTCCACTAGAAGACATTTCCTAGCTTTCAATAACCGTTCTCACAGTGACAACCCTTTCCCAACTCTCTACTTTTGTAATCAATATACCATAACTTGTAATCTTCCTTGTTTTAAAACTCATCCAGCTTTTTTATTAAACCGACCAATAGACCTGGCCCATACACCGTCCACTGGAAGTACATTTCCATATCTTTACAAACCGTTCTCACGTGCACAACCCTTTCCCCACTCTACTTTATGTATCAATACGCAGTAACCTTGTAACATTCCTTTTTTAGATAAACTCAATCCAGCTTTTTATTAAACTGCCAATGAACCTGCCAAACAACACGTCCCTGGAAGACAGTTCCATAGCTTTTACGTTCTCACAGTGACAAACCCTTTCCCAACTCTACTTAGTATCAATACCAGTAACTTTGTAACATTCCTTGTTTGTAAGAACTCATCCATCTTTTTATTAACTGATGACCAATGAGAACCTCCATAACAACGTCGCCACTGGAAGACAGTTCCATAAAAGCTTTAGTATTACCTGTTCTACAGTGACAACCCTTCTCCCAACTCTACTTTATTAATCGAATACCGTATACTTTGTAAGCATTTTCCTTGTTTTGTAAAACTCATCCAGCTTTTTATTAAACTGACCACTGAAACCTGCATAGCAGAACCGTCCACGTGAAGCTTCCATAGGCTTTACCGTTCTCACATGACAAAACCCTTTCTTCCCAACGCTACTTTATGTTCAATACCTAGACTTTTAACATTCCTTGTTTTGTAGAAACTCATCCACTTTTTTTAGGGAAACTGACCACTGAACCGCATAACAACGTCCACTTGGAGACCAGTGTCCAAGCTTTAAATATACCGTTCTCACAGTGACAAACCCCTTTCCAACTCTACTTTTAATGTCTCAATCCAGTACGACTTGGTAACATTCCTTGTTTTGTAGAAACTCATCCAATCTTTTATTAAACTGACGCAATGAACCTGCCTAAACAACGTCCCACTGGAAAGTTCCCATGTAGTCTTTACCGTTCTCATCAGTACAACCCTTTCCCAACTCTACTTTATTTATCAATCCCAGTAACTTGTAACATTCCTTGTTTGTAGAAACTCATCCACGCTTTTTATTAAACTGACCAATGAACTCTAATACACGTCCACTGGAAGACATTCCTAGCTTAACGTTCTCACAGTGACAAACCCTTTCCCACCTCTACTTTATGTATCAATCCCAGTAACTTGTAACATTCCTTGTTTAAAAACTCACCACTTTTATTAAACTGACCAATGAACCTTCCATTCACAACGTCCACTGGAAGACAGTTCCATATCTTTAACGTTCTCACAGTGAAAACCCTTTCCCAACTTGAACCCTAACCTTTTATCTTCAAGTCTCTTAAGGGATGTCCACGGTCCTTTGAATGTTCTATTGGTGAAATGCACAATGCCCCAGATACAATATTTACTTGTAGGCCTGTTCATGATTGCGTCCTTTATTTGACTCCTAAACAACTGTTAATTTGAATACAAGTTTAAATTGTATAAATATTCCCCACTGTATTTCTTCCTTGAACCACAGAACGCCATGCCTTTGCTATTCACTCTGTTTGAGTTTGGCCCGTAATCAACCTATCACACGCGAATCTGGAGGAGATAAGGAGAGCGAAAAGCCAAAATCCTAAAGACTAAACAATTGACTTAGCTCCTGCCTCTTCTATAAGGGAGCATCAAGGAGACACTGAGGTAAGTGTTCCATGACCTATGCTACTTTTGCCAAAAAAAATAATACTGACCCAATAATAACCCATTCCAATCAGAGAGGGAAAATAAAAAGGGAAACCACCCCATACACTGATCATACACTGGTACAACCCATGAGAAAACATTGAACAGAGCTATGAAAACTTTATTACAAACAGTTTCTTCTTAGGAAACCTCAAAAAAGCACTGCAGTAAGTCAGAGTCACAGTGACCTTCGATTCAGGGTCAGTAATACACTACTGAATCAGAAGGTACATAGACCTTCTACTGATCATCAGAAGGGTTACCTACATAGTAACATGGACCTCACTGATCATCGAAGGGTTACCTACATAGTAACATAGACCTTTACTGATCATCAGAAATTTTTACCTACATGTAACATAACCTTACTGATCATCAGAATGGTTACCTACATAGTAAAATAGACCCTTCTACTGATCATCAGAAAGGGTTACCTACATAGTAACATGAGACCTTCCTACTGATCATCATGAAGGGTTACCTACATAGTAACATAGACCTTCTACTGATCATCAGAAGGGTTACCTACATAGTAACATAACCTCTACTGAATATCGAGGGTTACCACTAGTACAAACCCTTCTATGATCATCAAAGGTTCTGACATAGTACATTAGACTTTCTACTGATCATCAGAAGGGTTTACCTACATAGTAACATAGACCCTCTACTGATCCATCATAAGGGTTACCTACATAGTAACATAGACCTTCTACTTGTCATCAGAAGGGTTAACCTCACATAGTTGACATGCACCCTCTAC
>CM033477.1:153915441-154105666 GCA_019447015.1 Hymenochirus boettgeri
ACTCTCAGAGGACAGTATTCTTACTTAGTTACTAGAGTAGCGTTCCAGAGGACAGGAGTGTTACTTGTTACTATACGGAGGCGTCTCAGAGGAAGGATTCTTACTTAGTGACTATACGTAGACGTCTCAGAGGACAGGAAGGGAGTGAGCCCTTATCTTGCTACGTATAGTAACTAAGTAACAATCCTGTCCTCTGAGACGCTACGTATAGTAACTAAGTAACAATCCTGTCCTCTGAGACGCTACATATAGTAACTAAGTAACAATCCTGTCCTCTGAGACGTTACGTATAGTAACTAAGTAACAATCCTGTCCTCTGAGACGCTACGTATAGTAACTAAGTAAGAATCCTGTCCTCTGAGACGCTACGTATAGTAACTAAGTAACAATCCTGTCCTCTGAACCTACGTATAGTCATTGCATTTAGTACTTGTTGTATGATCTGGTACTACTCCTGCCTGAGTGGGCAGCGAGTGATACAGTAATTAGTATTATTTTACATTTATAGCTGTTCAGGCTGGTATCGGTTTCCACGGCCGTTATTAAGTGGGTTTTTGCAGTAGTTTATATACCTGGTAAGTGGTTATCGGTAAGTGAACGGCAGCCCTCAACTGGTTTTGGCCCTCTGACTGGGAAAGTAATAAAAATATAGCACAGTTAGAATTAATAATATCCTTATAATAAGTGTGCACCGGGTGGGTGGGTCATATCAGTCTGGCTGTGCCATTCACATTCAACAGTCCTGTGCAGGAAGGCTCTCTATGTCTTTAAATCAGGGGGAAGGGACAGATTATTATAGATATATACCCCCCTGCTATAAATGTAATAGGATAACATGACCCTTATAAAACTTCCCTTAGTGACTTATTTATACTCCACTGTAATATAAGGATATGAGAAGTCACTGAGGAGTTCTGTGTCCAATAAAGGTACAAGGACACAGACTGGGTTTATACGGGAACTCTGGTACCAACTCATGTAGTTAAGGGGATAATGTATCCCATACTGTAAATTATAAGGAAATTAGAAGTCCTGAGGAGTTCTGTCTATATAAGGTACAGGACACAGACTTAGTTTATACAGGAACTCTGGGTACCACTCATATATTATTAGGGTGATCAATGTTCCCCTACTGTAAACTTATAAGGATCTTAGGAATACGTCACAGAGGAGTTCTGTGTCCATATAAAGGTACAAGGACACGAGACCGAGTTAATACAGGGAACTGCTGGTACCACTCATGTATGTATAAGGGATAATGTAACCCGTACTGTAAATTATAAGGATATTAGAAGTCCTGAGGAGTTTCTGTGTCTATATAAAGGTGACACGGACACAGACTGAGTTATACAGGGAAACTCGGGTACCACTCATTATTATTAGGGATAAGGTTATCCCCACTGTCAAATTATAAGAATATAAAGTCACAGAGGAGTTCTGTGGTCCATATAAAGGTAACAAGGACACATACTTGAGTTATACAGGGAACTCTGGGTACCACTCATGTATTTAAGGGATTATGTATCCCCTACTGTAAATTATAAGGATATTAGAAGTCACTGAGAGATTCTTGTGTCCATAAAAGGTACAAGGACACACACTGAATTATACAGGAACTCTGGGTACCACTCATGTATTATAAGGGATAATGTATCCCGTACTGTAATTATAAGGTAATTAGAAGTCACTGAGGAGTTCTGTGTCTATAAAAGGTACAAGGACACAGACTGAGTTATACATGGAACTCGGGTTACCAACTCGATATTATTAGGATAATGTATCCTATCTACTAGATTTATAAGGATCTTAGAGTCACAGAGATTTCTTGTCCATATAAAGTCAGAAGGAACCAGACCGAGTTATAAGGGACCTCTGGGTACCACTCATATATTATTAGGGATAAGTGATCCCGTACTGTAAATTATAAGGATATTAGAGTCACTGATGAGTTCTGTGGTCTATGTAAAGGTACAAGGACACAGACTGGAGTTATACAGGGAACTCGGGTGACCACTCATGTATTTAGGTGATAATGTATCCCTACTGTAATTATAAGGATATGAGAAGTCACCAAGGAGTTTCATAACCATACTAATTGCCTAGAGGCTGCAAGCCTTTTGTACAGCTCATGGAACTCTGAGTGAACTTCTAATATCCCTTTAACTTACAAGTTGGGGGTGCATAATCTATAGATACCTACCCTTTGTGGCTTCTGTGGTTTCCTATACGGCTTCTGTTTTTGTTCGGCGCTTCCAGTCGTTATGGAGGTAAGTATTAGGAAGGGAATAATCTGTGTGTTACGATGTAGTAGCGTCATTATAAGGATATCTTATATATCCTTAAAATTTACAGTTGTTTTTGGAACATTTCCCTTACATATTGTACATTTTGTAAAATAACACATAGGGCCCTATGTATAAAAATCGTTATCGTTATCGTTAAATACAGATCGTTATCGTAAATCCGACCGGATTTTTACCGTACGACCGTTATTTACCGAACGACCGTTATTTACCGTAACGCGTTATTACCGATAACGTTCGTTATTTGCCGATAACGTCGTATTTGCCGTAACGTCGCTATGTACCGATAAACGGTCGTTATCGGTAAATAACACCGTATTTTTACCGATAACGACCGTTTTAACGATATCGGTAAAATAACGGTCCGTTATCGGTACATAACGGTCTTATCGGTAAAACCCTCTTCTTTTACGATAACGATCTAGTTTACATGTCGATTTTTATCAATAGGGCCCATACTTTCAAAATTAATTGACTGTATCTCCTCATTTCAATCTTAGATATTATTTCACACCTGTTCTGAAAAAAACAATAAAAAAAAATTATTTGCATGTTTGTGTTGTTGCACTGTCACTTTACCAAATCAACATTAGGGGTAGTGTATAGGTTGGACTAGATGGATGTAATCTTTATACAACCTCCAATACTATGTTTACTATGTAACTGTTATACAGACATTATGGGTAGGGTATAAAGGTTGGACTAGATGGACGTATGTCTTATACAATCCTCCTTCAACCTATGTTACTATGTAACTGTGTATACAGACATTATGGTAGGGTATTAAGGTTGGACTAGATGGACGTATGTCTTTATACAACCATCCAATACTATGTTCACTATGTTAATGGTTATACAGACATTTATGGGTATGGGTGTTTATAAAGGTTGGACTAGATGGACGTATGTCTTTATACATCCTCCAATACTATGTTACTAGGTAACTGTTATACAGACATTATGGGTAGGGTATATAAGGTTGGACTAGATGACGTATGTCTTTAACCAACCGCCAATACTATGTTACTTGTTAACTGTTATACAGACTTAAGGGTGGGTATAAAGGTTGGACTCGATTGACGTATGTCTTTATACAACCTCCCCAATACTTTGTTACTATGTAACTGTTATAACAGACATTGATGGGTGGGTATAAAGGTTGGACTAGATGGACGTATGTCTTTATACAACCTCCAATTACATGTTCTGTTGTAACTGTTTATACAGACATTATGGGTAGGGTATAAAGTTGGACTAGATGGACGTATGTCGTTATACAACCTCCAATCTATGTTACTGTGTAACTGTTTATACAGACATTATGGGTAGGGTATAAAGTTGGACTGATGAACGTATTGCGTATCAGACAACCTCCAATACTATCTTATATGTAACTGTTATACAGACATTATGGGTATGTATAAAGGTTGGACTAGATGGGAACGTATGTCCTTATACAACCTCGCAATACTAGTTACTGTGTAACGGTTATACATACATTTATGGGTAGGGTATAAATGGTTGGACTAGATGGACGTATATCTTTTAATACACCCTCCAATACTATGTTCCTGTGTAACTGTTATACGATCATTTATGGGTAGGGTATAAAGGTTGACTAGATGCGCTATCTTTTATACCACCTCCAATACTATGTTCTGTGTACTGTTATCACAGACATTATGGTTAGGGTATAAAGGTTGGACTAGATGACGTATTCTTTATAACAACCTCCAATACATATTACTAGTAACTGTTATATCAGACTTATGAGTAGGGTAAAAGGGTTGGACTAGATGGATGTATGTCTTTATACAACCTCCAATACTATGTTACTATTGTAACTGTTATACCAGACATTATGGTTAGGGTATAAAGGTTGGACTAGATGGACGTATGTCTTTATACAACCTCCAAACTATTTTACTATGTAACTGTTATACAGACATTGGGTAGGGTATAAAGGCTTGGACTAAATGGACTATGTCTTTATACAACCTCCAATACTAATGTTACTATGAACTGTTATACAGACATTATGGGTAGGGGTATAAAGGTTGACTAGATGGATGTAATGTCTTTATACAACACTACAATACTTGTTACTATGTAACTGTTATAACAGACATTATGGGTAGGGTATAAGGTTGGACTAGATGGACTATGTTTTATACAACCTACAATACTAATTTTTACTATGTAACTGTTATACAGACATTAGGGTAGGGTATAAAGGTTGGACTAGATGGATGTATGTCCTTTATATACAACCTCCAATACTATGTTACTATGTAACTGTTATACAGACATTATGGGTAGGGTATAAAGTTGGACTAATGAACGTAGGTCTTTATACAACCTCCATACTATGTTACTATGTAACTGTTATCACAGACATTATGGGTAGGGTATAAGGTTGGACTCTAGGGACGTATGTCTTTATACACCCTCCAATACTAATGTTACTATGTAACTGTTTCAGACATTAATTGGGTAGGTATAATGGTTGCGACTAGTGTACTTGTGCTTTATACAACCCCACATACTATGTTACTTATGGTAACTGTTAACAGACATTATGGGGTAGGGTATAAAGGTTGGAGTAGATGGACGTATTTCTTTATACAACCTCAATACTATGTTACTATGTACGTTATACAGACATTATGGGTAGGGTATAAAGGTTGGACTGATGGACCTATATCTTTTACAACCTCCAATACTAATGTTACTATGTAACTGTATAATACAGACATTATTGGTAGGGTATAAGGGTTGGACAGATGACATATGTCTTTATACATCACCTCCAATACAGGTGAGGTTTGTTAAACGTGTAACTACCAGGGTAAATAGGAGAAGTTAAGGGCTCTGGGGGCTAGTACACAAAGAATGGGAGGAGAAGGAAGGGGGGAGCAGAGAGGATAATGGGCATGTACGACCATGTTGGAAGTAAATCATTTGATAATCTAAAATGTATGTGTACAAATGCCAAGGAGTCGGCTGGAGCATGTGAAACCGGTGAACTTGAAAATGCTAAAGAAAGTTGTTAATTGGTAGCCAGAATCATGGTTAATGATTCACACGACTGGACATAAATATTGAAGTGTACTCCTTATTTTAGACATGACGAATGTTAATAAGAAAGGGGAGGATATGTATGTAAAGTAGTGTAGCAACCTATACTTTCTCGTGCATAACTCACAAGTGACAGGTGCCTCGCCCACTCGGTCCTCCCACTCTCCTCCTTCCTTTTCTCTTCCCCTTCCCCGCCCTCTTCTGTCCCGTCTGAGTCCAACGGACACGCCCTCTTTTGCCCTCCACTTGACAAATCCTGTTTTTCCTGTTCCTTGCCCACAGTATACAAACATCCTTTTCTTGCCATAGTAATGACAACACCTGTTTCCCTTGCCATTCTGAACCAAAACACACCCACTTTTCGCCCCAATTGCCATTTTTCTGTCGAACTACTCAAGTTATTACTCCCGTTCTTTTAACAACCCAAGCCGGTTATCTATAATTAATATATAATACTATATAACGGTTCCTAACTGTATTATTTCTGTAATTAGACAGCATTTACAACAACAATAAATGTTTTACAGTGTAATCGAACGTACCGTAATAGACAACAACAGATGCCGACTTTCTCCATCACAGTCCCTTTCGTTTTGCAATAGCTGCCCCACCAGAAACATTTTCTCCATCACAGTCCGTTCTGTTTTGCATAACGGTCCTCACCAGAAACATTGGTCTCCATCTTTTGTTGTTTGCAATAAGCGGTCCCACCAGAAAACATTGTCTCCATTTTGTGTTTGCAATAAGCGATCCCCCCAGAAACTTGTCTCCATTTTGTGTTTGCCAATAACTTGGCCCCACCAGAAAACAATTCCCTATGCCAGTCCTCTCGTGTTTGTAATAAGCTGTCCCAACCAAAACCTTCACTTTGCTAAACAGTCCTGCGGTTTGTATCGCTTGTCCGTATCAGAAGATTTTTCCACATTCTCAAAAGACCTTCTTAGCAACGTCCCTGGGGTAAAAGTGTCCACAAATGTTTTTAACAGACGGCATTCATCGGTCACGCCTTTATTGTCTTAGGACAAAGTCTTATAAGTTTCTTATCAAGTCTTATTCTCTAGTAACTTTTTTTTTTTTTCAAGGTGTACCCTGGGGGAGTAAAGAATGTCCACAAGATGTGTTTTAAAATTAACAGTAATTGTATAAGCGTTTTTAGTAAAATATAAACATTTTGTAAATAGTTTAAAGGCAACTAAAGCCCAGAACAACACTGCACCAGAAGACAGAAACCTTGATATAAAACCATAATCTGTGCTACCTGTCATTTTGCTAAAGGCGCTGGGAAATTTACCTAAAGAACAATGGTTTGTGCTTACTATCTCACATTCTAATATCAGACAGTTTGGTCCACGACCATTATGTTCTGCGCATGCTCAGGTACTTGCTATGGCAGAACCTTTTACAGTTGGTCACATCCCATTAATAATTCTCTAGCTCAATCCTTTTACAGACAGATAAAGCAAGGAAGCATGTGACTGAGGCAGGATGTTTGTCTGACCCTGCCCTATACACAGTCTTCATCCTTTCTAACAGGCTTGTAATTTACTTTAACAGAGTTTACTAAAGTGGCCAATTTTATAGTTTAATTGGTGTTTTTAGGGGTTGTTTTCAGATTCTGGAGTATACTAAATTGGGTTCTATGTAACTGTTATACAGACATTATGGGTAGGGTATAAAGGTTGGATTGGATGGACGAATGTCTTTATACAACCTCCAATACTATGTCACTATGTAACTGTTATACAGACATTATGGGTAGGGTATAAAGGTTAGACTAGATGGACGTATGTCTTTATACAACCTCCAATACTATGTTACAATGTAACTGTTATACAGACATTATGGGTAGGGTATAAAGGTTGGACTAGATGGACGTATGTCTTTATACAACCTCCAATACTATGTCACTATGTAACTGTTATACAGACATTATGGGTAGGGTATAAAGGTTGGACTAGGATGACTAGTGTCTTTATACAACCTCCATATACTATGTTCTTGGTAACTGTATACAGACATTATGGGTAGGGTATAAGGTTGGACTAGATGGACGTATGTCTTTATACACCTCCATACTATGTTACTATGTAACTGTTATACAGACATTATGGGTAGGGTATAAGGTTGGACTAGATGGACGTAGGTCTTTATACAACCTCCAATACTATGTTACTATGTAACTGTTATACAGACATTATGGTAGGGTATAAAGGTTGACTAGATGGCGTATGTCTTTATACAACCTCCAATACTATGTTACTAGTGTAACTGGATGGGACGTATGTCTTTATACAACCTCCAATACTATGTTACTATGTGAACTGTTTCAGACATTATGGGTAGGGTATAAAGGTTGGACTAGATGGGCGTATGTCTTTATACAACCTCCAATATATGTTACTAGTGTACTGTTATACAGACATTATGGGTAGGTATAAAGTTGGACTAGATGGACGTATGTCTTTAACTAAACCTCCATACTATGTTACTTGTAACTGTTATACAGACATTATGGAGGGTATAAAGGTTGACTAGATGACGTATGTCTTTATACAAACCTCCATACTATGTTACGTGTAACTGTTATACAGACATTATGGGTAGGGTATAAAGGTTGACTAGATGGACGTATTTCTTTATACAACCTCCAATACTATGTTTCTATGTAACTGTTATACAGACATTATGGGTAGGGTATAAAGGTTGGACTAGATGGACGTATTCTTTATACAACCTCCACTTACTATGTTACTATGTAACTGTTATACAGACATTTGGTAGGGTATAAAGGTTGGACTAATGGACGTATGTCTTTATACAACCTCCAATACTATGTTCTATGTAACTGTTATACAGACATTATGGGTAGGGTATAAGGTTGCTAGATGGACGTATGTCTTTAACAACCTCCAATACGTACTATGTAAACTGTTATACAGACATCATGGGTAGGGTATAAAGGTGGGACTAGATGGACGTATGTCTTTATACAACCTCCAATACTATGTTACTATGTAACTGTTATACAGACATTATGGGTAGGGTATAAAGTTGGACTGGATGGACGTATGTCTTTATATAACCTCCAATATTATGTTACTATGTAACTGTTATAAGACATTATGGTAGGGTATAAAGTTGGACTAATGGACGTATATGCTTTATACACCTCAAATACATGTTACTATGTAACTGTTATCCAGACATTATGGGGTAGGGTATAAGTTGGACTAGATGGACGTATGTCTTTATAACCTCCAACTATGTTACTGTGTAACTGTATACAGACATTATGGGTAGGGTATAAAGGTTGGATAGATGGACGTATGTCTTTATCAACCTCCAATACTATGTTACTATGTAACTGTTTACAGACTTGGGTAGGGTATAAATTGGACTGAGATGGACGTATGTCTTTATACAACCTCAATACTATGTTACTATGTAACTGTTATACAGACATTATGGGTAGGGTATAAAGGTTGGACTAGATGGACGTATGTCTTTATAACCTCCAATACTATGTTACTATGTAACTGTTATACAGACATTATGGGTAGGTATAAAGGTTGGACTGGAATGGACGTATGTCTTTATACAACCTCCAATACTATTGTTACTATGTCTGTTATACAGACATTATGGGTAGGGTATAAAGGTTGGACTGGATGGACGTGTCTTTATACACCTCCAATACTATGTTACTATGTAACTGTTATACAGACATTATGGGTAGGGTATAAGGTTGGACTAGATGGACGTATGTCTTTACAACCTCCAATACTATGTTACTATGTAACTGTTATAACAGACATTATGGGTAGGGTATAAAGGTTGGACTAGAGGACGTAGTCTTTAACACCTCCAATACAATGTTACTGTTGTAACTGTTATACAGACATTATGGTAGGTATAAAGGTTGGACTAGATGGGCGTAGTCTTATACAACCTCCAATACTATGTTACTTGTAACTGGATGGACGTAATTTCTTTATACAACCTCCAATACTATGTTACTATGTAACTGTTATACAGACATTATGGTAGGGTATAAAGGTTGGACTAGATGGCGTATGTCTTTATACACCTCCAATACTATGTTACTGTGTAACTGTTATACAGACATTATGGTAGGGTATAAGGTTGGACTAGATGGACGTATGTCTTATACAACCTCCAATACTATGTTACTGGTAACTGTTATACAGACATATGGGTAGGGTATAAAGGTGACTAGATGGACGTTGTCTTTATACAACCTCAATACTATGTTACAATGTAACTGTTTATACAGACTTATGGGTAGGGTATAAAGGTTAGACTAGATGGACGTATGCTTTATACAACCTCCAATACTATGTTACTAGTGTAACTGTTATACAGCATTATGGGTAGTATAAAGGTTGGACTAGATGGACGTATGTCTTTATACAACCAATCCAATACTATGTTACTATGTAACTGTTATACAGACATTATGGGTAGGTTATAAAGGTTGGACTAGAGGGACGTATGTCTTTATACAACCTCCAATACTATGTACTATGTAACTGTATAAGACATGTTGGGTAGGGTATAAAGGTTGGACTAGATGGACGTATGTCTTTATACAACCTCCAATACTGTTTACTATGTAACTGTTATACAACATGTGGTAGGGTATAAAGGTTGGACTAGATGGACGTATGTCTTTATACAACCTCCAATACTATGTTTACTATGTAACTGTTATACAGACATTATGGGTAGGGTATAAATTGGACTGGATGGACGTATGTCTTTATATAACCTCCAATATTATGTTCTATGTAACTGTTATACAGACATTATGGGTAGGGTATAAAGGTTGACTAGATGGACGTATTCTTTATACCCTCCAATACTATGTTACTAGTAACTGTTATACAGACATTATGGTAGGGTATAAAGGTTGGATAGATGGACTTATGTCTTTATACAACCTCCAATACATGTTACTGATGTAACGTTATACAGACATTATGGGTAGGGTATAAGGTTGGAGCTGATCGGAACGTATGTCTTTATACAACCTCCAATACTATGTTACTATGTAACTGTTAGACAGACATTATGGGTAGGGTATAAAGGTTGGACTAGATGGACGTATGTCTTTATATAACCTCCAATATTATGTTACTATGTAACTGTTATACAGACATTATGGGTAGGGTATAAAGGTTGGACGAAATGGACGAATGTCTTATACAACCTCCAATACTATGTTACTGTGTAACTGTTATACGAACATTATGCTAGGGTATAAAGGTTGGCTAGATGGGCGTATGTCTTTATACAACCTCCAATACTATGTTACGTGTAACTGGATGGACGTATGTCTTTATACAACCTCCAATACTATGTTACTATGTAACTGTTATACAGACATTATGGGTAGGGTATAAAGGTTGGACTAGATGGGCGTATGTCTTTATACAACACTCCAATACTATGTGTTACTGTGTTAACTGTTATACAGACATTATGGGTAGGGTATAAAGGTTGGACTAGATGGACGTATGTCTTACACACCCTCCAATACTATGTACTGTGTAACTGTTATACAGACATTATGGGTAGGTATAAAGGTTAGACTAGATGGACGTATGTCTTTATACAACCTCCAATACTATGTTACAGTGTAACTGTTATACGACATTATGGGTAGGGTATAAAGGTTAGACTAGATGACGTAGGTCAATTTTTATATTATTATGGTTGCACATGTATTGTAAATGTGTCTTTTCATGGGTAAATGGTCTATGGGCCCATTCGGGGTTTCCATGTATCCTGGTGGGCTAGGGTATAAAAGATTGGACTAGAGGACGATGTCTTTATACAAACCTCCAATACTATGTTACTATGTAACTGTTATACAGACATTAGGGTAGGGTATAAAGGTTGGACTAGATGGACGTATGTCTTTATACAAACCTCCAATACTAGTTACTATGTAACTGTTATACAGACATTATGGGTAGGGTATAAAGGTTGGACGAGATGGACGTATGTCTTTATACAACCTCCAATACTATGTTACTATGTAACTGTTATACAGACATTATGGGTAGGTAGGGAAAGGTTGGACTGATGGAGGTATGTCTTTATACAATCTCCAATACTATGTATATTGTAATGTTATACAGACATTATGGTGGGAGGGTGTAAAGGTTGGACTAGATGGATGTATGTCTTTATATAACCTCAATACTATGTTACTATGTAACTGTTATACAGACATTATGGATAGGGTATAAGGTTGGACTTGATGGACGTATGTCTTTATACAAACTCCAATACTATGTACTATGTAACTGTTATACAGACATTATGGGTAGGGTATAAAGGTGGACTAGATGGAGGTATGTCTTTATACAAACTCCAATATGTTACTATGTAACTGTTATACAGACATTATGGGTAGGGTTAAAGGTTGGACTAGATGGATGTATGTCTTTATCAACCTCTAATACTATGTTACTATGTAACTGTTATACAGACATTATGGTAGGGTATAAAGGTTGGACTAGATGGACGTAGTCTTTATACAACCCCAATACTATGTACATGAACTGTTATACAGAAATTATGTAGGTAGGTATAAAGGTTGGACTAGATGGACGTATGTCTTTAACAACCTCCAATACTATGTTACTAAAAAGGCTGCAATATGGAAGGTAATGTGTGTGTGTCGGTGCTGCAGTTATTTTTATGATTTAGTTATGGTTGCCATTGTATTGTAAATGTGCTCTTTTCATGGATAAATGGTCTATGGGCCCATTCGGGGTTTCCCATGTATCCTGGTGGGCATTATAGGTAGGGTATAAAGATTGGACTAGATGGACGTATGTCTTTATACAACCTCCAATACTATGTTACTATGTAACTGTTAGACAGACATTATAGGTAGGGTATAAAGATTGGACTAGATGGACATGTCTTTATACAACCTCCAATACTATGTTACTATGTAACTGTTATACAGACATTATGGGTAGGGTATAAAGGTTGGACTAGATGGACCTCGCTACTGTACCTGGGCGTTTAAAACATCAAGAACATACAGTTACGTTACCTTGTCTGCAACCAAGCTACTTACCTGGCCATAGCATATTATGATTAGTCTACTTATCTGCATCAGCTACTTACCTGGCACTGCATTTAGTAATAGTTACTTACCTTGTCTGCATCAAGTCTACTGTACCTGGACCGCATTTAGTACAGTTACTTACCTTGTCTGCAACCAAGCTACATTATCTGACCTGCATTTAGTACAGTTACGCTTGTCTGCGCCCACTACTTACCTGGTCCTGCATTTAGTATTCAGTTACTTACCTTGTCTGCGCCCAGCTACTCTGGACCTGCCTGCTTTAGTATTCAGTTACTACCTTTCTTTGCACCCAGCAGACAGCCGTTCGCACTGCATTTAGTATATTACTTGACCTTGTCTGCGCCCAAAAAGCTCTAAGTGCCTTGCCTGTGTGCCAGTCTACTTGCCTTGCTGTGTCCAATAAATTGCGTCTTTGACTATGGTCTCACTGATTCAACTTTTCCGGGGCTAGCCTGCGCTGTCCGGGTCAGCTATGCCTGTGCCGTGTAGCACTGATTGCTACAAGCTACTTGTCCTTGCCTGTGTCCAGCTACTTGCCTTGCCTGTGTCCAGCTACTTGCCTGCCTGCAGCTTTGTTGGTTAGGTCTGAGATCGGGAAATTCTCCAGGCCTATCGAGCCACATGGATGGGTTTTAACACCAGCAAAATCATTTGGGTCAGTTCATGGAGTGCCAAGGTTTGAAATCACTGCATTACCTTATTTATTGTTACTAACCTTGTGGCAGAGATGATACATTTGCAGCCCTACAACTGCTGATCATACAGAGCACTAGTAACATCAGACATTCCATAGGTTTCCACTGGCAGTAACAATGATGGCTCAATCCTCATTGCACTTAATGATCAGCCAAATGTGCAACAAGCGTTGACAAGGAAAGGAGTCCCATTGCTGGTGACTTGTTTCCCACCACGCACAGATTATCAATGTCTAGAACGCCAATTATATCCCAGCATGATTATAGCGTGTGATTGAGATCTATGTGTATATATATAAAACATTTTATTAACACATCTACTCGTTTCAACCACCGTGTGGTCCTCGTCAGGAGGACGACTACGCGGTGGTTAAAACGCGTAGATGTGTTAATAAACTGTTTTTTGATAAAGTACAGTGGAGTGCTCCATTGTAACATTTGCTAGTTTATCTGTGGGATGCACTCTGGACAAGTAGGAGTGCTCCATATACACGTGTGTGTATGTATATAGATATATAAGGCAAGGCAAGTAGCTGGACACAGGCAAGGCAAGTAGCTGGGCGCAGACAAGGTAAGTAACTATACTAAATGCAGGCCGGCCAGGTAAGTAGCTGGGTGCAGACAAGGTAAGTAACTGAATACTAAATGCAGGCCAGGTAAGTAGCTGGGCGCAGACAAGGTAAGTAACTGAATACTAAATGCAGGACAGGTAAGTAGCTGGGCGCAGACAAGGTAACTGTACTAAATGCAGGTCAGGTAAGTAGCTTGGTGCAGACAAGGTAAGTAACTGTACTAAATGCAGGCCAGGTAAGTAGCTTGATGCAGACAAGGTAAGTAACTATACTAAATGCAGGCCAGGTAAGTAGCTGGGTGCAGATAAGGTTAGTAACTATACTAAATGCAGGCCAGGTAAGTAGCTTGGTGCAGACAAGGTAGTAAACTGTAGAGATGAAGGCCGAGGTAGTAGCTGGGTGCAGACAGGTAAGTAACTGTAGTAATGAAGGCCCAGGTAAGTAGCTGGGTGCAGACAAGGTAGTAACTGTACTAATGAAGGCCAGGTAATGTAGCTGGGTGCAGACAAGGTAGTAACTGTACTAAATGAAGGCCAGGTAAGTAGCTGGTGCAGTACACGGTAGTAATGAATACTAAATGCGGCCAGGTAAGTAGCTGGCGCAGATAAGGTAAGTAACTGAATGCTAAAATGCAGGACTGTAAGTAGCTGGTGCAGACAAGGTAACTGTACTAATGCAGGTCAGGTAAATAGCTTGGTGCAGACAAGTAAGTAACTGTACTAAATGCAGGCCAGGTAAAGTCTTGATGCAGACAGGTAAGTACTATACTAAATGCAGGCCAGGTAAGTAGCTGATGCAGATAAGGTTAGTAACTATACTAAATGCAGGCCAGGTAAGTAGCTTGGTGCAGACAAGGTAAGTAACTGTACTAAATGAAGGCCAGGTAAGTAGCTGGGTGCAGGCAAGGTAAGTAACTGTAGTAAATGAAGGCCAGGTAAGTAGCTTGGTGCAGACTGTTGCAGACTGTTACTGTTGAGAATCCTTACAGTAGGGATTGTAACAATGTGCAGGGAGGAATGAAAGAGTTTTCACATGGATAACAGAGATATGGTACGGAATCAATTGACAAAGTTAATATCATAAAGCGCCAGGACCATGGATTGCATCCTAGTATTTTAAAAAGAGCTTAGTTCATTCTAGCAAGACCACTGTGCTCATATTTTCAGATTCGCTTTTGTCTGGGGATGTGCCGCTGGATTGGAAAAAAGCCAATGTATACCAATATTCAAAAAGGTAGTCGTTCACACCCTGGTAACTATAGACCTGTAAGCCTAACATCAGTGGTAGGAAGGTGATGGAAACTTGTTAAGGGATCATATCCTTGACTTTGTCTCCAGATCATCTTATTAGTAGTAGTCAGCATGGATTTATGAGAATAGATCTGCCAGACAATTTAATTGGTTTTATGAAGAAGTGAGTAAGAAGTTAGATTCAGGCACAGCTGTGGATGTGGTATATTTGGATTTTGCAAAAGCCTTTGATACTGTGCACATAGGCGACTAATGTATAAACTGAGGACTGTTGGCCTTGAAGAAAACTTTGTTCATGGATAGAGAACTGGTTATTGGACCAGCAAACAGAGAGTGGTGGTTAATGGAGCTACATCTATGTGTGCTAAAGTTCTAAGCGGAGTTTCCTCAGGGTTCTGTACTGGGGGCTTCTGTTTAATCTGTTTTATAATGACTTAGAAGGGGGCATTGAGAGCAAGGTCTCTGTGTTTGCTGATGACACAAATTATGCAGAGCTTTGGAAACTTCCAATGATGTTGCAAGTGCTGCAAGCAGACCTAGATCGATTATCAAAATGGGCATCAGAATGGCAGATGAGATTCAATGTTGATAAATGTAAGGTGATGCATTTGGGATTTAATAATCCCTGTGCCACCTACACCTAAATAACTCCTGTGTTAAGTGCATCTGAAATGGAAAAGATTTGGGGGTTCTGGTAGATAACAAACTTAGCTGTAGCAAACAATGCCAGGTAGCAACAGCTAGAGCTAGCGAAGATATGTGTCTGTATAAAGAGGGGAATGGAATCAAGAGAGAAAAATATTATTCTCCCCTCTTTACAAGGCACTGGTAAGGCCACATTTGGAATAGCGGTGCAGTTTTGGAATCCCATATACAAAGAGGACATCTTGGAATTGAGGCAGTTCAGAGAAGGGCAACTAAATTAATAAGGGGAATGGAGGGCTTGAATATGCAGGCATTAGACAAGTTGGGCTGTTTACATTGGAGAATCGGCGGTTGCGTGGGGACATGATAACCTTATACAATATATTTAAGGCCCATACAGTGAACTCTCTCTGGTGCATTGTTTCACTAATAGGTCATATCAGAGGACTCGTGGACATCCTTTAAGGTTGGAAGAAAAGAAGTTTCTCTTCGTTAGGAGAGGTGTTCTTTACAGTGAGAACGGTGAAACTATGGACTGTCTTCCACAGAGGTGGTAATGGCAGTTCATTGAATAACTTTAAAAAAGGCCTGGATAATTTCTAAAACTAAAAAATATTGAGAATTACTGGTATTAATGCATATAGATCTTGTTGTTCCAGGGATACTTTCCGATTGCCGTTTGGAGTCAGGAAGGAATTTTTCCCACCCCTTTTTTAGCTGGGTTTTTTGCCTTCCTCTGGATCAACTGTTAGTAGGGTTATAAAAAAAAAAAAAACAAAAAAAAAGGAATAGGTTGGACTTGATGGACGAATTTCTTTATTCAACCTTAATTACTATGTATATATACTATGTTACAAGGAAGTAATGTACTAAATGCAGGCCAGGTAAGTAGCTTGATGCGACAAGGTAAGTAACTATACTAAATGCGGCCAGGTAAGTAGCTGGGTGGCAGATAAGGTTAGTACTATACTAAATTGCAGGCCAGGTAAGTAGCTGGGTGCATAAAGGTAAGTAACTGTACTTAATGCAGGCCAGGTATAGCTTGATGCAGACAAGGGTAGTAACTATATACTAAAGCAGGCCAGGTAAGTAGCTTGGTGGCAGACAAGGTAAGTACTGTTTCTAAATGAAGGCCAAGGTAAGTACGCGGGTGCAGACACAGGTAAGTAACTGTATACAAATAACAGGTCAGGTAAGTAGCCGGGTGCAGACAAGGTAAGTAAGTTTACTAAATGCAGGCCAGGTAAGTACTGGGTGCAGACAGGTAAGTAACTGTACTAAATGAAGGCCATGTAAGTCAGCGGGTGCAGACAAGGTAAGTAACTGTATACTTAATACAGCTCAGGTAAGTAGCCGGGGTGCAGACCAGGTAAGTAACTTTACTAAATGCAGGCAGGTAAGTAACTGTACTATGTGCAGGCTAGGTAAGTAGCGGGTGCAGACAAGGTAAGTAACTGTAACTAAATGAAGGCCGGTAAGTGCTGGGGCAGACAAGGTAAGTACTTTACCTAAAATGCAGAGGCAAGGTAAGTAACTTCTAAGTCGGCTAGTAAGTAGCTGGGTGCAGACAAGGTAAGTAACTGTACTAAATGAAGGCCAGGTAAGTAGCTGTGTGCAGACAAGGTAAGTAACTGTATACTTAATACAGGTCAGGTAGTAGCCGGGTGCAGACAAGGTAAGTAACTTTACTAATGTCAGGCAAGGTAAGTAGCTGGGTGCGACAAGGTAAGTAACTGTACTAAATGAAGGCCAGGTAAGTAGCTGGGTGCAGACAGGTAAGTAACTTTACTAATGCAGGCAAGGTAAGTAACTGTACTAAGTGCGGCTAGGTAAGTAGCTGGTGCAGACAAGGTAAGTAACTGTACTAAGTGCAGGCCAGGTAAGTTGTAGGACACCGGGGAAGGGCAGGGAACGCTAACGAGCAGGAAGCATTTAAATCATCGCGCCGCTCGTTCGTCGCGCGTCGGACGTCATGGCATCGCCCACCCGGAAGCGCCAAACTGATCCTGAAGCGGCGCTGGACCGGATCCTCAGGTAAGTTGGCGATATCGGTTTCGGTAGGAAATCAATACAAAGGAAAGCGGATCCCTTCCCAGCAGGTAAAATGAGAATAATCCATTGATTGTCACTGTTACTATGTGGGTCATTCCCATCAAAGCAAAAAAGTCCTTCAGACCCCCACTTGTTAGTAGAATACCTACATTATAGCTGCTGCTTAGTAATTGGCTGTATTTCCATTCACATTCCATTGGGATTGCTACACTTCCCTTGGTGTATTCCAGGTACACTATGGTTGAATAAAGACACCTGTAATCAACCCCTTCACCCATCCATATTAACATAGTAATTGAGGTTAATAAAAGACATCAAGTCCAACCTATTCACCCCTTTTTTAAAAACTTTTTTTTTTTACCCCACCTAACAGTTGATCCAGAGAAGGGGCAAAAAAACAAACAGCAAAAGTGGGGGGAAATGCCTTCCTGACTCCGAATGGCAATCGGAAAGTATCCCTGGATCAACCAGATCTATATGTATTAATACCAGTAATTCTCAATATCTGTTGTATTCAATTAGATCAACTGGACTTGAAGTTTTGAATACAATAGATATACCATGACCTGGATGAATGAGAACCTTCACAAGCAGTATTCTCAATATTATTTAGTATCCCTGTACCAACCAGAACTACGTATATGTTAATACCAGTAATTCTCAATATTATATAGTATCCCTGTACCAACCACGAACTACAGTATATGATTAATACCATAATTCTCAATATTATTTATAGTATCCCTGTACCACCAGAACTACAGTAATTATTAATACCAGTATTCTCAATATTATATATTATCCTGACCAACCAGAATCACAGTATATGTATTAATACCAGTATTCTCATATTTATATAGTATCCTGTACAACAACTATACAGTATATGTATTATACCAGTAATTCTCAAAATTATACTAGTATCCCTGTACCACCAGAACTACGTATATGTATTATACCATTATCTCATTAAGATCCTGACCATAACTAAGTATTGTTTTACATTATTCTCAATATTAATAGTTATCCCTGTAACCAGATACATATATGTATTACCAGTAATTCTCATAATAAGTACCTGATACAAAATCACACAGTTTGTATTCAACCAGTAATTCTTATATTTTTGTTTTAAGAAACGTATCCAGGTCAGCTATCGGTGAACTTTTCATTACACATCTGCGGACTCCTCAGTTTCACCATTCTCACTGTAAGAACCTTTCCTACCTGAAAATGAAACTTCTTTTCATCCAGTGGTCCTTACCTCAGAGTTTACCCAGTTTGTAGTTCATCTAGTTCAGTTGGACTAGTGATTAGTTTTTTTTTTTTATCAACCTCATTACAATATTTCTACGTAAAGATCATTTTTTCAAAATTGAGAATTGTGCACATGAACAGGCGTATTTAGCATTAGGCACGTAGGCAACGGCCTAGGCCTAGGTTGGAGGGCGCTGTAATCTCCTCCCCCAATCCAACCCCTTTATAGTCTATTTTTTCTTCCCCCCCAAAAGAAAACAGGTGTGGTTTAGGGTGTGATGTGTGTTTAGGGGTGGGGCTAAAGGCACCAGGCTATTTGGGCCTACAGGCTCCTAAGGTGTTGTAAGTGAAATTAGGCCAAGGGCTCCCACTCACCTTTATAGAACGCTGGTGTAAGTGAGCTAATGTGACGTAACATTAGAAGAGAGTTTTTAGAACTAGCTGTTTTTATACACAATTTTGCGCTTTTTTTTCCCCTTAAAACACCTTCATATAAGGCAGAAAAGAAAAATGTCTGCTTGCTTTAATTTGTACACGTTGTCCACTGAACGGCAAATGTTTTAGTTTGACTATTAAAAGATTTTTTTTGCTGCCTTAAAGAGTATGTCCACCCTTCTAAAATTTTTTACCAAACATTCCCCCTGTCCCCCCTAGCCCCAACCGCTCTATTATTAGTATTAAGTACAAACTTTACTTACCTTTCCTCCGCCGCGCTGCCAGGCCCTCTGCTTGCGAGAAAATGCAAGCAAGGGGCGGGACCGGCAGTCGCGTCTGTGATTGGCTGAGCGGCAGCCAATCACGGACGCGGCTGCCGGGAGTTCAGTGTGGCGGAGGAAAGAGGGAAGGTAAGTATGTTTTGGGCATTCTCTGATGATACTAATGAGCGGTTGGGCTGGGGGGACAGGGGGAATGTTAGTAAAAATATTTTACACCAAGGGGGAGGGAATCCTAATCAGGAGGGAGGGGGAGAAGGGCTGCAGTACGCATGCCAAACTTCTCCCGGAGCCAGGTAGGAGGCAGAGTCCTATATGGACTCTGCTATCCTCCTGGTGGGCAGTTTTTGGGACTTTGGGGGGGACACAAGGAGAACCATATGGAGCTGGGGATGTGAGGTAAGGATTAAACTACACTACACATGGGGACAGTAGTGAGGGGGATTATATTATGGGGGTGGACATGCCCTTTAACAATATTGTTGAATTTTATAGCTTTTAATTCCTGCCCTGTTTATGTTTATCAGTTATTAAACGGGAATGCAAGACACACATTACCCATGGGTGTCTGCAGAAAATTTTCCAGGGGGGCAAGGCAAGAAAATGCACCCTGCTACAGGCAAGTGGGTGTTGATGTATTATGGGGTGTGACTTGTGAATGGGCGTGCCTTGAACACATGAATGGAATTTAAAATCCCCTCCCATCCACAGGCAATAAAACAAAACAGCAGGCAGCAACAACCCACTCCTATGACTCCACACTTTTACAAAGGCACAAGGCTAAGCAGGGATAGGCAACCAGTATCTCCAGATATTAAAAAAACTAAACTCTCAGCATGCCTCTATATAGGGAATGTTGTAGTTTTCAAACATCTGGAGGTCTTACTGGTTGGCTACCCTGACTTTAGGAAAGTCACGCAGTGCAAACAACAGCCCACCCCAGCACTGGGCTCAAAGTAAGGATAATTATTTTCTTTAAAAAAACCCAGTGGGCAGCTTCAACAACCCACCCCAGTTTGCCCACAGTGACTGGTACATTCAAGTTTGCCCACAGTGACTGGTATATACAAATTTGCTTACAGCGACTAGTATATTCAAGTTTGCTACGGGTGACTGATATATTCAAGTTTGCCCACAGTGACTGGTATACTCAAGTTTGCCCACATCTGTTATGTGGTGCGCACAGACAGGAGAACTGGAATTTGAGTTGAAATGGTGCGACCCGAAAGAAGTGCTTTAAAATTAAAATAATAGCTGCAACTCGGGCTTCTATTGTGTGCCTAGGAAATCCTCATCTTCTGCCACCATTCGCATCCAACATAATAGGAAAAGAAAAGATGACAGAATTCAGGGGGGAACAAATGACTACCTGCCCCTATGTGTGGACACCCATGACTTTACCTACTTAGTAGTGGGGGAGATTTTAAGGGCTAGGTCACACTAGTGTTGCATTTGGTCTGGCCACCTAAGTTCACTCCTGCATGGGCTGTGATCCGCAAATTGGACACCTGCAATCAGCATGCGCATTGCATGGTTTCATCGCGTGTCGTTGCTGGGACCGCTGCACCTGTGCCTCACCCCTAATCTGTAAGTGTTTCCTTGGCTAAGTTTTCCGGGTGAGAGAGAAAATATTGTAATTACCATGGGATCCTACCCTAGGGAACCATCAACCGTAGGCTTGGAATCAAACTGTCCATAACAGTCCATCACACACCTACTTACATGTTTTTGGTTTAACCGTGTTAGCATCAAAATGTTACAGGGTACCCCTTTTTGAAATAAAAAACATTAAAAAACGAACGATTCATTCGAGGGTCAGCACAAATGAACATTACTTTGAGGATTGAGCGAAACAACATTACATTTGAGGTTAGCGAAAAAGAACATTACATTGATGGTGACCTAACGGAAACATTCTAGGGTTACGAACTGGTTTGTAAAATTCGAAAAAAAAAACAAATTTAGTACGAACCCGACACTAGTTCAGATAGGGTCCTCTCTAGGGTATTATACCGTAAGATTAAAATAACCTTAATTACTTCAATCCCACCAAACAGGCACCATACTGTCTTTATAGCTACATTTACTGGTACACGTTTTGGAGAGAATGTCCCACCCCTCTTCTATAAAATCTATGTATTGTAGATTAACCCCACACACAGAGTCGCTTTAATATAAAAGTTTAAATCGCTCCCCGACAGCTATTATACTTTAACATGCTCTCCTCATCCTCCTCGCGGCTCTGCACTATCGGGTAGGCAGTCAGTGTTTGGCCATAATTGACGTCAAGGCCCATCACTGACTCCATTCGCCAGGACAGTCCTCCAACTGCGGCTGCTCAGAACAGAAAAACGACAGAGCACCCCAGTGGAGACTAGATTGAGAAACCGACCAAAAAGGCACGCGTGGAAGAATTAGAGGAGCTTGTGAGTATAATAATTCTGGTTGGGAGCAGATTTACACATTTTCTTCAAACAGTCTCCTGCTTTTGGGGGACAATCTACAAGATAACAGACTTTTCTAGAGAGGGGTAGACGTCCCTTTAAAAAAACAGGAGTTTAAAGAGGTATTTTGGATTTCAGTATTTGTTAAAACTTGTTTTTTGTCCAGCCCGCCTCATTACATACCATTAAATTGTTAAAATTAAGTAAAAATTTTTGGCAATACCTAGGTAATTTCTAAGTCTAGTTGGGACATTCCATATGGAATTCAATGCATCACTGATTGATCTGAATATGGTACCCTTAATCATGGATGCATTACTCCACCCCTCCTGAACCACATTCAACCACTATCCAAATATTGCCATGGGGATAGGATCACTGTATATAAGACTTAACTGGGCCATACAAAAAAACTATCTGGTGCATTGTTCACCAATAGAACTTGGTACATAGGACACAGGGACATCCCTTAAGACTGGAAGAAAAGAATTCAGTTTCAGTCTAAAGTTCAGAAGGGTTGTTTCACTGTGGGAACAGTGAAACACGGCACTGATCTTCCAGTAGACCTGGGTGATGGGCGGATCATTGGATATTTTTTGTTTTTTTGAAAATGCTGGCTGAGTTTAAACTAAAACAGGTTGCATGTTACTAGCCTTAAAGGCATTCCACCCCAAAACTATACTCCCCCCACGACTTGCCCCCACTCTGTAGTGTATAAAATCCTTACCTTACTCCCAGTCCAATGGTTCTCCATCATACCCCCCCGAAGTCCCTCAAACTGCCCACCAGATTCTAACTCTGCAAGAGTCCATATCGGACTCTGCCTCCTGTCTCTCCTCATGGAGAATTTGCCATGCGCAGAAGAACCCGCCCTCTCCTAGCATAAAACCCATATAAGATAGTTTCTTGCTCCCCAGCCCACTGTATTCGTATTATTGCAAAAGTCCCCCGATCATACTTTACTCAAAAAGTTTTTTTAAAGGGTGGACATGCCCTTTAAAGGTATCCCCACTAGGCAAAAGCATTTTTTTTTTTTGTTGGTTTATTTTAAAGTACACCATCCCCAACCCTCCCCTACCTTTTTGCCCCAGAATCCTTTCATTTGATTGGTAGCACGCAGGGAAAGTTGTGCGGTTCCTGGGTGTGGTGTCTTCCCCTGTGCTGGAATGCCTTCACTCAATGTGCATCATCATGGTAGCATACACCCCACTGGCTGCAGTAAGAAATCCTTTCCTCCCGGACTCTCTAAGTTCATTTTTCCACTGATTATCAGAGAGAGACAGGGAGGTAAAGAGTTAAACCCCTTCCCTCCCACACTACTGTAACAAATACGGGAACTGTGTTGTTTTGAATAACGATTTGTTTTGTGTCTAATCTAGATTGATTTCATTAGGGGATGCTGGGAATATAGGCAATCTGGTATGGATGGAGTTGGAGAGAGAAAAAGGAAGTACCTGATTACTCCTCCATTAATTAGTGAGAGTCAGCAAGCTGCGGTGATGGTCATGTGATTATTCCCTCCATTTATATAAACAAGAAGACAAAGATCAAGTAATATATAGCCCTTACGTTTAAAACTCTTCAATTTATTGTACAAATTTTAAAAATCATGAACGCAATGATAACATTAAGTGTTACTCATATCCATCGTGCAAAAGGCTGCTCGCCATCACAGAACTCTACGGCAGTTCCCCCTCTGCTTGCATTTTCTCGCAAGCAGAGGGCCGGCAGCAGCGCGGAGGAAAGAGGGGAGGTAAGTAAGTTTGGGGCCTTTCTAAGAATCAAAATAGTAGGTTTTGGGGCTGGGGGGACATGGGGAATCATATATCAAAAAAAATATTTTTATGTACAAGGTGCAGGTTCTTTTTTCCTCAGACTTACATTTATTTTTTTTATTTTGCTGAAAAATGTTAACATTCTGTTTCTTACATCCATGCTATCTATTGATACACTGGCAAAGAAGACTTTTTTTCTATTGGATGAAAAGTAAAGGACTATCTACTTGGTTGGACCGGAGCCTTGAATTTATTTGAAACAAAAAAACTGAAATCTCTGTTCTGTGTTTCGGGAGATGGAGGATCTCTGTGCGTACTGTGATTTGTCTGTCACTTCTAGGAAGCAAGGCTGCACGTCCTTGTTTTGATCTTTTGAGACACTACAGAGCATGTACCCCCGATTTAAATTATATGAGGAGGCGTCCACACAGATTTATCTGCTTATAATTTTAATACATGTCGACATTTTTTCCTGGTCCAAAACCGACCCTTTCCAAGCAACTTGAGACCGGGTTCGGTTTGGACCCGAAACATGTTTGCATTAAAATTTATCAGCTATAGCATCGTGGTGGACACCTCCTCCTTAAATATAATCGGGTAAATTTATGTTCTGCAAAGTGTGGGGAGCAGAAAAGTGGGTGCCCCTGACGCCATCCGGACGTGGCCATTATCAGCTACCGAGCATGTGCCTAGTACGCAGTCACTTCGCTGGGGGTTTCCCAGCTAAGTGGATTGTTGGAGCTGACCCCTAGTGACTCGCACAGGTTATTTTCTAATACCCAATGCCACACAATGGATAGGTGAGACACAGGACTTGTTTGTATGTTTGTGATGTGCTCGTCTTATTGGGACAAGTTGTGTGGAGACTTAAGTCTTCCTTTAACGAAGTAGGGGCATAGCAAAACATGTAAAATCAATGATTTGTTTCATAAATGAAGAGACTATCTATCTAGAATACCCAGGTAATAATACAAGATACTGAAGAATATTACATAACGTGCATGTCCACCCCCCAACTAAATATGCCCCACTGTGTAGTGTAAAACCGATCCTTACCTTTCTCCTATAATGGTTGTCCTGTAGGCCCTGATGAAAAAAAACGAATAAGAGACTGTCTGCGTGTAACCGTACCTACCACTTTCCTGCTCCTCTTAAAGTGAAAACTTGCATACGCAGTGTAGGCTCTCGCCCCCTCCTTTGGATCCCTTGGCAGCTGCTCCATCTTTAAAGTACAAAATCCTTCAAGGTAAGTGCACCCCCACCCAACCCTAAACACTATGGTTTTAAGGACACTATACTGGCAAAAATTAACTTTTTAAAAATGAAAGCACTGGGGCCAGGAGATAGTATTAATTAATTATTCCCACCGAATCCCAATATTGTTTTGATTGAGGGCTACGAACAGTTTTTTCATGTACCAGTTTATGGCCCGGGGCTATTCTATATTCAGAATAGTGCTGAAGCTACAGGAAGACGTCAGAAGAGTTTTTCGTCCTAGCTGTAGCTCATAGAAATTATATTGGGAGTAAAAGCACAGATCCACTTCCCTGCATCAGGACTTAATTTTAACAGTTTTTTTTTAAAAAAAAAAAACTTTAGACGCACTATAGTTTCCCTTTTCCCTAATTCAAATCGGCCCCTAAATTGTACTTACCCAACCCCAGTCTCAGCCAATCACAAGACACGGCTGCCGGTCCAGGCCCTCTGTAGGAAGAGCCGGGAATAAGGCTGGTAAGTATCATTTATGGGCTTTTAAATTTGTTTTTAGCCTAGATCATTTAGGTGGGGTTTACCTTCATTATTATTTTTTTGAGGGTGGGTGCCAAACACCCTTTTATTTTTTTTTACTGAACTTCCCCACCTTGCCACTTCGGCATTGGATTCCGGCTATAGGCCCCCCCTCTTTCCAGTTAAATACAAAGACATATTTCATCAGCCTGGGGGTCCATAGATGGACTGATATTAGTCAGCCAATTGTTAATGAATTTTGGTTGGTTCGGTCTGTGCCACAACACATGGAGCACTAATGGTTAAATTGTGTAGGAGAACTTAATAACGCTTAAAGTATGGCCACATTAGTTCTTGCGGCATGTAGTTTTTCTAGGGTGTTTTGTCAAAAATTCTACCGCACCGGGAACCACCTTTTTTGTATTTTTTATATTATGATTACTTCATCTCCTGCTATATAATGTACCATTATTCCTTCTGCTTCTTTTTTTGCACACTATTCATAGCCTTATTAGTATCTGATCATTATATCCTCACTAATAAAAATACGAACCCAATTACACATATAACCATTCTCCTATCTACTCTCTCCCACTACTCTCCCAACTTTCTCTGTACATCTAAGCATTTAGACTAGCTACACTTTCCTGTAGGTGACCTGTCTCCTCTAGCTCATTTGCAGTTTTTACTGTAGGTCATGTCCCCTTGTAACTCATTGGCTAATTTACCGAGCTATGCTTTGCATTTGCTTTGCTTCCTGTCACTGAAGGTTCTCTGTGTCTGTTCCACAGCCATACTGAGAACGGGGAGAAATTAAGCAAGTGGTACAGTCTTGTTGAAAAAGATGCAATGTGGATCTGAATGGCGGTTTCCACTCTCTTAACATCACAGCAATACTCGAGTAGCAGCATGCCCTTGTCTAGGAAGCTGACAAAATTCTGGAGGACTGGCTCGTGAAAATGCCAATGTTAGTTTGCTTTTAATTTTAAGCCGTAACTGGCCTTACATGTGGATTAAAGGTACCATCCGTAGCAACTAGGGTGTACAACCCAGCTCATCTCTTTATACATTGATCTTTTTTTACTACTGCCATTAATATCCTAGCTGAGACCACATGGGTATCTCCACCAATATCTATAGTGTCTGATTTAGGGCTCGAAACAACCCCTCTTCTCCAGGTGAAGTACCCAATTCCATTAAACACATGCTATATGGCATGAAAATAATTAAATAAAAGTCATCTTTAGAGTAGCAACCCCCCAAACCTTCCCAATAGTTACCCTCTCCACACACATCTCCCGTAAACCTCAAAAAAAAACCTTCATAAGCCTGATCTCCTCCGGCCTCTTAATAGAAGGTTGCTGTTCTCCTTTTAAAAAAAGCTTGCCCGTGCAGTGAAAGCAGCTGGGGATCAGCTGTCATAATTAGTTGGGGACTTGGGAATTTGTTGGGGTGCTGCACCAAAGATTGCTTTTATTTGGCACAGGTGAACTTTCCTCCTTTTTTTTCCTCCTCTTTTTATGAAAATGAAATCTATTAAGTTTACATATCGTTACAACACCAGAACATTGCCTTTTCACCACTCTGGTAGATCTTTAAAGCAGCATTTTATCCAATACATTATTGTTTTAAGCCCTGAAATTCTGTGATGTACTTAGAGGTTTTTTAATCTTGCATTAAAATACATATGACCTTTTTATTCTTTTTAAAGGGAGAGTTGATCAATCTAGTCTGACTTCAGAGTGCAAGCAAAGATAATCAAGTTTCTTTTTTTTTGGAGTTCTTTCTTTATACTCCATTCCAGAGTTAACACTATAGTTTGGTAATTTCTTTCTATGACTCCACAGGCCCTCTTAAGTAGAATAGACAAATATCTTAGTAGTTAGCAAGTACATCTCTTTATAAAAACTTCTTTTTTATTTTAAGGGTAATGTCCGACCCCTTAGAACCACTTTTAGTTGATCCAGCAGGACCCCTTAAAACATTATTTCCGAATAGTTTGTGAAATTGCTCCCAGATGGAGATCTCCATACTTACCATTTTTTTTATCCACCTCTGTGGGTTTCTGCCCACGGCTCTTTCCAGGTAAATGCGTCAGTCACAGCCGTGACAGTGACACATCACGGCCAATGCTGACTGCCATTCCCCCCGTACGTGCTTCCACTGCTGCTGCTCGGGAACGGGGGAAAAAAAAAAAAGCGTAGTCAGTACAGAGGAGAAGCGCGGTGGATGTGAACATTGTATTATGCTCTCTCGGTTCCTGCAGCATATTTAAAGGAGAAACTAAACCCAATTTTTACACTCCAGAATCTGGAAAACACCCCCCTAAAAAAACACATAAACTATACAAATGAAAATGCCACTTTGAGGTGTAACCCGTTAAATAAATGTTAGCCTTTTTCAGAACTGGATGAAGTATCTGTGTTTTATGTGCCGTGTCAGAAGACCACCCCTGACGTCAGTCACATTCTTCATTGTGGTGTCTGTCCTGTAAAAAGGATTGGCTAGATAAAAATTATTCAATGGGTGTGACCAACTGTAACAAGTTTTATGCCATAGCTAGGGACTGAGCATGTGCAGAACATAAGGTCGTTACCAACTGTGTGATCTCAGAAATGCGAGAATACGCACAAGCCATTGTGATTAGAGGTAAATTTTCCCAGCGCACTGTATCACAAAATGAGAGGTAAGACACAGATTACTTTGTTTTATAATCAAGGTGTTCTGCCTTCTGGTTCAGTGTTGTTATGTGTCTTTAGTTGGCCCTTTAATAACATTAAACAAATTGGACTTAGTTTCAAGCGTCTGCTTATCATATTAATCTTTTTCTAGGGGTGGACATACCCTTTTAAAAACCATTACAAATACATCATTTCCAAATGTAAATTCCTGGTTAGATCACAGGATATGCTTGGAAGCCGCTGAAATCTTTTCCAGTTTCTTTACTGAAAACAGTCGAAAGCAGGAGGAACCTACGTGGAGATATAACGACGTAGTCTTCACTTAATGAAGAATTTGTAGAAATATTTAAAATGTTCAGGAGTCGTGTTTTTGGTAACTAGAACTCCCATGTCTTTAAAATACACTTCCCATCCCTTTCTCCAACCTAGACAGAATCGATTTACAAAAGCCACAAAAAAGATACAAGTGGCTGTGGTCTGATAAGGAAGTGCTTTTAATTTGACATTTTGTATTGCAAAATCGTTTTAGATATTGGGGCCATTGTACATATCAAAGATTAGAAAGCATTCATATTTAATCTGTGTATTAGGCTGCATCCCAGATCTGGATTTCTTGCCTTACTTTCTGTCTGTTTTCATCATTTCTTCACAACATCTCAACAATCCCCTAGGGCTGTTGTCTCAAGCTGCCTGATATTAGTTTAACAGGAGTACGACAGTTTACTTTTTATGGATTGCTGGATTTTTTTATTCAAACAATATGGAGCCACATTATGTTTCCCGTACATTTCCTTCTGCTTCAAAAGTAATAATTCTATATGAATGTTTTGGGTCATTAACAAAAGAAAAGGTCCCCCAAAAACCATATGTTTGGTTTGGGAGGAATCACGTATCAAGTCAAAAAATCTAATTTTCCTATTGAATATGCTGCAATACTGTCTTAAATGTTTGCATTCTCACGCGTATTTTGTCTCTCATCCAGTTGGTTAATCATGGTTATTATTGTGCTTTTGCTGATTTGAACTTTCCAGGAGCTTGAAAGTATCATGACAGTGTACAAGCAATGAGCAGCTGTTGCCAGGACATACCAGTCGTTTAATGTAAGTTACACTTTTCCTTATTATTTGTTATAACTTGTCTTAACAAATCTTATAGGTTAGATCCCATCAACACGAGTTCAATATATTATATTCCTTAACAACCTTTCACAGTAGTATGAACCACTATGTTGGCATTTTGTAAATACATGTAAACTGTCCAAATCATTTTTTAATATTTAATACAATCAACAATCATTTGTATTAATACCGACCAATCTAAATCTGCTTTTTTTTTTTTTTCTTTCTAACATTCTAAAAGCCCTTGTATTTTTTTATCTGGAAGTTTACTTTTTAGAGTGGGCTAGTCGGTAAAGAACCTCAATCAAACCCAGCCCCCCCCCTCACATACACTACATTAGAAAGAACTACAGTATCTATTCTATAAAAGTAAAGTTTGTCACTGCAATGGCTATTGATTCAACAGGTTAAGATCATAACAGGACTAAAGCATTACCTTTTGCTCTGCTCTTTGTGTGTTTAATAATCGATTGGGATAAGGTTGTATTGTCTGTGTGGATTGGGGATGTGGCCAAGGTGTCTAGGGTGAGCCAGATACAGCTATAATATAGGTCTACGCCGTGTGTGTGTGGCGAGATGACGTCACAACACACACGGACCTTCATTTTTGAGGCTCAAGAAGCAGGAGGAAGCAGCAAATCTCGGAGGGGGCGGAGTTAAACTTTCAACTAAGTACTCAATGTCAGCAACTTTGGAAGCTGGAAAGGTAGACTATGGAGGGGCATAGGAAAAAATGTTTATTTAAATCTCTGCTCGCTTCCAACTAAACGTAACTTTATTTTACAGCATACGTATCCTTTAACATAGGGAAATTTCCAGTAATGCGCCCTCGCTGGATTTTGTGTGTTAAAGCTGTGTGTTAAGAAGGGGGATTTATTATGCTTGGTGTGCTTCATCCATTGGGATACATTGTTCTCTCTGTGATTATACTAATTGTATAAATTAGGTTAGGAGTGGTACGGGTAACAGTTTTCTCCACAGCGAACCTTTCACAGGATATCCTGAGCACGGTGAGATACAACAGCTTGTTGGAGTGCTCCAATGACATCTCATTTGGCGATCCGCACACCAATGATTTGTAATGTAGCCAGTCCAACCCCTTGCGTTGCGCTCCTTTCCAATATCCGAACGCCTGCGTCCAGCAGTTAGGTCCTGTGGACTTTAATTTAAGGATAATTATAGGAAACGCAGTGATGTGTATGCAACGGCGGTTTCGGGTGATAATCGTGCTTTGTATGGGCACTTGGTCCATACAAAACGTGTTGTAGATCCGACCCAGAGACCCGGCTGTTGTTGGACATGTTTTCCTATGGAATGGGGTATTTAGCACATTAGCGGTGAACTTCGTGTGCTGGAGTGAGGCAATTCCTACACGTTTAGTTTTTTTTTCCCCTTTCCCCTCCTATATTAACATCCCTAATGGTACTGAGAACTGCCGAGAGAATCATTAACTCGAACTGCAAAAAAAAAAGATTTCTATATTCGTTTTATTGTATTCGCTGCGGAAATTCAGCTGCTGTGCAGTGTCCCGGTCCAGCGAGAATCCCGTATATCATTTTGGCCCTTTTGGAGAATGCTAGAATCTTAAGACTTGTATTTATAAGGTTTAATGTCCCAAAACATCCCTCTTGTTCCAGTAGGAGAAGACATTCAGTGGATTGTGGTGTTTTCTTTCTTGCCCCCCCTGCATTGTGTGTGTGTGTGTGTGTTAAACCCAACTGTTAGGGGCAAAAAAGCCTAATAATAATAAATATATTAAACGTACCAGGACTTCTCAAATACATGCATTGCAACAAATGTGCATTTGCATAAGCATTTGTATGTTAGAAGACCTGCTATTTGTATATTTTTAAATTGGGTAATTTATATATTTGTATGATTTATAGATGTATGATAGATTATATATATCCTCTTGAGTACCCCATTTCTTGACACTTTTCACACGTTACAACATTTTTTTTTTTTCTCATCATCTGCTGCTGAAATTGCTAATGAGAAGCTGAATTTAGTGTGAGCCCTGTTTTTGATTTGCTCTGTGCTGTTACTGGTTGTCTCCTGCTGACATCACCATGTACAGCTGTTGGCTCCTTGTGCACAGAAGAGGCTCTTGTAAGTGCCTTAACAACTGTTTTGCCAGGTGCCTGGTATATCGAACCAAGTGAAGCTTTACAACAAGCTCTCATCTCCCAAAGGCATTGCAGTGCAGTCGTTGTAGATGCTATGGAAAGCTCATCATCCTCTGTAATCTGGTGCAATGAAGCTAAATGCCGGTATGGGTGCAGGTAGGTAAAGGCTTTCTGTAGGGGGGGTCGTTCCGTACATTGCAGCACAGACAGGATTGCATCTTGGTTTCGAATCGCTTAAGTGTATGCAGCACAGACATAGATGCAAAGATATTGCATCTTGGTTTTCGAATCGCTTAAGTATAATTCACATGGCCATGCGACTGCTAATATTTTTATTTTGTTAACAGGGTTGGTATTTAAAGTACATAGATATATTACTGTAGAGATAGTGGTTAATGGATCTTTTACTTTGTTAGTTTCAGCAAGAAAAGATTCCGATGTATTCTGTTCATATTTACAAACTAAAACCACCAACCACAATGCCAGTCTGTCATGTTAGTGCACTGTTCCTGTACAAATACAGTATCAATTTTTATGCTTTGGTTTCAAATAGATTTTAAATGCCTATAACAAGGAAACCTATTCGGGTCCCTGTGAGAACCGATTCTGATCTGGAACTGATGTCCTGTTCAGTTATGTACATTTACTATAGGAATGGACTTTTTCTTTGGATAAGTCATTCCAGTGTTTTCCAATCTACTTTTATTGTACGGGGGAAATTTCATGGGGTTTTGTAACTAGAGGATTAATAATATATTCCAGGAATATTAGTGTGCGGAGGAATTTATTTCCTGGTTTTGTGATTCAAACCTTCCTGTGTTGATTTACATTTTTATTTATCTTCCTTTTTGGTTGCAAAAAGAAAAATTTTGCTTTCCCAACAGCTTCGCGTTTCTGTTATTAGATCAGATTCCTTCGGCTTTCTTCTCGGTAAACTTGAAATCTGTCTCCCCTAATTAATATTTCATTGGGCTTCCCAAAATCTGTCAAGAACCCTGCTGCACAGAGGTTACTCTACTGAAAAACACATCAGATGGCAAACATATAGAGAGCCCTGTAATCTTGTTTAAAATGTAAAATGCGTGCTTGTATAAAAATGTGTGCTTCTATAAATTGTGTGTGTATACAACGTTTTTATCATGCAGCAGTATTAATATTCCTGTATTTAGTATACAATTCCCTGTAATTTACGATCCTGGGTTTTGTAATTTTTAAATACAATTGGAAGGCAGGTGTATTATAATTTTTTGATCCTTGGTTAATGATTTTTTGTTGTTGTAATTGGCTCATTCAAACCCTAATACTTTTTTTGGCCCATCTGGTTTAATTTCCAAATGATTCCCGTGTACAGCAATGTGTGTGTACTGTATACCTACATGGTATCAAAAATTGGTGTGTGTATTAGTGAATAATGGCAGATTTGTAATTCAAATTAGAAGTCACTGAGGAGTTCTGTGTCTATATAAAGGTACAAGGACACAGACTGAGTTATACAGGGAACTCTGGGTACCACTCATATATTATTAGGGATAATGTATCCCCTACTGTAAATTATAAGGATATTAGAAGTCACAGAGGAGTTCTGTGTCCATATAAAGGTACAAGGACACAGACCGAGTTATACAGGGAACTCTGGGTACCACTCATATATTATTAGGGATAATGTATCCCGTACTGTAAATTATAAGGATATTAGAAGTCACTGAGGAGTTCTGTGTCTATATAAAGGTACAAGGACACAGAGAGTAACAGGGAAACTCCGCCGGTACCCATAATATATTTATTAGGGATAAGGTACCCTGACTGTAAATTATAAGAAATTAGAAGTCACAGAGGAGTTCTGTGTCCATATAAAGGTTACAAGGAACACAGATGGTATACAGGGAACTCTGGACCACTCATGTATTTTAAGGGAAATGTATCCCCGACTGTACTTATAAGGATATTAGAGTACTGAGGGAGTTCTGGGCCATATAAAGTACAACGGACACACATGAATAGACAGGAACTCTGGGTACCACTCATGTATTAAAGGGATAATGTATCCGTACGTAAATTATAAGGAATTAGAAGTCACGGAGGAGTTGCGGGTGTCTTTAAGGTACACGGACCAGACGTGGTTTAGACAGGGAACTCGGGGACCACTCATATAATTAGGGATAATGTATCACTACGTAAAGATAAGTGATATTAGAAGTAACAGAGGAGTTCTGTGTCCATATAACTAGGTACAAGGACACAGACCGAGTATACAGGGAAAACTATGGCGTACAACTCATATGATGAGGATAAGTATCACGTATGTAAATTATAAGGATATTTAGAAGTCTACTTGAGGAGTTCTGTGTCTATATAAAGGTACAAGGACACAGACTGAGTTATACAGGGAACTCTGGGTACCACTCATGTATTATAGGTGATAATGTATCCCCTACTGTAAATTATAAGGATATTAGAAGTCACCAAGGAGTTTCATAACCATATAAATGCTAGAGGCTGCAAGCCTTTTGTACAGCTCATGGAACTCTGAGGTGACTTCTAATATCCCTTTACTTTACAGTTGGGGGTGCATTATCTATTATAACCTACCCTTTGTGGCTTCTGGTTTCCTATAACGGCTTCTGTTTTTGGTTCGGCGCTTTCCAGTCCTTTATGGAGGTAAGTATTAGGAAGGGGGATATAATCTGTGTGTTACTATGTAGTAGCGTCAATTATAAGGATATCTTATATATCCTTAAAATTTACAGTTGTTTGGAACATTATCCATTACATAGTTGTACATTTTTGTAAGAATAACACATACTTTCAAATTGAATTGACTGTATCTCCTCTATTATCATCTTTATGATATTATTTAAACTCCTGATATCTGGAAAAAAACAAATAAAAAATAAAATTATTTGCATTGTTTTGTGTTGTTGCGACTGTCACTTTACCAAAATCAACATTATGGGTAGGGTATAAAGGTTGGACTAGATGGATGTATATCTTTATACAACCTCCAATACTATGTTACTATGTAACTGTTATACAGACATTATGGGTCAGGGTATAAAGTGTGGACGATGGACGTATTCTTTATAAACCTCCCAATATATGTTACTAGTAACTGTTATACAGACATTATGGGTAGGGTATAAAGGTTGGACTAGGATGGACGTATGTCTTATACAAACCTCCAATACTAGTTACTATGTAACTGTTATACAGACATATGGTAGGGTATAAAGGTTGGACTAGATGGACGTATGTCTTATACACCTCCATACTATGTTACTATGTAACTGTTATACAGGACATTATGGGTAGGGTATATAAGGTTGGAATAGATGGACGTATGTCTATACAACCTCCAATCTATGATTACTATGTAACTGTTATACAGACCTTATGGGTCGGTATAAAGGTTGGACTAGATGGACGATGTCTTTATACAACCTCCATATATGTTACTATGTAACTGTTATACAGACATATGGGTAGGGTATAATGGTGGACTAGATGGACGTATGTCTTTATACAACCTCCAATACTATGTTACTATGTAACTGTGACAGACATTATGGGTAGGGTATAAAAGGTTGGACTAGATGGACGTATGTCTTTATACAACCTCCAATACTATGTTATCTATGTAACTGTTAACAGACATTATGGGTAGGGTATAAAGGTTGGACTAGATGGACGTATGTCTTTATACAACCTCCAATACGTATTACTATGTAACTGTTATACAGACATTATGGGTAGGGTATAAAGGTTGGACTAGATGGACGATGTCTTTAACAACCTCCAATACATGTATATGTAACTGTATTACAGACATTATGGGTAGGGTATAAAGGTTGGACTAATGGACGTATGTCTTTATAACAACCTCCAATACTATGTTACTATGTAAGTTATACAGACATATGTTGGTAGGGTATAAAGGTTGGACTAGATGGACGTATGTCTTTATACAACCTCCAATACTATGTTACTATGTAACTGTTATACAGACATTATGGTAGGGTATAAAGGTTGGACTAGATGGACTATGTCTTTATTACAACCTCCAATACTATGTTACTATGTAACTTATACAGACATTATGGGTAGGGTATAAAGGTTGGACTAGATGGACGATTGTCTTTATACAAACTCCAATACTATGTTACTATGTAACTGTTATACAGACATTATGGTAGGGTATAAAGGTGGTCATGTTAGATAACTAGGATGGACGTATGTCTTTATACAACCTCCAATACTATGTTACTATGTAACTGTTATACAGACATTATGGGTAGGGTATAAAGGTTGGACTAGATGGAGTATGTCTTTATACACCTCCATCTATGTTACTATGTAACTGTTTATACAGACATTATGGGTAGGTGTATAAAGGTGGACTAGATGGACGTATGTCTTTATACAGACTCCAATACTATGTTTATGTAAATGTTATACAGACATTATGGGTAGGGTATAAAGGTTGGACTAGATGGACGTATGTCTTTATACAACCTCCAATACTATGTTACTATGTAACTGTTATACAGACATTATGGGTAGGGTATAAGGTTGGAGTAGATGGACGTATGTCTTTATACAACCTCCAAATACTATGTTACTAGTAACTGGTTATACCAGACATTATGGGTAGGGTATAAAGGTTGGACTAGATCGCCGTAGGTCTTTATACAACCTCCAATACTATGTTACTATGTAACTGTTATACAGACATTATGGGTAGGGTATAAAGGTTGGACTAGATGGACGTATGTCTTTATACAACCTCCAATACTATGTTACTTTGATGACACATGATATAGAGGATTATAACCAGGAAGCAGTCTGAGATTTTCATCTCTTCAGTGGTGGATCATGCGAAAGGTAAAATATACTTACCTTCGCCCCTGGCTCCTGCTCAATTGATTGAACGGGAGGTAAGGCATAGCTCCTTAACCTCCTGGGCTTCAATCAATACATTAAAGGAATAGTTCAATTTACGAGTGAACTATTCCTTTAAATTACAATCTTCTGGTCCACATACCCAGTTCTAGCTGAACCTTATCAAGCGATAGATTATTATCATCACTAGAATGATCCACATCCCATAGATCATTATGGCCAGAAGGATTTTCACAGAACAATGAAATCACATGTCATCTGTTCCCATGCAGACACTTGCTCTGGTCTAATGCATAGGTGCAGGTGCAGATAGAAGTTTAATACTTGTTCTATGGGAGATTGTTACTTTGTTACTACTGATGACCTCATAGCAGGTGTCAAACTGCTGATGACCTCATAAGGGGTGTCTAGCTCAATCACACAAGGGGCCAAAATCAGAAAGTGGTGGGCCGACATTTTAAGATATAAAGCAGGTGCATGATTAGGATTCTGTCATGCTTGTGCCTAGTGCTGGGTCTCGGTGGGGAAAGGATGTGAAGCACTGGGTGTGAAGCACTGTTACGCCTATGGCGTGATCATATGCTAATGTGGAACGCCCACCTTACTCTTCTGGCATGGTAATGGAATGGTCACCTCCAATGGAAGGCCCTTTGTCACACCTCACCAGGCTAGATACACGGTCAGCTGTTAAAGAGGTGAGTGTGGGTGGAAGGGTGCGCACTAAGATGGCTAGAAACGGCCCTGTTAGAGGACATTCAAGGTCACATGCCATTAGTTATCCCTGAATAAGCAATGATAACGTAAATAAATTATAACTATGTACTTTATTCTATTTACCAATTAATCGATAAGTTTCCTTGCTTCTAAAATTTTCTTCATAAACGTTTGTTATTATCTCCAGCTGCTGTTCTGTAAATTCTTCCCTCATTGGGATGTCTGGTGGAATTATTTTATTCAGTTCTTCCATAAATGATTCTGAAAACGTCTGGTCACAGTTGAGCATGCCTGAAATTCTACAGATACTTAAAAGAAATAAAATTAGATACGTTTTAAGGTTTTACTAGTTGTTGACCCATTGTGACATCACTGTGATGCCTGCAGCTGTTACCATGGAAACTGTTGTGGCATCACAGTTGATGTCCAACTCCACTTAATGCCAAATACATTTTATTTTTAATGTGTGTGAAAGCACTAGAATCCACTGCACTAGACTACGGTGGGTTTAGAACATTAGTGCTAGGAGATTTTCTGTAAAAAAGGTGAAATATATTTTCATATTTAAAATTGCGTAATATTAGATGTTATTATAGAACAAATGGATTCTTTCCCCTTAATCTGGGTACACCTGGGCAAATGCTTCGTCCCGACCGACTGTTCAGCACTTCCGACCAGTCGGCCAGGATGAAGGACTATCAGACGCGGCAAAAATAGCCTCGGCAGTTGGTTTGCCATGACCGAGCATATGGTCCATAGAGGTGGTTTTTGGCTCATCTGATTTGGACAAAAATATAGTTTTGCAGAAAAAAACAAAACTTTGTGATGGACCAGGTTCGCCATCTAGTGGAAAAAACAGCAATGACATTTTAAAACCATTGCACAGGACAAACATCATACGTGTTACTATTTTTATTGACATACCCCTTATTTTGCCATTTAAACTGACCCAGGAATTAAAATCATGAAGTATTAATTTATACACTGATTGCCAAAAACCTTAGGACTATTAAGCAAGCATGAGAATTTCTGTGCCTTTAGCAAGGGCCATATTATGCTGGACAAGAATGGCTGAAAAAAGGCCGGTATACAGCCAATTCATCCAGATGCATCAGAATGGATCATAAACAACTCCTTCAAGAGCCATCACACACAAATGATTGACAACCAAAGCATCCAGCCATCAGCCTTTCTTTGGCTGCCTCCGGCCAGTAATATCGCATATGTGGTCCTATATGGTTATCACAGTCTGGCCCTAGTTAAATGGGCCAGAGCATCACCAAAAACTCCAAAGCTGTGGAATGTTCCTATTATGCAGAGGTCATGGCCTAAAAAACTGATCCAAAGAAGAATCCCAGTTAGCCATGGTTGTCCCATTTTGTCCAGACCAGAAGAAAAGCTACTGTAGATCAAATTACTAATATGTTAGTGTGGGTTCCAATGTCAGAACCCAGCGCACTGCAGTTTGTGCATATAGGGCTGCGTGGTGGCCCGACAATGGGATCACAATGGGATCACAAACTTCAAAAAGGGACCCCAGAGCAATGGAATATGGTGGCTTGGTCTGATGAATCATATTTTCCCTCACATCACGTGAATGGCAAAATGGTTCCAGGAAGTCGGATCCATGGACACCTTGTAGGATCTGCTACTGTTGACTTGGTGCCAGATACCGCAGCATAGCTTGAGACATCTAATGGAGCATTGGTGAAGTCCATGCTTTAAAGGGTCTTGGCTGTTTTGGTGGCAAAAGGGGCACCTAGTTAGTCTTAGCAGGTGGTCAAAATGCCATGGCTGATTGGTGGATATATAGCAGGTGGTCAAAATGCCATGGCTGATTGGTGGATATATAGCAGGTGGTCATAATGCCATGGCTGAATGGTGGATGAAATAAGCAGAGGGTTCATTAGCCATGGCTGATGATGGTGGATATAGAGCAGGGTCGTTCATAATGCCATGGCTGATTGGTGCTATATAGGAAGGTGTCATTTGCAGGCTGATTGGCTAGGAATATAGCAGGTGGTCATAATGCCATGGCTGATTGGTGGAGATATAGCAGGTGGTCATAATGCCATGGCTGATTGGTGGAAATATAGCAGGTGGTCATAATGCCATGGCCTATTGGTGGAGATATAGCAGGTGGTCATAATGCCATGGCCGATTGGTGGAGATATAGCAGGTGGTCATAATGCCATGGCCGATTGGTGGAGATATAGCAGGTGGTCATAATGCCATGGCCGATTGGTGGAGATATAGCAGGTGGTCATAATGCCATGGCTGATTGCTGGATATATAGCAGGTGGTCATAATGCCATGGCGATTGGTGGAGATATAGCAGGTGGATCATAATCGCCATGGCCGATTGGTGGAGATATAGCAAGTGGTCATAATCTGGCTACGATATAGCAGTGGCATAATCATGTGGTGGGTACAGGGGTCATGCGGGATTGGAACTATGCCGGTCATAGCCAGGTATGGATATATAGCGTGGTCACATGGCTGATTGGTGGAGATATAGCAGGTGGTCATAATGCCATGGCTGATTGGTGGATATATAGCAGGTGGTCATAATGCCATGGCTGATTGCTGGATATATAGCAGATGGTCATAATGCCATGGCTGATTGGTGGAGTATATAGTCAGGTGGTACATAATGCCATGGCGTTTATTGGTGGAGATATAGCGGATGGTCATAATGCCATGGCTGATTGGTGTATATAGCAGGTGGTCATAATGCAATGGCTGATTGGTGGATATAAGCAGGTGGTCATAATGCCATGGTTGATTGGTGGAGATATAGCAGGTTGTCATAATGCCATGGCTGATTGGTGGAGATATAGCAGGTGGTCATAATGCCATGGCTGATTGATGGAGGGGGATATAGGGGCAGTGGTCATAATGCCATGGCTGATTGTGGAGATATCAGCGAGGTGGTCATAATGCTCATGGCTGATTGGTGGATTATAGCAGGTGTCATATGCCATGGCTTATTGGTGGAGATATAGCAGGTGGTCATAATGCCATGGCTGATTGGTGAGATATAGGGGGGGCAGGTGGTCATATATGCCATGGCTGATGGTGGATATATAGCAGGTGGTCATAATGCCCTGGGTTGATTGTTTGGAGATATAGGCAGGTGGTCTAATGCCATGGCTGATTGGTGGATTATAGCAGGTGGTCATAATGCCATGCTGATTGGTGGAGATATAGCGTCAGTCATAATGCCATGGCTGATTGGTTGATGGATATAGAGCAGTGGTCATAATGCCATGGCTATTGGTGGTAGGTGCAGGTGGTCATAATGCCATGGTGATTGGTGGAGAGTATAGGCAGGTGGTCATAATGCCATGGCTGATTGTGTGGAAGATATAGCAGGTGTATCATAATGCCATGGCTGATTGGTGGAGATATAGCAGAGTGTTCATAATGCCATGCTGATTGGTGAGATATATCAGGCAGCGTGTTAATACATGATGCCATGAGCTGATTGGTGGAGATATAGCAGCTGGTGGTCATAATGCCATTAGGGCTGATATATGGTGGATATATAGGCATGTTGGTATCATAATGCCATGACTGATTGGTGGAAGATATAGCAGGTGGTAAATATGCCATGGCTGATTGGTAGGAGATATAGCAGGTTGTAATGGCCATGGCTGATTGGTGGATATAGGTATGGGAGTGGTGCATAATGCTCAATGGACTGATTGGTAGGTGAATATAGAGGTGGTCATAATGCCATGGCTGATTGATGGATTAGTAGCAGGTGGTCATAATGCATGGTTGATTGGGGAGATATAGCAGGTGGTCATAATGCCATGGCTGATTGGTGGAGATATAGCAGGTGGTCATAATGCCATGGCTGATTGTGTGGAATTAGTAGCAGCATAGGAGGAACTTGGATTTTTAAAGGGCACCAAATATCCACTGCAAATGAATTAGTTGAAAGTGGAGTTACCATCTTAAAAAAACCAACCATCAACCTTTAAATCCGCAGTCCCAGCCTGAGTGACTGTGTATAAGGCCTGTACAAGTATAACGTTGTGTGTCAACCGTCATGGGGCCTTTGAAATAAAGGTCGTGTACACCTCTCAATTTAAAAATACTAATAGAGATAATTCACCCCCCAAACCTTTATACCTGAGAAATATAGGACTAACTGTTATAAAGAAATTCTTCACCCCTTCACTCTGCCTCACAAAAGGTTTCTGCCTCCTCTCTAAGCTATTTTATAAGCTTGCACATTCTAAAGGCAGTGTTGGGGGACATGAGTTTCGCGTGGCTGTGATGTCTTCAACTGTCTCTACCGCATTGACTGGTACAGCTGCTAACTGGAAGAACCTGGAAGTTAGAAGAGAGGGTATAACGAAAGATCATGGCAGAATTTCAGGTTGGATATGAAGGCTGGGTACACAGTTCGGCTGAGTCGCAGGTGGAGGGAAGCCCTGTCGTCCGTGGGCGTAAACAGAGGATCACATGATCGAGTCCCAAAAAGAAGAAACCATCCATCTTTCCACCCGACTGACCAAAACACTGAAATGGTCATTCGGACGAATAGAATTTTGTTTGTTGTTGTGTATTGTGTTGGTCAGTTGTTTTTCATTAGAGGGAGGGCTGGGTTACCCTTTATTTTTTAATAAACCTTTAGGACTATGTTTAGGGATTTACAGCGACACCTGGAAATTGCAGAGACCCAGCCACTAAGGCCCTAACTGGGGTGTTCCTAGGGTTTATGGAGAGATAGTGAACCACTATTTACAATTTTTGACGGTGGCGGGATGGGGGGTTTATTACTTGAGTATTGTTATTAATTTATTATTTGGCTTGAAAAAAGCCAAATTCCTGTTCTTGTCGCATTTCTTTTCCCATTTGTTCTGCTTTTTCTTGCGGTCATTTTATTCTTCTGCTATTTTGGACGCGTATCTCCTCCCACAGATTTTTGAGCTACGAGACATGAATCGGTACAAGCTGATGCGGGTCATATCTGAGAAGTGTGCTAAATCTTCTAGCTAAGTGATCCTGCGGAAAGCGTTAGCTGCATTATTCGGGAGGGGCGAATTTCGCGGGCATGTTTTCTCCCATAGCTATAATGTGTAACAATGCCTCAAATGTTGGATAGTGTCAGAAACAGTTTTTTTCATGGTCATAAATACAAATGGTGATAGACCCCCAACCCCCCGGAACCCGCACACAGATACCGCGAGGTACAAGACCACACCCGATCCTGATCCGTGGTGAACCTTTCGGGGCAGTACCCGTATGTAAGCCATATTTAAAGGGTAAGGCTAAAGGTGCGGGAAAAAAAACAAATTGGGGTAGGAGGGCCTGTATTCGCAATCCAAAAAAGAAGTAAGTGAATTTGGAAATGTGTAAAAAATGAGGGGGGGGGGAAGAAAGAAGGGAGGGAAAAAAAAGAAAAGAGGGGAGGGGGGAAAGAGGGAAGCGAGATGGCAAAGAAGACAAATGACCGGAAAACCCAAAAAAGGAAGTGGGGGGGAAAAAAGGGGGGGAGAGAGAGAAGGAGAGAAAAAGGGGGGGACAAAGAACCGACGCACACACAAAAAAACCAATTACAGGAGGGGGAAAGGCGAAGCACGAGAGGCGCGTGACTAAAGAATGCTGATCATAAGAAAGTCTGAAAAAGTGTGTGCCTATATTAGTCTAAGTGAAAAGTGTTTTCACATAGAAAAAATAAGAAAGAATATTATAAATAAGGGTTTCTCATCTGGTGTAGGAAAAAAAAATAAAAGGGGATAAGAGCTCTAAAGAGGTTAAAAAGAGGAGGGAAGAGAAACGTAATTTGTAGGAATATACTCATATATGGCACTCGCAATCAAAGAACACAGGATAAGTATAAAAACATTTCTGGGTCAGGGGGGGTTGTCTTTCTGAACCCGTTATAGGGGGTTGAACCTAACATAATCAAGTTGATAGCAAGGGGGAAGAGGGAAAGGAAAAGAGGGGAGGGAAGGGAGAAAAAAAGAAAAAAAAAGAAAACGGGGACTGGTTCCCGACACGGGGGGACACAACCAGGCAGGGGGGCCGCTAAAAAGGAACCCGGGGGCTCGGAAAAAAAGGGGGATGCAGAACGCGGAACACAGAGGGAGGGAGGATCAGGGAGGGACAGCTAGCAGGGGGGACGCTGTGAGCACAAAAAAAAGGGAATCAAGCTAGCAAGGAGGGGAAAAGGAAAAAGGCGTACTCTTACATGAAGGAAAGGGGCTGACAGGCTAGTCTAATAGCGTCATATCCTATAGGGGGGGGGGGAAAGGGGTAGAGAAGACAGGAGGGGGACCTAACTGAAGTAATGGCTAGGGGAATGAGGGTGTATGAGCTACAAAAAAGTGCGAAATACAAATCACATGAGGATAGCTAATAGCGTGGGTAATTTGTAATGATGTAATTATTGCAAAAGGTGAAGAGGGGAATAATCCAAAAAAAGGGAAAAAGCGGACAAAATACTGGGGGGGGTGTGGGGGGAAAAAGAAGAAACAAATGAGGGATAGAGCGGGGGGGTCAGAAAAGGAAAAACTAACAAAAAAAACATGGTCAAAATAAAGGGAGTAAGCGTTTTATGGGGTCAAATGGTTGAGGAGGATAGACCAAGGAGAGGAAGCAAGGGGAAAAGAAGCAATCAATAAATGATGGGGAACAATTAAACCTCGAAGGAAAGGAAGGAAGGAAAACAAGGGTGAAAAAAAAGAAAAGGTGTCCGGAGAGGGGAGGAAAGACAACCAGTAAAAGAAGGTAAAAAAAGGGGGGGGGGGGGGGGGGACAAGAGAAAGGGAAGTAACGAGCTGCGCTAGAGAAGGGGGGGGACAGAGACGCCCTTACAAGGAGGGGAGGGGGGGGTGGGGCTGAGGACAGACATAGGAATAAAGATTGGGAAAGAGAGTAGGGCCAAGAATGGTAATCTAATATGGAGGCGGAGGAAAATAGGGAAAACGTGTTAGGGGGGTGGGAAAACCAAGGATAGTTCAGCTACTGTGCACTGGTTTCCATAAGGCTTAAGGGTAACTAAAGTAAGTAAAAAATAATTTAGATTTATTCTAATAAAGAGATAGTTTTAGGGGGGGGTGGAGTGGTGGTGGGTAATAAAGAAAGGGATTAAGGGATTATATGTATTCGTTTAGTGTTGTGTATTAGTATTAGCCTACCCTCCCACCCCCCACTCCCTCCTCTTCGCCCCCTCCCCCCCTCCCCTTCTACCAGTTATTCACACACCTACGCTTATTCAGTCTTATCTCAGTTACTTTTTGCAAGCCATACTTAACGGTGTACCTAAAAAGTAAAAAAAAAACTAATTTAGATTTATCCTCAATAAAAGATGGTTTTAGTGTTTAAACACAAAAAGAGCATACGGCCCCCCTCACCAGACCCAGGTACATCACACCTACTGATCTACTTATCCATACTTGTGGTCAATGCGCATTCTTAAAGGGTATACTAAAGTAAAAAAAAACTAATTTAGATTTATCCTCAATAAAGATATTTAAATGATAGTTTTAAATGGTTATGAAACACGCAAAAAGAACATAACGCCCTCACCACCCCGGTACACCCACCTACACGCTACTTTCCATTACTTTTGACAGCATATCTTAAAGGGTAACTAAAGTCAAAAACCAATATTTAATCTTATCCTCATATAAAGATAGTTTTTGTGTATATAAACACAAAAAAGACTTACCCCCTCAACCAGACCCCAGTAACCACCTACTGACTACATCCATTAGCTTACTGTGCAGCATATTTAAAGGCGTAAACTAAAGTAAAAAAAAATAAATTTAGACTATCCTCAATAAAAGATAGTTTTATGGTTTATAAACACAAAAAGAGACTACCCTCAACCAACCCAGGTACACACACCTACTGATCTACTTATCCATTATCGTGGCAGCCATACTAAAGGGTCACAAGTAACCCCAACCTACCTTCCTCTTCTTCTCAATGTACGTTTTTGGTTTACACAACAGAACTCCCTACCCCCTCACCAGACCCAGGTACAACACACTACTGATCTACTTATCCATTACTCTTGGCGCATACATCTTAAATGTAATCCATAAGTAAATAAAAAAAAAAAAACTAATTTAGATTTATCTTAATAAAAGATAGTTTTATGGTTATAAACACAAAAAAGACATACCCCCAACCAACGCCAGGTACACCACACCTATGATCTACTATCCATTAGTGGCAGCCATACTTAAAGGGTAACTAAAGTAAAAAAAAAACTAATTTAGATTTATCCTCAATAAAAGATGTTTTATGGTTTAAACACAAAAAGACTACCCTCAACCAGACCCAGGTACACACACTACTGTACTGATACTACTTATCCAATTACTGTGGCAGCCATACTAAAGGGGTAACTAAAGTAAAAAAAACTATTTTGACCAATCATCAAAAAGATACAGAGAGATTAATAAAAGTTCTTGTCATGAAAAGGTGCTAATTTTGCCCTAACCAATGAGATGTTAGCTTTCTGATTGATTGGATCAAAAAATTAGCCCCACTTTGGGCTTGGTATCGTTTTTTTTGTTGCCCCAAACAAGTGTTCACTACAAACTCATCATTCCCATTATTGAGTTTTAAAATCTAGCAGCAAACACACATATTCCCTTCCAAAATGTGCACCCTTCAAGCCAAATTCAACGTTTATACTTAAACTTTCCCTTTCTAGTTATGATTATTGTTAGTTATTATTGTTGTTATTTTGTTATTTGTTTTTTATTTATGATTATTTCTTTTTTTTTTTATTTTTAGTTTTGTTTTTTTTTTTTTTTTTTTCGTTTCTTCTTATTTTGTTGTCTTTTGTTATTTTTTTATTTATTTTGTTATATTTTATTTCTTGATTCTCTATGTTTTCTTTTTTGTTTCTTTTCTTATTAATTCTTGTTGGATTTCTCTCAGGCCCCACTCTTCCGTAGCGCTTTACAATTACATGTACACTTCACATCATGCCCTGCCCCGAAGAGCTTACAATCTAAGCACATTTATTTACACATACAACCTATCAGTATGTCTTTATGATTGTATATAACTCCAAATGGTTATCTGCCGCCGACCGTACTGCTATATACCATCAAACAATGCAGCAGACCACTCCAAATTGTGTTGGTTGAAAATAATTTGTAACCTTATTCACCCAACTGTGACGTTCATCTCCGGCAACGTTTAGGGTGGACTTCCACCCTTTATCAAGCCTGGAGAGACTGTGATCAAAAACATCTTTTATACAATGTATCCTCCATCTTGTGGGCGAAACGTTAAAGGGATGATAAGAACTGGACAACTATCAAGCATTGTTTTATTGTTTTTAATTATGGGAATTTTAGCACTTTATATGCACCATTAGCACTTTATATTTATGGGTATAAATTTGTGTAATGAATACAAACATACACTTTAATTACTTATATATTAGTATATGCCCTTTAGTCTATATGTTTTCCTGTGTTGTATTCTCTTGTGTTTTGTGTAGTGTTCGGTACTTTTTGTTTGTGTTTGACGTTGGGCGTCGCCAGCCCTATGCCTTACTCAGGTCCCCTCAACCCCCCCAAACCCTACACGGTAATAGTTTGAAATGTGAAATATATAATCTAAACCTGAAATCCTGCACAATGTCCTGTTTCCCGTTCCTCCCCTGTTTCTGTTTCTCTGTCGTTTCTCAGTTAGTAACTGTCAGTTATGGATTTGACATTTACACTACGCCATGACTGAATGGTAATCCCCTTCTGCCTCTTCTGATGGCAGCCAGGCTCAGTATAGGCTCCTAGCAGGTTCTTAAATTGCTCAGTTTCCATGACCCCAGAAGCATACGCAACAGTATGAATTCATAGGCAAAGTATGTATATCAACATATTATAAAGAGGCCATTCTTCCTAAAAGATGTTATGAGGGTGGGTCCTTTAAGATGGACACTGTTGGAACACTAATTGATTGTTAATTGTATGATCCTGCCCACAAGATGGAGGATACATTGTATAAAAGATGGTGGAAGTTCACCCGAAACGTTGCCGGAGATGAACCTCACAGTTCTGTGAATAAAGTTACAAATTGGTCTGCTGAATTGTTTGATGGTATGTCTTTATGATTGTGGGGGAAACCGGAGTGCCCGGAGGAAACCCACGCAAGCACAGGGAGAACTTACAAACATCTTATATCTGTTGTATTCAATTAGATCAACTGGACTTGAAGTTTAGTTCTTGAGACGTTCGCTAGTCATCCGACTGGATCTCTCATTCAGATGACTTGTACAAGAATCTGTGCAAGTATGTACCTCGTGGAAATCACCAATTAGGCATAATCAATTAGCATATTAGCATATCCCCTCTCCAGGTAGTCATAATTTCCACGATTCTTGTACAAGTCATTCTGAATTGAGAAAGCCGTCGGATGACTAGCGCCAGCTTCTTCAAGAACACATTTCAAGTCGGTCAGTTGATCTAATTGAATACAACAGATATACCATGACCTGGATGGATGAGAACCTTCACAAGCTTACAAACATCTTGCAGATGTGTCCAAGGGTGGAATTGATCTCAGGACTTCAGTGCAGCAAGGTATCAGTGCAAGCCTCTGAGATACCATGCTGCCCATAGGCAAGGGAATAAAAGGGTAGCGCGTGAAGTACACCACTGTGGTAAAGTGAGTGTGGATTTGTCTGGGGAAGTGGGTGTGACTTGTGGAGGCGGGTGTGGTGGGCTGACTTAACACTGACTGGTGAACTGGAGGGCTGAATTAAAGTGCAAGTTCAGTGCAAATACATATACTTTTCAGAAAAAAGAGCAGCATTTTTCCATCCCAATGACCTTAACCTGCCCATTCAGCATTGTGTCTGTGTATAAATAAATGTAACCGAAATACTGACTTCCTGTTTGCAGGACCCCTAGTAGAGACTGTTATGGTTTTGCCATTGACCCAGCGCCTGGGTTGATTCAGTTACTCAGTAGAGATCTGAGCATGTTTGACCCATCCAACAACCAATCAGTAGAAATGACTGCTAGGAACATTCCTGTTAGGGTGCATCCTGGGAAGAAGAAGGACCGTTAGAACCTGAAATATCAGCTCACTAATGTCAACAGCAGGGAACAGCTGTATGAAATCAACTGAAATCAACTGATTTTTCAAACTGGGAGAGAATATGTAGAATAACTAAGAAGGCATTACACAAACTAACAATTTAACAAATATTGATTATTTCCACTGAACCTTTAACACTGGCTGGTGGACTGGAGGGCTGACTTAACACTGGCTGGTGGACTGGAGGGCTGACTTAACACTGGCTGGTGGACTGGAGGGCTGACTTAACACTGGCTGGTGGACTGGAGGGCTGACTTAATACTGGCTGGTGAACTGGAGGGCTGACTTAACACTGGCTGGTGGACTGGAGGGCTAACTTAACACTGGCTGGTGGACTGGAGGGCTGACTTAATACTGGCTGGTGGACTGGAGGGCTGACTTAACACTGACTGGTGGACTGGAGGGCTAACTTAACACTGGCTGGTGGACTGGAGGGCTGACTTAACACTGGTGGACTGGAGGGCTGACTTAACACTGGCTGGTGGACTGGAGGGCTAACTTAACACTGACTGGTGGACTGGAGGGCTACCTTAACACTGGCTTGGACTGAGGGGCTAACTTCACACTGGCTGGTGACTGGAGGGCTGACTTAACACTGGCTGGTGAACTGGAGGCTGACTAACACTGACTGGTGGACTGGAGGGCTAACTTAACACTGGCTGGTGGACTGGAGGGCTGACTTAACACTGGCTGGTGGACTGGAGGGCTAACTTAACACTGGCTGGTAGACTGGAGGGCTGACTTAACACTGACACTGTCCCGCCCCTCTGCATGCATTTTCTCACAAGCAGAGGGCCTGGCAGCGCGGCGGAGGAAAGAGGGAAGGTAAGTAATGTTCTGGGCATTTTCTGATATTACAAACATAGCGGTTGGGGCTGGGGGGGCAGGGGCAATGTTTGCTAAAAAGGGTTTTATGGTAGGGGGGAATCCTAATGAAGGGTGGACATGCCCTTTAACACTGTCTGGTGGACTGGAGGGCTGACTTAACACTGGCTGGTGGACAGAAGGGCTGACTTAACACTGGCTGTGGACGGAAGGGCTGACTTAACACTGGCTGGTGGAAAAGGCTGACTTAACACTGGCTGGTGGACGAAGGGCTGACTTAACACTGCGGTAGAGGGCTGACTTAACACTGGCTGGTGGACTGGAGGGCTGACTTAACACTGGCTGGTGGACAGAAGGGCTGACTTAACACTGGCTGTGGACAGAAGGGCTGACTTTACACTGGCTGGTGGACAGAAGGGCTGACTTAACACTGGCTGGTAGACAGAAGGGTCTGACTTAACACTGGCTGGTGGACAGGAGGGCTGACTTAACACTGGCTGGTGGACACAGTGCCTATTTTCCCACAGTTATTGGGACATAATTCACACCTTTTTTTTTATTTCCCCTGCTCTGCTGCCTCTCTAGTGGACCACAGGAGCAAATGCCGTGAGCAAATGTTTCACTTTATAGCAGGCGTGCCCCTGGGCCTTAGTCTAAAACCAATATGTGCAATAGTCCCTGATCTGCACCAAAAATAGTGATCAAATGTGTTACAAATGGATGGACCGGAGTGCAATGCATCCAGTGGGGCCAGGTCTTTGACCCCCAACCACCACCACTGGCATGAGCCACGCACATCACAATCGGATCGCAATATACCTAGCCCTTCCTGCATTTTTCCATGCATTCTGTAATGTGCGTTTTATAGTTTTTTGTTAGTGATTGTGAGAATGTCGGACATGGGCCTTATAAGGGGTATGGGACTTTTAATGGGTCTGTGCCTTGTAACAGGTATGTGCCTTATAATGGGTATGGGCCTTTAAATGGGTATTGGGCCTTTAAATGGGTATGTGCCTTATAACGAGTATGTGCTTTATAATGGGTATGTGCCTTATTAGAGGTATGTGCCTTAATAAGAGGTATGTGCCTTATAACTGGTATGTGCCTTATAACGGATTTGGGCTTTATAATGGGTATGTGCCTTATTAGAGGTATGTGCCTCAATCCGTTATAAGGCACATACCAGTTATAAGGCACATACCTCTAATAAGGCACATACCCATTATAAAGCCCAAATCGTTATAGGCACATACCAGTTATAAGGCACATACCTCTAATAAGGCACATACCCATTATAAAGCACATACTCGTTATAAGGCACATACCCATTTAAAGGCCCATACCCATTATAAGGCACATACCCATTTAAAGGCCCATACCCATTATAAGGCACATACCTGTTACAAGGCACAGACCCATTAAAAGTCCCATACCCCTTATAAGGCCCATGTCCGACATTCTCACAATCACTAACAAAAAAACTATAAAAACGCACATTACAGAAGCATGGAAAAATGCAGGAAGGGCTAGGTATATTGCGATCCGATTGTGATGTGCGTGGCTCATGCCAGTGGTGGTGGTTGGGGGTCAAAGACCTGGCCCCACTGGATGCATTGCACTCGGTCCATCCATTTGTAAACATTTGATCACTATTTTTGGTGCAGATCAGGGACTATTGCACATATTGGTTTAGACTAAGGCCCAGGGCACGCCTGCTATAAAGTGAAACATTTGCTCACGGCATTTGCTCCTGTGGTCCATCAGAGAGGCAGCAGAGCAGGGGAAATAAAAAAAAGGTGTGAATTAGTGCCAAACTGTGGGAAAATAGGCACTGTGTTCCACCAGCCAGTGTTAAGTAGCCCTCGTCACAGCCAGTGTAAGTCAGCCCTCAGTCCACCAGCCAGTGTTAAGTCAGCCCTTCTGTCTACCAGCCAGTGTTAAGTCAGCCCTTCTGTCCACCAGCCAGTGTAAGTCAGCCCTTCTGTCCACCAGCCGTTTAAGTCATCTGCCACCAGCAGTGTTAAGTCAGCCCCGTCCACCAGCCAGTTGTAAGTCAGCCCTTCTGTCACCAGCCAGTGTTAAGTCAGCCCTTTGTCCACAGCCAGTGTTAAGTCAGCCCTTCTGTCCACCAGCCAGTGTTAAGTCAGCCCTCAGTCCACAGCCAGTGTTAAGTCAGCCCTCTGTCCACAGCAGTGTTAGTCAGCCCCAGTCCACGACAGTGTTAAAGGGCAGTCCACCTCATTAGGATTCCCCTACCAAAAACCCTTTTTAGCAAACATTGCCCCTGCCCCCCAGCCCCAAACCGCTATGTTTGTAATATCAGAAAATGCCAGAACATTACTTACCTTCCCTCTTTCCTCCGGCGCTGCAGGCCCTCTGCTTGTGAGAAATGCATGCAGAGGGGCGGGACAGTGTCAGTGTTAAGTCAGCCCTCCAGTCTACCAGCCAGTGTTAAGTTAGCCCTCCAGTCCACCAGCCAGTGTTAAGTCAGCCCTCCAGTCCACCAGCCAGTGTTAAGTTAGCCCTCCAGTCCACCAGTCAGTGTTAAGTCAGCCCTCCAGTTCACCAGCCAGTGTTAAGTCAGCCCTCCAGTCCACCAGCCAGTGTTAAGTTAGCCCTCCAGTCCACCAGCCAGTGTTAAGGTAGCCCTCCAGTCCACCAGTCAGTGTTAAGTTAGCCCTCCAGTCCACCAGCCAGTGTTAAGTCAGCCCTCCAGTCCACCAGTGTTAAGTCAGGCCTCCAGTCCACCAGCCAGTGTTGTTAGCCCTCCAGTCCACCAGTCAGTGTTAAGTCAGCCCTCCAGTCCACCAGCCGTATTAAGTCAGCCCTCCAGTCCACCAGCACAGTGTTAAGTTAGCCCTCCAGTCCACCAGCCAGTGTGTTAAGTCAGCCCTCCAGTTCACCAGCCAGTATTAAGTCAGCCCTCCAGTCCACCAGCCAGTGTTAAGTCAGCCCTCCACGTCCACCAGCCAGTGTTAAGCAGCCCTCCAGTCACCCAGCCAGTGTTAAGTCAGCCCTCCAGTCCACCCAGCCCAGTGTTAAAGGTTCAGTGGAAAATATCATATTTGTTAAATTGTTAGTGGTGTAATGCCTTCTTAGTTATTCTACATATCTCTCCCAGTTTGAAAATCAGTTGATTTCAGTGCTTTATAATGGGTATGTGCCTTATTAGAGGTATGTGCCTTATAACTGGTATGTTGCCTTATAACGGATTTGGGCTTTATAATGGGTATGTGCTTTTTAACGGGTCTGTTCCTTATAAGGGGTATGGGCCTTATGTGTATGTGCCTTATAATAGGTATGTGCCTTATAAAAGATATGTGCCTTGTAACGTGTATGTGCATTATAAAGGGTGTGTAATAGGTATGTGCCTTATAATAGGTATGTACCTTATAATGGGCATGTGCCTTATAGCGAGTATGTGCCTTATAATGGGTATGGGCCTTATAATAGGCATTTGCCTTATAATAAGGATCAGGGGCAAGGGCAGGATTTTCAAGAGAGGGATTCCTGAAAGGGTTATCATGAGTAGCGGTGAGTGTAGCACACCACCATTATTTAACCCATACCCCCCCTTTTTAAAGGCCACAACAATGTTACAGTATACCATCATTATCATTTCCTTCCCCCTAGATTTTTGCTTCTTAAAGAGACAGTTGAGTGGAAATGATCAATATTTGTGTAATGCCTTCTTAGTTATTCTATAGATTCTCTTCCATTTTGAAAAATCAGTTGATTTCATAAGCTGTTCCCTGCTGTTGACATTAGCTGACATTTCAGGTTCTAAAGGTCCTTCTTCTTCCCAGGATGCACCACTTCCTTGGAATGTTCCTAACAGTAATTTCTACTGATTGGCTGTTGGATGGGTCACACATGGTCAGATCTCTACTGAGCAACTGAATCAACCCAGGCACTGGGTCAAGGGCAAGACCATAATGGTCTCTACTAGGGGTCCTGCAAACAGGAAGTCAGTATTTTGGAAGCATTTATTTATACACAGGCACAATTCTGAATGGGCAGATTAAGGTCATTGGGATGGAGAAATACTGCTCTTTTATCTGAAAAGTATATGTATTTGCACTGAACTTCCCCTTTAAATAATTCTTATCTTTATTATAAAACATGAGGGTATTTAACAGTATGAGGTATAGGGATGGATATGGTATCTCATAATGTAAACACGTTTCTATCCTTTGTTACACGTACAAACCTTAATATAGTAAAAACAACTTTTTAATATAATAAATCCTTGTTCCTTGAGTCCAGTTCAAGCTAATACTGGTACCAGGACATTAACCATGAAGGTGATAAATTCCAATCTGTGCTAATGTGTACCCTCTATCACTGTCTATGTGATCAGTTTCACACCTGTCCATGAACAAGTTAAAGGGTATGTCCACCCCCAAACTAAATTTTAGTATGTTGTAGGAAAAGGCTGTAAACCTTGACCTCACGAGGTTTACACCAGCCAAAGATGTCCCCAAATGTACTTACCAGGCTTTTTTCCTCCACATTGTGCATCTCCCATGATTGCACGTATGTACAAAGCTTTACTGTCATGTCTGTATCATCTCTCCCATTGATTTAAAGGGCAAGTCCAGCCCTAAAATGAAAACTTACATACAGGTAAATGACCCTCCAAACGGTAATAGTTTGAAATGTGAAATATATAAGTCTAACCTGAAATCCTGCACAATGTCCTGTTTCCCCTGTTTCTGTTTCCAGTTAGTAACTGTCAGTTATGGATTTGACATCACAGCCAATGACTGAATGTTAATCCCCTGTCTGCCTCTTCTGAGCATGCCCGGGCTCAGTATAGGCTCAGTACAGGTTTCTTATTGCTCAGTTTCCATGACACATCCAGAAGCATAGCAGACATACAGTAATTAATTCATAGGACAAACTATGATATATCAACATATTATAAAGAGGCCATTCTTTCTAAAATATGTTCTTATGACTTTGAGGGTGGAGTTGTCTTTTAATCCCCCATTCAGACTGACACCCATTACACTTTCTAATAAACCTTTACAGGTATCTATAGACCAGGAATAGGCAACCAATCGATCTTCAGATGTTTGAAAACTACAACTCCCAGCATCCCTCTACATGCACTCTGTAGTCAGGGAGTTCTGGGAGTTGTAGTTTTCAAACATCTGAAGATCTACTGGTTGCCTATCCCTGCTTTAGACCATCAGAAAGGGGGGGATTATGGGCACCTGTAACCCCTATAGGAATGTGTTTTCATGCTCATTTCATTGCTTCTCTATTGGGGAAATCTGCAAAGCGCATGCGCTGAGAATGGCGCATAGACACGTGTCTACTGGGAACGAGCGATTGTCAGTGTGGAACTTCCTGCTGCAGTTTTCCCCGGGGGCGTGGCTTGTAAGGAATCCTCGGTGTGTGGGCGGAGCCTACTGACCCTCCTCCTTTGAATTTAAATCCTTTGGCTGGGCAGGTTCCGAGTCATTTCTCACAGAGACCCGTCACGCAGGCTCCGGTGAGACCGATCAACCGCGACCCTTCCACCCAGAACTCCTCTACCGACCGAAATCATGGTGAGCTGACCGCACTGCCCACCACACACCATGCGATTCCGATCTCTAGTGTTACCTCAGGGCGGTTGTAGTGAAACTAGAAGTCTCGGGCCTCATGACTGGTGGGATCCGGGCCTTGGGAATTGGAATTTACCTCCGCATTGTGGGTAGATTACCACTAGGGGGCTCTGTTTTACACCAGGCTATGGAAAGGCTTAAGCAGTGTGGTAGCTCCCGCGTGAAATGGTTTAAAACAAACTGAGTAACGTTAAATCGGGAGGTAAAGACACACACAGGGTTAAATAATCTCTTAGTCCCTTGTGATTTATGGTGGCCATAGACGCTACAATCCGATTGTACATTCTGCGGGTCGGACGATTGGATTGCCGGTCGGCCAAAATATTTTCAACTGGTCCGATGGGGAAATTATTACAACGACCGTATGCTATCGGGATCTAAAAGTCTATGGTCACCATTACCCCATAGGAAATCTCTATTAGTCCCATGTGGCTTACCCCATAGGAAAAAGTGAGATGAATCTTGCTTGGAGGGATTTGGTAGATTTATTTATGGGGCAGACAAGTCCCTGCACCTCTGGATTCCGGTTTATTGGCTCCTGTGTCCCAATCTCTGGCCCTGGGCCCTTGTTACACAAGTCTGAACGCAGTCCCTGTTCACTCAGATATTTATATCCTAATCCCCCATGTTACATTTCTACATTTAAATCCCCTTTAACCCAGGGGTGGTTAGGAAATGCACTGGGGATGTGGCTTTCTATATAATGTTGTAGTTCAGCTGAACCCGTTATGGTATGCCTGTCATTATTTCCATGTCACAGGGTCCCTCTATTAATAGACATCACGTGACATTTAACCCTTTCAGTGCCGTACAGCCAATAAGATTCTCTGCATGGGGCATCAGACTCTGGGTGATCCGATACTTAGGTTTGGAAGCCTCAGATTTTTTGACTAGAGCTACCATACTGCTTTGCCTTAGGCATTTCCTGTGTATTTCCACAGTGCTCTCTGGTGAACAGATCAAATGTTGACATTCTTTATCCCTTTGCACTTTTACTGCCTGTGGAATAAATCGGCCGCAGAGGAAGGCGAAGTTAAAGGAAATTCATTGAGAATGTATAAAAGGCAAGCAACATGACCGCTCCAGTTTTGCATGTGGAGCTGCTAATTAAGCTGCATTATAGTGTCGCTGTAACTTTAAGGCTGTTAGATATAATGAATGTGCTAAGGGTTCGGATCAATTTCCCGGGGGGGAATAATGATTCCGGTCATACCATCAGTGAGGGATCTGTGAAGTCACCTGTCACTTTCTGTTCTAGTGACCCCCCTTTCCCGTAATGAGACAGTCCACAGCTGTGTATAGCAGATCGTGGTGTTTTCCTAACTAGGCAATAGTACCCAGGGCACAGCTACATCATGGAGGGGGGGGGGGTTCCTTCCTGTTCATATTTGGCCTGTATGAGCAAGAACTGCCAGCAAGTGGTTGACACGTCTGCTATATTTACCCAGACATGTGTGGGAGACCATGCGGGGGAATCTGTATCGGGCAGCTGCTTGGGGAAACGTTTCCTGTGGGGCGTTGCACAAGCTACTTCCACTTTGTATAAAGTAGGGCGGTTAAATATTAGCCAATATGCAGATTGCAGCAGTTTCAGATTTTATAAAGGCCCAGGATGAGGCCTTCAACATAGGGATCTGGATCTACTGCAGATCCTTCATAATATGGCACCCAGGGATCCCGCCAGAGCTCCGTGTCTGCCTGCACGCACTTACCGTATGGGTCAATCTCACTGGTATCAGGATTGGTCAGAAAGTGCCACTTGGACCTGGTAAATGTTGGTATAAGAATGGCCATTGATTAGTTTAGGTGCAGGTGAACGTCCGGTCCCCATGCAGGGCACCATAGAGGTTTGTGTGGATGTCCAAACTGAGAAGTTGGAATGTTTACTCATGGGTCACCCCCTCCATATAGAACTTTACCGTTTGTAGGATGTCACAATAAGGGAAACATTTCATTCATTCGGCTAATGTAAGGTGGCCAGAGACACCCCAATACCCTTAAAGTGATTGGTTGATCATTGGGCTCAATGGGAGGCTTGCTGCCACTATTAACTAGCTCTGTTTCTCTATGGTACGTGACCCCTCTGGGAACACCTACAATAATGCACACAAGTGATCATCAGGATTGCTATTGGTTGAGAATTTGGGGATCTGCCATTCGGAGCAAAGCCATTGGCTGGCGCCTTTACGTGTACCATGTACTTTAAATGAGGTTTTATTGGTTGCAGGTTTCCTTGTCCCCTGGCTCCCTGTGTATCCAGTTGTGAGACCTGTTTTCACTTCTGCTCTTTATCTCTACACCTGGGGGAACAGATCTAATGAGGAGCCAATTAGCCGGGTCTGTTTTTACCTCCAAACCAGCTGGTCTGGAGACATCCAAAGACTTCCCATGGTTTTTCTAATCCCGTTATAATGTCGGTGGTGGAAAATTATTAATACCAATGACGAACACTCGGTATACGCGTCTTTGCAGCTTGTTTAACGAGATATGCAAAATTCTGCCTGTGCTGTTATTCTGTAGCATCAAGTCATTGGAGGGTATGATACTGTAGTTGACCAGGTGTAGACCACAATTCCCAACATTCCTGGTAAACCTCATTCACACACCTGACTTCAAAGCGTTTGTCACAGAAGTGCCGTCATTGGGTTTCGCCCCTTCTCATCAGTCTGTGATTGTTGTCAGACTTCTTGCTACTTTGGGTGAGGCCGTCAACGACGGGTGTAATTATCTTACTTGCCCTTAGGAGAGGGCGTAGTTTGCTTTCAGCTGCAGAGATGTGACAATCGCTACACAGGCTATAGGAATTTCAATAGCCCATTGACTGTACCTTGTATCTTTCCATGGATATTATCTGATCTGGGTTAGGGAGGTTAGTGGCCTTTGTACACTGAGTCACTGTACTTGGGACTTGATTGGTTGATTTTTTTTTTTGATTTTTTTTTAATGTATTTGTATTGAACATAAAACAAATTCCAAAGACAAATTGTAGTCCCAAATCCAGACAATGGCTCTGTATAGGTCAAAGAAATTGGGGACAAATTGGTTGGTGTGTGTGTGACTTTCCTACACCCAACTACAGGTTCAAGTCTGTGGACTGGGGCAGAGTAATCTTTAGATGGAAGAAAATGAAAGCCATTTTTAAATAAAACACACTTTCCCTTTATTTAAGCTGTGCCCACAATTCAATACGACTAAGTTTACAGACTGGGTCGACGATATCGGTAGATAAACGGTAGTTATTTGCAGGATGATCATGTATAATACTTTAAAGGGTAAGTTCAGCAAAAATACTTAAGCTTTTAATAAAGAGCATTTGCTATTGGGTTGACCATGATCTGTCCATCCATTGATATCTCTGTGCAGAAATAAATGCTTCTGAATGTTAACTTCCTGTATACAGTAGATGTAAATAAGTCGGTTATGGAAATGATGGGAAATGACATCTCTTGCAGAGGGAATGTATCTCCGTCCACGTGGGGCAGGCTGGAGTCCAGATGGGCAATGCATGCTGGGAGCTTTACTGCCTGGAGCATGGGATACAGCCAGACGGTCAGATGCCCAGTGATAAAACTATTGGCGGAGGGGATGATTCCTTTACCACATTTTTCAGTGAGACCGGGGCTGGTAAACATGTCCCCCGTGCTGTGTTTGTGGACTTGGAACCCACTGTGATTGGTGAGTGTGATTCAGATCCTGTATATTGTTTTATCACATTGTTTTTAAAATGATTTGTAGCTATAGCAATGTATTGCAGGGGAATCTTTCCGGAGAGCTAGTCCAGTCACTTCTTCTCTGACACTCCCCCTAAGTACTGGGTGGAAAACACTGAGCATGTCTGGACCCACTGGGTGTGGGACAGAGAAATTACTGCAGTGAAAAATGCATGTTTTTTTTTTTTGTAAATTGAGTAATAGTTTGATATCAGTGCTGCTTTCCAACTGACAAAATAATTAACACACACTCAGTCTACAATTTGTGTTTTCACATTAGAGAAACATCTTCTGGGAGGGGGGTTTATCTGCCTTAAACGACAACAGTGTTCTCTAAACAGGTTAGGGTTGAATAAAAGCCTGTCCTTTGTACCTTTTTTAAATGAAAATTTCTCAGAAGTTATTGCTGGAAAGGTTCAGCAATAGAACTTCCTGTTTTCAGCAGCTTGTAGGCATGTGATCAGCTTCTGCCTGCATTAATAGACCCCTTAACTTTCCTTTTTTAATGTCTGTGCTGTTACTTCCTGTCTTTCCCAGCATTAGGTGTTAAGCAAGCCTGTTCCTTCTCAGGATGAACTACTGGTAGCAGGAAGTTTGAACATTATCCCCAATATGGTTTCTCCCAGGCTCTTGGGGCTTGTGACCTAGAGCTTGTTTAAAGGGCATGCCCACCCCCAAAACTAAAATTTCCCCCACTACTGGCCCCACTGGGGTGTTTAAAAATCCTTACCCTACCTCTCTGCTCTAAATGGTTCTCCTGCAATGTCTGTCCAAAGTCCCAGAAAGTGAAGATCGAGTGGCTGTGATTGAAAAGGTTTCCCCCTCTTTCCTAGAGTAGGGGACCCCATCACACCCCTAACCGCCATGTTCATTTGCAAAAAAACTAATCCGTAATGTACTTACAGAGCTTCGTTCTGCACTACCGACAGCCGCGTCTGTGATTGGCTGCCTCTCATCCAATCACAGACGTGTCTGCCGGTCCGGCCCATAGCTTGCAATTTCCTGCAAGCAGAGGGCCGGGTCTGAACGCCGGGGGAACGAAGCTCATTAAGTACATTTCAGATTATTTTTGCTAACAAATATGGCGGATGGGGATGGTATAGGGTCCACCACACTACAGAAAACGTTCATATGAGAGGTGGAGATACCATTTAAATGGAAAAACTACTTTTATATAACCTTTAACTTTTTCATAGACCACAGTTGCCCTTTTAATTTAAAATATATATATTTTTTATTAATATATCCTTAATATAGTAATTGTATTTAAGTAGCTTGTAACTCTACTTGCCACAATACATTCAGATAGGGGCCTTTTAAGGCTAGGGTTGGCAGCTTAAAATGACTGGCCTTTGGGACATTGGGAAAAGATTGGCACCCTTTGTAAGGTATTCCTGTCGGTTTTACAGGCACGGACAGGTGAAATACTGCTTGGGGGGCCAACTGGGGACCCAATTTGATGCATTGCAAAAGTTGCTGCGTTCCAAATGTGAATGAGGCGCGTGTGGCCATGAATTCAACTAATGACAATGTTGTAGGTGCCTCATTAGCATTTAGAATACATCACATTCTGCTTTAAACTCTCTGGGCTGGTCCCAGCCATGGGTAGATATAAGTAGCCAGGGTCAGTCATTGAAAGTGTTTCTAGGTGTGCTGAGAACACAAATGGGGATAAATGTGTCAATGGGTAAATTGTGTAAATCTGCTTGTCGACAGCTAAATATAAAATGTAATTAAAAACTTACCGCTGATGGTGGCAGGACTGAATGGATAATTATTTTAAAGCCTAAATAATCACAGAACGCGGTTGCTAATCTCTGGTTGGTTTCGGTGTGATGTTTACAGCTTTTTATTTAAATAACCTGTTGCTTTTTATTTAAGCGCATGTCCCTTTAAACACAAGCGCTGTATTATATTGTCAGGAGACTGTACATCTAAAAATAAATCTTATGAGAAATGTACCGTAGATATTCTAAATACATAATAAACTGACTAAGGGCACGGCCACACTGCAATGATATAAAAAAACGCAAACACGAAAAAAAAAAAACGTAGCAGTGTGGCCTAGCCCTCAATCATCATATCTTATGGAGCCTTATGGCACCCATGCATGTGGTGCTTGCTATTATCCAACGATCTTCATATCGTTCCAATAATCCTAGTGCTAGATATTTTCCAGCACATCTGATAGACCAAATGACTTGGGCTAGTTTGGTTGTTGGTCACCAGGAACTATACAAATATCGTATTATAGTATCTTTATTTCAATGGATGCCTTTAGTTGCATTAAAACTCAAGGCCATAATTATTTATATTAATGTATGATATCAAGAAGACTAAGTCTGCTATGGTTCCAATGCATCATGGACTAACTTCCTCTTTGTTTCTTGGTTGGTTCTGTAGACGAGGTCCGCTCGGGAACATACAGGCAACTATTCCACCCAGAGCAGCTTATCAGCGGCAAAGAAGATGCAGCCAATAACTACGCCAGGGGCCATTATACCATCGGTAAAGAAATCATCGACCCTGTTCTGGATAGAATCCGAAAGCTGGTATGTATGGGGCAATGTACAGTAAACTACCTAGGAAAGAGCCGTTTCCTTGTTATCCCCAACTGTAAATTATAACTATCAAAAGTTGATTACCAGTAACTCCACTTGCAGTTTTTTAAAACACCACTAGTGTCGATGGTTTGTAACTGCATCTAAAAATGCAACCCACATCACAAAATACCAGTAACTATTAGCATTCTATTGTACTATTTCACGAGAAAATGTGAATGAGAAGTGAGATTATAATCCTTTGTTCTGATATGTTATTACTATAGAAAGTGAACACGGTTCATTTTAATCTTTACATCCTGGTTGGAATGTCAGAGAATGACACATTGGAACTTAATGCTTTGTGGATAACTGGTAATTGGACTGGTTCTAATTCTGTCTTTCAGGCTGATCAGTGCACCGGGCTCCAGGGATTTTTAGTCTTTCACAGTTTTGGGGGCGGTACCGGTTCTGGATTCACCTCCCTGCTGATGGAACGTCTGTCTGTTGACTACGGCAAGAAGTCCAAACTGGAATTCTCCATCTATCCAGCTCCTCAGGTTTCAACAGCTGTGGTTGAACCGTACAACTCCATCCTCACCACACACACCACTCTGGAGCATTCCGACTGTGCCTTCATGGTGGACAATGAAGCCATTTATGACATCTGCAGAAGGAACCTGGACATTGAACGCCCAACCTACACCAACCTGAACCGGCTTATAAGCCAGATTGTCTCCTCTATCACAGCTTCCCTCAGGTTTGACGGAGCTCTGAATGTGGACCTGACAGAGTTCCAGACCAACTTGGTCCCCTACCCCCGTATCCACTTCCCTCTGGCTACCTATGCCCCTGTTATCTCTGCAGAGAAAGCTTACCATGAGCAGCTCTCTGTATCGGAGATCACCAACGCTTGCTTTGAGCCAGCCAATCAGATGGTTAAATGTGACCCCCGTCACGGTAAATACATGGCTTGCTGTCTGCTCTACCGTGGTGACGTGGTCCCCAAAGATGTCAATGCTGCTATTGCTGCCATCAAGACCAAGCGCACCATCCAGTTTGTGGACTGGTGCCCTACAGGCTTTAAAGTTGGTATCAATTATCAGCCACCAACAGCAGTTCCTGGTGGGGATCTGGCCAAGGTGCAGCGTGCCGTGTGCATGTTGAGCAACACCACCGCCATTGCCGAGGCCTGGGCTCGCCTGGACCACAAGTTTGACCTTATGTACGCCAAGCGCGCCTTTGTGCACTGGTACGTAGGGGAGGGGATGGAGGAAGGAGAGTTCTCCGAGGCCCGTGAGGACATGGCCGCCCTGGAGAAGGACTACGAAGAGGTTGGAATAGATTCATACGAAGAGGAGGATGAAGGAGAAGAATAACCCTGCCCCCTATCCCATCATTTTATTTTTATTCCAAAGTTTGCAAACTGCAATGTGGTATTTTTTTTTTAAAAATAAAATCCTAATTCTAGAAATATCTCTAACGAATTTTCTTTTTGTCTTTTACTAGGAACATCTTTATTTTAAAATCCAGGCCCATTACTTGCTATGGGCCGTACTAAACGCAGTGCTCTGAAAATACCAGGTGGTTGCAAAACACTAAAGTTCTGGTATTGCAACATGTTGTGATATTTCAGATATGCAATACCGTGCCCTTTACAAACATGGCCCTATATCCCAGAAAACATATTGTAGGGAGATTCAATAAAAGTTCTTATTAAAAATGGTACTAATTTTGCCCCAACCAATCAGATGTTGGCTTTCAAAAGGTACATAACATCTGATTGGTTGGGGCAAAATTAGCACCATTTTTAGCAATAAGAACTTTTATTGAATCTCCCCAGTTTGTTTTTCAGAGTAATCTCTAATTTTAGAAAAGCCCTCCTCCTCTCAAAACCACTGGCGCAGACCTACTGACCCGTGTGCCCAAAAACAAAGTTATTGGTTTAAACTTTAGGCTGGGTACACATGGAGGGGTCCCGAGCGGCTGGGACAAATGTCAGTCGGTTGCAGCCGAATTTGCGAACAATCAACCGCGCGGTCCCATAGGGAACCACACAATCAATTGGGATTTTCCGGACAATCGATGTCTGTCACGGCCGGCTACCCCACACCAGGAGGTATTTTCGGCCTACCAAAAGTGAATGGTCGGTCGGCCGAAAATATCTTCTGGTGTGTACCCAGCCTTAGTATAAAATTCCTTACAACTGTGAATACATTAAATGCTGTAAATCGGCCCTCCCAGATGTTTGGGTAAACTACAATTCTACAACCAAGGCCTGCTAAGAGTTGTAGTTTTCAAACATCTGTGTGGGCCATAGGTTTGACTTGTTCTAAATTAACAAACCTGTTTAAGCTTGAACATCTAAAGTCCCAAACAGCCCGTGTAGCCCTGGGTCCTATCTACTCTGCTCCTGCTTGGTGGCAGTTCCACCTACAGGAATGTTCTGTTTACTTTAGACATAACTGGAATTGCTGCCGATAGGATAACATGCTGTTACTGGAACAAAGCAAATCTTTTTGAACATTTCTAGGAAGGAAACCGAGAAACCATTTTATTTCCGGCCAAAGATTTATTTTAACTGGACAGTTTTGGTCAAATTGTTCCATAATGTGGATGATCGAATTGTCATATCAGTGACAGGGACAAATGAAAAAGCAAAGCAGCCCAACGAGTCCCTACTGGTCTATGGTTAACACTGACCCCTCCCCCCCCATCACAGGACATGTAATAAAACCAGGAATGGGTTTTACAGAAATAATTTGATCAAGATCAGGTTTGGATCTTGGCAGGACGATGAGGAATGAATGAGTCTGAATCTTCCTCTGTTAACAATCTCTGGATACGTTTCACTTGTTTATATATAGAAATGGGACAGCTGCTCCTTTCTTTCTCCAGGAAGTACTTACACAGAAGGGAGTAGATCTATTTGCAGTTGGGAGCTGTCATCTAATTGGGAGGTATAAACAATTATAATTCTAAACAGAACGGAATCTCCCATTCTATGATCTGTCCCCCGCCCATAGCTACTCATTACTGCAGTCTCATTTCACACGGACGTGTTTAATCTGTGACTTAACTGCTACCAAACTGAATTTGCAACATTCTGTGCCAACCTTCAGCGGTGAGTGGAATGCAGGGAATTATAGTTACACAATGCCCCAGATTTACTTAATCAAAATAACATTTCTGTCTGCTCCACAAATGACACTCCAATAGCTGCTAAGTATGAAGGTCAACATAACATGTAAAAACAATAAGGTGTATCTGTTAGTGTACAATGAATCCTTATTGGCAAGGGTAACAAGGATTGGAGTAAGTAACATAGGGCCGTATTTATAAAGGAGCGGTATCGCTGTTTTGTGGTACTGCACCGTTAACATGCGTAAATCTGCGTGGTATTGAACAAAGTGCCGGTTGCACAATTCCGTTCGGACATAAATTTACGGCCCCAAACCATACTGTTATGTTGGCTGCACTATCGGAAGTTGCCGATACCGTGGGTTATTGAAGATGGCTCGTAATTACTGAACAAATGATGAAAACACTTGTCTAGAATCTGTTTTATCATTGTTACAAGAATTAATTATCAATGGCATCATCCATCTTTAAAGCCACAGAGTGAGTGTTATAGGTAACACGGCGGGTGTACAATTCTTGGTTAGGGGGGTCATCAGGCATATTTATTTTGTGTCATTTGCTTCTCTTGGGTGAACCAAATGTCGAAAAGACAACATATAGAAACACACAATAAGGATTATTTCCCTGACAGATAAAGTTCTTCTGATGCCTCCGACGCACAATGCAGTGCGTATCTTTTGCTTAGGTGCGCACAAAGGTGACAGAAGGGGGGCTGAACTTCAGCTAGTGTTGGAGATAAGAGAAGTGTTCCTATCTCCTACTGAAGTTTGCTTTTCTAACTGTTCCAAAGACGATCTATCTGCAGATTTGTATATCAAGCAGCCAGTTCTCTCAATAGAGAGGGGAGCAGTCTAGCAGGCTCCCCCAACATAAGAAACCATAAGGCTGGGTACACACTAGGGGAATATTTGCCCTGAGTGAGTGATTGGCCAGGAAAATGTCTGATTTAAAGACACATCCGCTTCGCAGCTGCGGACAAAAGCACAGATTTTTTTTGGGCCCAACCAACCGATACACGGATGTATCTGTTCGTGTGTACCCAGCCTTAGGATCTGAGGTTGGTTAGATTGTGTACACACAAAAGATCAATGCAGTAATTTAAACACATTGGGCTCCATGTACAGCTGGATTCATTGTAACAAAACCAGATTTGTACATTCCCTAAAACTACTCTGTGTTCTGCTGTTAAGAGTTAACAATGGGACATGGATTTTATTTACTATGCAGATAACACATTGCCAATGACAGAACAAACAACACACATCCGCTGTTCAGACAAACACACAGAGGGACGTAGTTCAGAGACGGGCCGTGATCCTGCGTTAAACGGCGATTCCTGGTCTGTAACCGAATAATCCACGTTCCTCTGAAGGTTATCCAGAAAATTTCGCTTTTTAAAAAAATTTGCTGCCCAGCAGCTGTTAAGCCACAGATGAGGAAGAAATAATTCATCTCAGTGTTCTGCTTGTTCCCATCGCAGACCATGCAAACGCGAGGTCATGATTATAAAAGGATTTCACTGCAATCGGGTCACAAGGATGTCACAGTTAATATTGTCTTATCTACAGGAAAGGCAGCTGTAGGCATGTGTCCTTATTTCCGAAATTATATCTTGGTGGTCGCTTGTCCATCTGTCATGGGCTGAAGCACATCAATGTGGCTTATAACGGTGGAGATGTATGGTCGCTCCTGCGGATTTACTGCCATCATTAAGGAGAGGAGAGACTGAAGACCTTGTGAGTACCTACGACAAAGAGAACTTTATCAGGAACTATAGTAATTATCACAGTGAAATGAAAATCACACAGAGCTGCTCAAGCTTGAATTCCAACCATGCAGAATCCTGCTGGATTCACTATCCAGTATTCAGCTTTCTGATTGGCTGTTTTTCATAACTGTGGACTGAAACTAGGGAACAACAATGCCCACCAGCACAGACACCCTAATAGTTATTACATTTATTTTATACTTCTAAATTTGAAATCTGGTTATTATACAAGGAGTTATGGGAGTAAAAGTTAGAATTGAGTTTAATCACATATGAAAATTGTATAGTTAAAGGGTATCTCCACTAAGGAAAAAGCATTTCTTTGGTTTATTTTAAAGTACACCATCCACCAACCCTCCCCCTACCTTTTTTTCCCCAGAATTCCCCTTCGTTTGATTGCAGCAGCATGGGAAAGTTGTGCTGGCTCCCTGGGGAGGCAGGGGAACTTGTGTTGTTTTTAATAAAGATTTTTTTTTGTGTCTAACTCTGAGAGGGGTGGTTGAAAAAGTGATCTAAGATTGATTTCATAGGGGATGCTGACAATATGAGGCAATCTGGTATGGTAAGGGGTGGGAGAGAGAAAAAGATAGTACCTGATTACTCCTTCGTTAATTAGTGAAGTCAGCAAGCTGCTGTGATGGTCATGTGATTATCCCTCCATTAATCAGTGAAGTGTATGTGTGTGTGTGTGTGAAAGTGTCCTATATCTGTCGGCTTTCTAACTACTGTGGTTTTTGGATTTGGGGGTGACGTACCTATATACCATTTTTTATTTGATGGGTGAACATGCCATTTAAAGCTTCATGGACGGGACATCTTACCTGTCATTTTCTGGGATGGAAATATTGTTCTGAACGGCCAAGGCCACGCTGTCTCCCTTTTGGAAAATCATGTCATAGGGCCCTTCCCCAAACATCATGGAATACAGCACACAGCCGAGGGACTAGAGAAGAGAAAACACAGATAAAGTCACATATAAACCTTGTCCACACAAAGGCAGGGACAGCTTAGAGATCAGCCACAATTGTCACTAGGCAGATGTGAACATCCTAACAGGGTAGAAAATCGACGATTATATTACTACTAATACACTACGTATAACTACTACTGCTAATGTATTACTACTAATATACTACTACTGCTAATGTATTACTACTATACTACTACACACTACTACTAATTTACTACTGCTAATGTATAACTACTATACTACTGCTACTAATACACTACCACTAATTTATTAGTTATACACACTACTACAAATACACTATTACAACTACCTATACACTACTACTGTATTACTAGTAATATACTATTTATACATTGCTACTGGTTTAGTATTACTTCTTATATACTACTACTAAAATTACACTACTTCTAATACATTACCACTACTACAACACACTACTACTGATATTCTACAAATACATTACTTCTATTACTTATTACTACTAATGTATTACTGCTATAATATACTACTAATACACACTACTAATACATTACTACTACTACTACTACTACTACATTACTTCTACACACAAATTCTAATATTCTACTAATACATTACTACTATTATTTATAGCTACTACTGCTAATGTATTACTACAACACACTACTACTAATATTCTACTTATACATTACTACTATTATTTATAGCTACTACTGCTAATGTATTACTACTAATACTACTAATACATTACTACAACACACTACTACTAATATTCTACTAATACATTACTACTAAACACTACTACTAATATACTACAACTACTGCGAATACATTATTACTAATATACTACTCTAAATAAGCAGACAGCCTTACCCAAATATCTGTTCTTTCATCTATCACACAGTCACTGCTGACACTGAATAATTCCGGCGACCTATAGGAAATTGTGCAGCGTTGAGAAGCCCAATCCTGGGGTGAGGGAATAGATACAGAAACTGGTTAGTAAGGTTTATTACTACTTTATCACCATAGTATTACATTTATATGAATTATTATTAAACGTAAATAAACATTCTTATTGTGATGAACACACAATCTATGCTCACGTACATGTACATATACACAAATTCTATGCGTGTACACATATACAAGCACGCTACACACACAAGAGATTTCCAAGTGCACAGATGTAAAGAAACACACTTATGCTATGTAGATGCACCAATACACACAGACACTTACTTTCCCCTCTGCCTAGAGACGTTTGGAATATAATTCCCCATGGCAGCAGCCAAGGAAGAGCTACCATACTGGATAGCAGTAGGTCCATGATGTGATCTGTAAAACTCACTAAGATGCCCAGGGGAAAGTTGACATGCACATGGGCAGGTTTTTGCAATAAGCAGCACAGCATACCTGCACTTCCATGGCTTTTCTGGACCCCGTCACTTCAATACACGCCTGGTTCATAGACCCCAGGTCCATAAGGAGAGGTCGGTCATTGTCCTCTAGCAGCACATTGGTGGGTTTCAAGTCTCTAAACAAACAAAAGAACTTACACACATCTAAACATCTCTTTATGGTATAGTGCTAATGAAGGGATAAGGAGTAACTAAACCTGGTCACACACATTACAATCTGACTGCACAATATTTACACAATTACATAATTGCGTAATATAAAGACCTACCTAAGCAATCAAACCAAATGGAAGTCTGTTTGATCTGCACATAATACAGCTGTTATAAGATACAGGAGTTTAGTTAGAGAATTGTTCAGTTTGATTGGCTGTCAGGTTTCTGGAAAGGTCAGTGAAAACGCTTCCTGCATTAATTTAAATATCCAGTGGGTAAACGGACGCAGGAAGCTTAGAATTCTCACAAACTGTATATTAGAAATGGGGGTTTTATGGTCTAATACACACCTTGTATCAGCGAGCTTGGAAAGCTTTATCCTAAACCAAAAAATCGGTCACATAAAGGGATTGTACTTCACCATGTAAATCTTTCATTACACCGATATAGAAAGAATTTGCCGTTGCGGCCTTCATATCTGTACCAGCGAGTTCCCCTTCTGCCATGTTACCTGTGTGCAAATCCGCGGTCATGAATGGCTTTGAGGCCCAAACAAATCCCGTGCAGAATCCGCACAACTCTGTCCTCCGGCATGAAAGTGTTTTTGTCTCGAAGAATTTCCACCTCGTTCCACAAGGTCCCTCTCTGTAATCAGACACAGATGAAAGATAAACAAGATAAACACAGACCAATCCCTGCACTGCGAGTGAACACAATATTGTCTACGGAAACAATAACCACAATAACATGTCTTCTGTTTAATCAACATGGCGGAGAACAAACAAGTTTCAAACCTGACGGTCAGGCCACATTTTTTTAATTTTTGTCCACAGCCAAAGTAAACAGACGTGCGCTAAACAAATAAACTCACACCCTGACAAGCCTTCATGGGAAAGGAACAGCGCAAGCTGGGGAACAACCCCTGTGCTCTGCAGGTTGTGTGGGGTGTCAGTTTCTCTAAACTCCACAGTTTTATTGATGTGCAGCCCACAATGGATATAGACAGACCAGGGCCGCCAGATCCAGTACAGATTGTAATAGAGAATCTGGGGATTTCTTAGCCTGTATGTACACAATCTGCCCTACACAACTGCTGCCTCCACCTAGGCAGCGGTACAGTAACCAACCTTAGCAAAACTACTTTATAGGCTATGAACAGACAAGAATGCGGAGAGCGAAATGTTACGACAATAACATCCCCAACAACCTGTCATTCTGTGAAAAAAGAAGGTGGTAGGGCTGGAAAGGTTTTAGCAGAAATGATGGCTCAATGGGACTGCTAGTTGACCTTGATAAAAATGGAGGTCAGGAGCTGTGCTGTCCACTGACCTTCCAACTGCTCTGGGTTTCTTACCTTTACATAGGGAAGCAGTAACCAGGCCTCCCACTTGCTTCCTCTCTCTATTATACAATGTGCTTCCAGGCGCAGTATATTAGGATGGTTAAAGAGACGGTGCATCTCCACTTCGTGTAGGGCTTCCTTACGATCCTCCCGTTCGTGGCATAGTATACGTTTAAGTGCATAGAAGCGGCCATCATGTACCCCTTCAACAAGATCCACGTAGCTGAACCCTCTGTGGGTATTAGAAACATGACATATCCACTCAATCACTGACAACTGCCTATGCCACAGTATTAAAGGGCATGTCAACCCTTAAAACAATAACTAGTCACTTGTCAGTTATCTGCTCCCATTTCCAACCTATATATTCAACACATTATTGGATGTATTACTAACCAGATATTTATTATAATAATTATTGTTACTATTCTGGCAGAGAAAGCTGGCCCCTCCCTCCATGCAGTCAATCAAGGTCAACAATGATTGACTGCTCTTTACCTTGCTGCCAGTGGCGCAACTAGAAATCACTGGACCCCTACAAAGCTATCATGGGGCCCCCTCCCCGCATCATATATAGTGGCATTCTGGGAGAAGGCTGTATCTCTGTTATAGGGAAAGTAAGAAGGATGGGGCCCACTTGGCTCCTGGGCCCCATGGTAGTAGTTATGCCCCTGCCTGCTGCCTCCACTGCACATGCTTAAAGGGGACGTTCAGTCCCCTTTAAGAAAAAAAGAGCAGTATTTTCCATCCCAATGACCTTAATCTGCCCATTCAGCATTGTGCCTGTATATAAATAAATGCAACTGAAATACTGACTTCCTGTTTGCAGGACCCCTAGTAGAGACTGTTATGGTCTTGCCCTTGACCCAGCGCCTGGGTTGATTCAGTTGCTCAGTAGAGATCTGAGCATGTTTGACCCATCCAACAGCCAATCAGTAGAAATTACTGCTAGGAACATTCCAAGGATGTGGTGCATCCTGGGAAGAAGAAGGACCATTAGATCCTGAAATGTCAGCTCACTAATGTCAACAGCAGGGAACAGCAAATGGTATGAAATCAACTGATTTTTCAAAATGGGAGAGAATATGTAGAATAACTAAGAAGGCATTACACAAACTTTTAATTTAATTTAAAGAATATTGATAATTTCCACTGAACTGTCCCTTTAAGTTTCTAAAGCATCGTACACACCATGCAATATTTTGGCCCGATCGACCGTTCATTGTATCAGCCGATTGGGCCAAAATAACGGCTTGTGTTTTCAGGCAACCGTTCATGCGAGTAGGACGAACGCACACGTCCGAAAACCACGGGCAAACGTGCCGTCCTCTATGGACCGCATGCTCAGTTGCGGCAAGCTGTCGACAGCTGTTGTCCTGGCTGACCGCTCGGAAGAGCCGAATGGTCGGTCAGTAGAAAATGTTGCGTGTGTGTACAATGCTTAAAAGCTCACTGAGCAGGGGGAGGAAGCAGAAACCTTTGCCAGAAAGGGAAAGAACAAAGACAACACTATTAAATATCTGGTTATTAATACATCTAATAAAGGGCTAAAAAATAGCAGTTAGGATAAGAGATAAGTAAATGACAAGTGACCAGTTTCTATTTTATGGATGAATTAGCCCTTTAAGGAACATGAATTCTAATAGATCTGCTGTTAAATGGAGCTTGTATAGGTCACAAAAAGACTACAATAAAGAAAATTAAACTTTACTTTAGTTGGATGAGTGCTCCATCTAGAGGCGAAAAATAAAACAAATTGCAGACATAAAATGGAGGGAACTGGAAGGGAAATCCCTGAACTAGAATTTGTATCGAAGCAGATTTCTCCTAAAAACTGTAAAGGGCAATTTCACTCTTAAAACAAATTACTTACCATAGGTCCGTTACCTGCCCCAAACCCTAACTGATATATTCAGCACATTATTACCTGCATTACTAACCGGATATTAAGGATAATAATAATTATTATGGATTTATATAGCGTCAACATCTTCCGTGACTATTACAATTCCATACAGGGTAATACATGTTATACAAAGTCATACATATTACATACACAGGTAATACATAATATCAGCAAAGAGAGTGAGGAGTTTCTTACAGCAATACCGTGATACAATAGGAGAGAGGACCCTGCCTAAAGAGCTTACAGTCTAGAGGAAATGGGGGTGAGACATAAGGTTGCGGGAATCGGTAGGCTGTAACAAGGGCGGATATTGTTGCGGAGCGGAGGTTGCGCCTGGGACAATATCGGTGGATCATCTCTGAGATATATGGAGGGGCTGTGTTGGATAGTGCTTTATAGGATAGGGTAAGTGGCTTGAACTGGATCCTTTGCGTGATGGGCAACAAGTGGAGGGACTGACAGAGAGGAGAGGTATTAGAGAAGCAAAATGAATGAGCTGGGCAGCAGATTTGAGGATGGATTCAAGCGGTGCCAGACGGTTGTTTGGTAAGCCACACAGAAGTGTGTGGCATGGACTAGGATTTTTGTAGCTTCATTTGAGAGGAAGGGTCGAATGCGGGAGATGATTTTGAGTTGAAGCCGACAGGAACTGACATGGGGTTTGAAGGAATGATTGGAATCTAGCGTTATTCCCAGGCAGCAGACGTGACGATGGGGATATAGGTGTGTTGTTAATATTAAAAGTAAGACTAGGGAAGGTAAAGATCGTAATTATTGTCTCCATTCTGAGTAAACTTGGTCCCTCCCTCCATATAGTCAATCAAGGCTGTGACTGCTGACATCACAACCAATGTTTGACTGCTATTTCCCCTGATGCCTCCTCTGCACATGCACAAGTGAATAAAAAGCTCTGTGAGCCAAGGGAGGAGGCGGATACCTGTACAAATGAAAATAAAATTAACTACAACCATATTTTACATGTGAATGTATTACAACACATTTATGCAACAGAAGGAGGGTGTCTATAGATGTTCCTCATTAATGTGAATGGGGAACAGCAAAAGGGAGAGTGTTAGTTTAGTAACAAACTGGAAGATTGCCTATAGTTGATATAGCCAGACATAATAGTAAAAATATATATATAGAGAGAGAGAAAAGATCCTAAAGGGCCTAACAGGGCACTATAATGGAGCCTGCAAACAAGAGGTCAGTACATTGGAAATATTCATTCAAAGAGCAATCGCTGGATGGGCAGATTGCGGTCATTGAAAGTTTTCCCAAAGTATTTGTGATGTGTGTGTGTAACATATGTTTTTTATACCCAGATAAAATGTTGCAATCCAGATACCTACCCTTCACCTAGCTTCTCCACAAAGAAGTACCGCTTATTTTCAATGGTTATGGACCCCCGAGAGCAGATACACAAAGTACCACCCATTGCTCTTCAAACATGCTTTGGTCACTACAAGAGATAAATACTGCAGAGCATAAACATTCACATTAGATATTAACAGCTACAGTCACAAAGGCGTGTGTTGGGCACTTTATTGAGGGTTTGTGTCCTATACCTTTCCTGTGAGTGGGCCAACAACAAGGGATTTACCAGTTCCTCCTGCAATTCAAGTATCAGACTCAGCTGATCCCCCATGGAGAGCATGCTGGGAGTTGTAGGACTGCTACTGTCCCATCAGATACCAGACCCACTGAATGATCACTGCTACCTGTCAATCCCCCTAGAGAGGCCATGCTGGGAGTTGTAGGACTGCTACTGTCCCATCAGATACCAGACCCACTGAATTACCAGCTGCTAACCTGTCAATCCCCCCTAGAGAGGCATGCTGGGAGTTGTAGGACTGCTACACTGTACCATCAGGTACCAGACCCACTGAATGACCAGCTGCTAACCTGTCAATCATCCACTGTAGAGCAAGCTGGGAGTTGTAGGGACTGATACAATTCCCACTCAGATACCAGCCACTGATGACCAGCTCCCACCTGATCATAGCAGCTGAGTGTAGGCTGCTCAACACTGTCATATCAATCTGCTTGGAAATGGGAAGGATGCTGGGAGATGTAGGACTGCTATCCAATAGAATAGTAGCAGGGTACAGATAATACACAAGTGACATACAGATAATATACAGGTGACATACAGATACACTGCCAGTTGCTCCATGGTCCTTACCTGGGTTCCCACAGCACATCTATCCATACCGGAAATGGGACACAGATAGCCGGCTGGCAGTGGGAGGCGCCTAGTGATGACATCAGAAACAGGCGACGTCCGTTTTCTAGGTCACATGGTCTGACAGATAAAGCAGCCAATGGGAGTGGAAGGGAATTCCCTCCCTAACAGATCCTTGGCAATACAGTCGTCAAAGACATGGAGAGGAAGGGGAGGAACTAACACCTTATTGGGTAATGACCATGTCCATCAAACTCAAGGGAGGACTTAACCCATTCACTTCCACTGCCATGTTTCACACCAGTAAAAGAAAATCATGGTAAGTATTTCAGATTCTCTGCTTTCCCTGGTCCTACACAGGCAGTGGAAGTCAATGGGATTTACTGAATATTACTAAGAGTGAAGGGAGGAAAAACAATTTTTAGTGCTTAAAGGGCATGTCCAGCCCTAAAATGTAAACTTACATATGATACAGGTAAATCACCCCCCAAAACCCTAAACTGTAATAGTTTGAAATCTGAAAGGTGTAAGTCTAACCTGAAATCCTGCACAATGTCCTGTTTCTGGTTCCAGTTAGTTAGTAACTGTCAGTTATGGGCTTGACAGTTGACACCACAGTCAATGATGTAATGTTAAAGGGGAAGTTCAGTGCAAATACATGTATTTTTCAGATAAAAGAGCAGTATTTTTTCATCCCAATGACCTTAATCTGCCCAGTCAGCATTGTTGCTGTGTATAATAAATGCAAGCGAAATATGATTCATGTTGCAGGACCCTAGTAAGACCGATTATGGTCTGCCTTAACAGCGCCTGGTTTGATTCAGTTGCTCAGTAGAGATCTGACCATGTTTGACCCATCCAACAGCAATCAGTAGAAATAACTGTTAGGAACATTCCAAGGATGTGGTGCATCCTGGGAAGAAGAAGGACGTTAGAACCTGAAATGTCAGCTCAACTAATGTCATCAACAGGGAACAGCAAAGGGTATGAAATCTACATATTCTCTCATTTTGAAAATCATTGAATAACTAGGTATGCATTACACAAAACTAACAATTTAACAAATATGATAATTTCACTCAACTGTCCTTTAAGCCCCTGGTCTTCCTCTTCTGAGCATGCCCAGGCTCAGTACAAGGCTCAGTACAGGTGTTCTAATTGCTGCAGTTTCCATGACACATCAAGAAGCATAGCAGGCATACAGTTAGATCATAGGACAAAGTATGATTATATCACATATTATAAAGAGGCCATTCTTTCTAAATATGATTCTATGAGGGTGGAGTTGGCCTTTAAAGGGATCTATACCAAACAATAGGGTATTTTAAATTGACCATAGCTGGAAACTATAATTTTCCCAACCACCAATGTTCAATAATTTTTGTTGATCTGCCCCCTATTTCTTTAAATATCCAGTCTAAAACTTCTTACATTTCAGCTGTCAATCAAGTTCCTTGCTCTCAAAAGCTATTCTTCTGTGAGTAGGTTTACTGTACCTGGAATGGTGACAGGGTTTTGACAATTGGAATACTGTATGCTGTGTGCAGGGAAAAAAGTCAGGTCGGATGGAAGTGGGAGTGGTTAAAAGAGGGAGGGGGGATACTGCTAAACAAAATGTGTGCTGGATTGAGGGCATGCAGCAACACACGCGAATCTGCTACTTACATGTATTCAATTATAAATGAAGATGAGGGAAAGTTATTTTTTCAGTATAGTGTCCCTTTAAAGAAAAAGAAAATTTTATTCAGAATATTTTACTGCTCCCAGAACTAGACTAGACCATGTCGCCGCTCGGCAGATCTGGCGATACTTTGGCTTGGAAGCCCTGTGACATACAGAGGGCCCAACAAGAATGTGGCCGTCCCTTTCAGGTAAATCTGTTTGTGCCCAATTTGGATACTTGGTCTGGATTATCCAGGACGATATTGTTGGTTTTGCTGGCTGAAAGCCGTTTTTATTGCCTTGAAACAGGATAAACAAGTAATCTGTCTTTCTAAAGTTGGGAACACACCAGCAGATATTTCCAGATGACTGATTCACGTCACTATTGGACGGTCGCCTGGAAATATCTGCTGGTGTGGGGCGGCCGGCTGTGACTGAGCTTGGTTGCCCGTTCATCCAAATTGAACCAATGGGCGATCGGTCTGTTGGTAAATCACGGCCGATCATGCGGTTCTCGGGGGGGCTCGCAGCGAACGCTCGGTCGGGACAAATAATGTGCCGGTGTGTACACAGCCTAAAGCTTTGGGTTCTATCCAGATATTCTTTTAAGCTTCTGCCATCATCCAGTAGTATATCCCCTGTCTGTTCATCAGTTTGGGAGATTGAAGGTAACATTTTTCCTGGTTAAAATAGAAATCTGATACCACCTTTGGACGGTCTGGTTTTGAAATACTAGGTATGGAGGTGATGCTCTTGGTTGTCCTTATTTCTGACACTCTCTCCCAGATGCTACAGCAACTACAAATATAGTTTTAAAAGTAAGATTTTTAAGGTTGCCTGTTCCATTGGTTCGGATGGAGTTGACAATACCAAAGGTAGGTCCTATGGAGGTACACTGTTTTTGTTTGGAGGTTTAATGTGCTTGCTCCTTTAAAAAAAACTTTGTGAGTGGATCAGAGCCAAGATTATTTTGAATTGCAGATACGTATATATCGAGTATAAACCAAGCTTTTCAGGCTAAAAAAATAGCCTGTACAGTAATCCCTGCAGTGGCAATTCCTTGCAGCTAAAGCATGCTGGGAGTTGTAGTTTCCAAACATCTGGAGTGCCAAGAAATGAGGCTTTAGTTGCCTTTTAAATGGACAGAGGTGTATATTTAAAGGGCAACTAAAGCCCTTTAGTTGCCCTTTAAATGGACAGCAGAATTCCCATACAGTAATATCCATACTGGTTTGGCTATTACTGTATGAGATTACTGTATGGGAATTTTGCTGTCCATTTAAAGGGCAACTAAAGCCTCCAAACAATATAGAATCAGAAGGCAGTAGTGGTGATAATTTCTACCCTCTTAAGTCAATCATATTTACTCCTTTTTAAATGTAAAAATAGGTACCTTGGTTTATACTCGAGTCGGTTATACTCAAGTATATACGGTTCTTGTCTTTTTAAAGTAGATGCACTCAAATTGTCAATCCTTCTTGTTGGAATTGTAATATATTTCCTACCTCAGTGGTATTAGATTCTAGATTTACTGTCACACCAGTCTTGAATTTTCCACACTTTGTAGTATACATTTAATGTGGTTGTTTTTCTAGATTCCATTAATGTTTCTATAACCTGATTGGACAGGACTTTTTGGTTCATGGTCTCGATCTCAATTTCCATGCCGGAGGTTATCTGTCGTAAGTTTGGGTGAATTAAACTCCCTTGAGTTAGGAAGTTCGGGATTTTCGGCAGTAGCATTGGTGCTTCTTTTGCCATGTTCTGGACCCAAGAGAACCAAGGCCTCCTTGGCCAATAAGGCAGTATTATTATTACTTCCGCCATGTCTTCCTGTATCTTTTTTAGTACTCTGCAGATCATTGATATTGGTGGAAAGATATACATCATTTGTGGGTACCAATTGCTAGTCTGACCGGGTACCAGGAGCAAAACTTGTCCAGTTTCGTATTGTACCAGGTCCCCATCATGTTTACTGCTGGCACCCCCATTTCTGTATTATTTATGGACTCCATTCCACTGGGTCCTCTTGATATCTGCTTCGTGTGTCTGCCCATATATTCTTCACCCCCGGTATATGGACGCTTACTCTGTTTAAGTGATGAACGGGAGGTAAAGGAGCTATGTAAAACTTGCAGAGAGAACTTACCACCGATCATTTCAGCCCCAGCTTCTCACTGACGGTCTCCAATGCAAACACACAGTGCATTATCAGGCCTTAAACATGAATCCAAGTAGATTCTCCTGGTATCTGCCCTGTGTTTGTTACGCCCAGGAGAACGTGACATTTAGGGCTGGGCTACACCAGGGCGATTTAACACGCAATCTGATCACGTGTTAAAAAGCACACACTAATGTGACCTAATTGGAGGGGCCGCACAAGGTGCGCTGGGGCTGTGCGCTTGATCGGAGCGCATGCGATAACATTTTTGGTGTCATACGTATGCGCACCAATCCCTGGAAGTTAAAGGGATTGCAGCGTAAGCGGCCACCAGCGCGTAATGGCACACGTTTAGTGTGGCCTTGGGCGGCCAGTGGTTGTGGCGTCCGTGTGTGCATGACGCCATTGCTCCATGCTTGCGCAGCGCAATGACGTCACAGGGGCACACGGACGCCACAAGCACCAGTTTTGGGGCTAAAGAGAGTGAAATGAGCCAACTCTCAGAGGGAGGAGGTCTACAGCCTACACACACACACAGGTAGGCTCAGGAGGGACCTACAGGGTAAAAAAGGTGGGGAAAGGTTTCCTGTCTCTTACAATTAAACTAAACTTGTTTTTATTGTGCACTTATCCTTTAACTGGGCAAGGTGGTTTTTGAAATGTTGTCCAAAATATCGGTCCGGTTATTACTATAGCTCCATCAAAAGCCTCACGGTCACCTGACCTGTACCGTATCCTGGTTAAATAACAATAGGAGTTGCCTGGTCTGCACAAATTCCTTACAAAGGGGCAGCCCTGGATTCAGTAAGTTTTACTTTGGTTTTTCACAATGGGATTGCAGACTAAGATGATCCCCCATTTAAATATCAATATTCGGGCTACTGTCTCATCCCTTTTAAACCGAACACCTACAATATCAACATGCTGAAAGGCTGGTTAGTATTTCCACTAGAAGCATGATGGAGGCTGCATAGATTTCAGAGTAGCCATACAGCATTGCATTAAAAGTGCATGTTAAACCCTATAATAAAACTTTACCCCATGCTAACAACCCCCTAAAAGGCCCAAACCCCACTTTTGTAATAGTTTCCTTTCTCCTTGGCGCTTCTGAGAGATGCCCCTTTAATGACTTCGTACACACGTGCGATCGCAGGTGCTGACACGCAACGTGCGATGTGTATAAACCGTGTAATAGTGCCGTGTATGGGCACTTTCTCGGCCCAAATGGACGCTCGTTCGAAGATCCGCCCTGCCATCCATTTTGGCTGAGAAAGTGCTCATATATGGCTCAATTATCGTCGCGATATACATCGCCCATATATGGCTCAATTATCGTAGAAATATATATCGCCCATATATGGCTCAATTATCGTAGAAATATATATCGCCCATATATGGCTCAATTATCGTAGAAATAATATACGCATAATAGGCTCATGCGCAGGCGATCACACGTGTGTACGAACCTTTAGTTAATGCAGGGAATACAGTTGTAAAGAAGCTGCTTTTAATAAAGTAATTGAGGTTGAATAAAGCCATAGATATTCCTTTAATTCCCTTCTAGCAGTTTTGCATTCCTTTTAAACACAAATATAGTTTTTCCTTTTTTAACTCTTGGGATCCTTAAAGATATTTCAACACAGAATAAGGCAAGGGTTAACTTTTTAAATTCTCTGATTGGTTAACATGTGCAGTGGGCAGCCTATTACAGCTACCTACATATCCCATATGACACACGTCTAGATCAGTCATGTGATATTTTCCGACAGGGACTCTAATGCAGGATTACTTTAAATCACTAACAGCAAAACTAGACCTACTGTGACATAGTTCCCCATTTAGCAGACCCTGTTATTCTAATGATCATGTCAGGTCATGTGATTGTACAAACTCCCAACAGATGTGAATTCAAGTGAATTTACTTGAAAGGGCTGGTTCAGCAGTTTCCTGTCTGTTCTACTTCTCTGCTCCCCAGCCGTTGGACTGAGAGACTGAAACAGTCCTGCTTCTTCCCTCCCAAGACTGCAATTCAGACATTACTGGGTTCCTGGGGATCACACGGACAGGTAAGGGGAAATAAACCATTCACAATGGAATCCTGAGATTTGAAAGTTCCAAATCCTTTTGTATTTTACAGAAGAATCACACGGTTTACACCCATGGGCATCTTTGTGTTGTTCTTCCTGGTCTTGGTCCCTCTGTGCGAGCAGGTAAGACTGGTTTTGTCTTTACTTTGTACCAGGGGCTGTGGACTTTAATCAGTGTTGTGCTATATGAAGGCTGATCACCCAGTTATCACTGCAGTTTATACAGAGAATAGGGAGGCTTCTGGTTTCTATCCCAAATGAAATGCACACTTAACGCCTGTTTATTAAAGAGGAACTATAATGTCAATAATAGCCATGTCAATCACATTGTTACCCCTTTTAATATAGTTATTCAGACCTACGCAGTCATAGCATAAACACAGACCTATATCATCCCTTATATCCTACTGTATAGTTAAAACTGGTTTATCTTATTCTCCTTGTTCCAATTAGTCATTGACAAAAAGCCCCTCCGCCTCCTTGAATCTATAAATCTATGGGAGGTACCAGATGAAATTAAACGATTGAAAACAAGTACTGCTTTATGACAGGGATGTCATTTTATAGAGCTACAAAAATATTAAAGCAAAATGGAAGGTAGGGATACTACTGTACTGTAGTATGGCCCTTTAAATCCCCCCACTCTACTTTCTGTAAACTACAAAACTAAACAGTACATAGCTTTCAGGGTGTAAATATGGCTGGCAGAAGCCTGAAAACCCTTTCTCCGAGGAGGTGTTTTTCTTAGACTAACAAGAACTGGTCTAACCAGTAACTGCACTTTCCCTGTTAGAAGTTTCCAAAGTTAAACTGTTTCTAATTCATCCTTTCTTTATTATCTTCAGACTTGGGGCAGTCGATATTTCACCATTGACTACAATGCGAACTGCTTTAAGAAGGACGGGGAATGTTTCCGTTACATTTCCGGGAGCATCCACTACTTCAGAATTCCATCGTATTACTGGAGAGACAGGCTTCTGAAGATGTACATGGCTGGATTAAATGCTGTTCAGATGTAAGAATAAAATATTACCCAGAGTCCTTTCTTTCGCGTGTTCACGTTTATTTTGTAACCAGTTTTGGGCCGTGAATCCTTTTTCTTCTTAGATACATTCCGTGGAATTTCCACGAGCCATTTCCCGGAGTTTACGACTTCAATGGGGACCGAGACCTGATACATTTTCTGAACCTGACAAGTGAACTTGGTCTCCTTGTAATAATACGAGCTGGACCCTACATCTGTGCAGAATGGGATATGGTAATTAGATTGTTTTAATCAGTCATTGGCTATGGTGTCATCTATTACCCCTATCTCTGCTTCCTGGTTCTTCTAGTAAACAGCTGTCAGTTATGGATGTAACACAACAATGGTCAGCATTTCAGGTTAGTCTTACACCTCTCAGATTTTTAACTTGCTGATTTAGGGGTTATTTTCCTATATACCATTTTTCATTTGAGGGGTCGACTTGCCATTTACTGGTGTATAGATATTTCTAAGTTGATAATAATGGGTTTCCATCTCTTCCTTTTCTGATCCTGCATAAAATTTGCATTTTGAAAGGCTGGTCCATGCAGGCTGCATAGGTTTTACTGCAGCCATACTGCATTTAAAGGGCATGTCCACCCCCAAAACTGAAATTTAACCCCATACTGGCCCCACTCTGTAGTATACAAAAATCCTTACCTTACATCCCAGCTCCTTATGGTTGCCATGCTGTGCCCCTCCAAAGTTCCATGCAAGCAGAGGGCCAGGACTGTGAGGCGGAGGATAGAGGGAAGGTAAGTAACTATCGGGGCATTTTCTAACAATTCTATTAGGACGTTTGGGGCTGGGGGACCAATAACTATAATATATAAAAACTTCAAAAAAGGGGTGGACATGCCCTTTAATAAACTGGCACTTAGCCTTGCAGTATTGGGGCGTGACTAATCGAAAATGAATTGCTAATTGGCTGCTGGAGAATTAATGTGTTTCCTGACAATTAGAACCAAGCATAATTCCTATTCCGAATAGTTAAGTGATGCTGTTTTGAGTGAATTTTCCTATTTTGTCTTTATCAGTTTTTACATAAACGGTGTCTGGATAAAGTGATAAAAACCTGTTCTCTTTCATTGACTTTAGGGAGGTCTCCCAGGCTGGCTCCTTAACAAGAAGAATATCGCTCTGCGGACATCAGACCCAGGTCTTTTTATCCATTACTGGCACTACTCAATGTGCTTTAAATTCAGTGTTTATTGTCCGATATCCATATTGTGTAACGTGGTATATTCTCCCACGCTAATATTAGAAGTCACTGAGGAGTTCTGTGTCCATATAAAGGTACAAGGACACAGACTGAGTTATACAGGGAACTCTGGGTACCACTCATGTATTATAAGGGATAATGTATCCCCTACTGTAAATTATAAGGATATTAGAAGTCACTGAGGAGTTCTGTGTCTATATAAAGGTACAAGGACACAGGCTGAGTTATACAGGGAACTCTGGGTACCACTCATGTATTATAAGGGATTATGTATCCCCTACTGTAAATTATAAGGATATTAGAAGTCACTGAGGAGTTCTGTGTCTATATAAAGGTACAAGGACACAGACTGAGTTATACAGGGATCTCTGGGTACTACTCATGTATTATAAGGGATAATGTATCTTCTACTGTAAATTATAAGGATATTAGAAGTCACTGAGGAGTTATGTGTCTATATAAAGGTACAAGGACACAGACTGAGTTATACAGGGAACTCTGGGTACCACTCATGTATTATAAGGATAATGTATCCCCTACTGTAAATTATAAGGATATTAGAAGTCACTGTGGAGTTATGTGTCTATATAAAGGTACAAGGACACAGACTGAGTTATACAGGGATCTCTGGGTACCACTCATGTATTATAAGGATAATGTATCCCCTACTGTAAATTATAAGGATATTAGAAGTCACTGAGGAGTTCTGTGTCTATATAAAGGTACAAGGACACAGACTGAGTTATACAGGGAACTCTGGGTACCACTCATGTATTATAAGGGATAATGTATCTTCTACTGTAAATTATAAGGATATTAGAAGTCACTGAGGAGTTCTGTGTCCATATAAAGGTACAAGGACACAGACTGAGTTATACAGGGAACTCTGGGTTACCACTCATGTATTATAGGGATAATGTTATCCCCTACGGTAAATTATAAGGATTTAGAAGTCACTGAGGAGTTCTGTGTCTATATAAGGTACAAGGACACAGACTGAGTTATACAGGGAACTCTGGGTACCACTCATGTATTATAAGGGAAATGTATCCCCTACTGTAAATTATAAGGATATTGAAGTCACTGAGAGTTCTGTGTCTATATAAAGGTACAAGGACACAGACTGAGTTATACAGGAACTCTGGGTACCACTCATGTATTATAAGGGATATGTATCCCTTACTGTAAATTATAAGATATTAGAAGTCACTGAGGAGTTCTGTGTCTATAAAAAGGTACAAGGACACAGACTGATTTATACAGGGAACTCTGGTTACCACTCATGTTTATAAGGGATATATGTATCCCCTACTGTAAATTATAAGGATTTAAAGTCACTGAGGAGTTTGTGTCTAATAAAGGTACAAGGACACAGACTGAGTTATACAGGGAACTCTGGGTACCACTCATGTATTATAAGGGATAATGTATCCCCTACTGTAATTATAGGATATTAGAAGTCACTGAGGAGTTCTGTGTCTATATAAAGGTACAAGGACACAGACTGAGTTATACAGGGAACTCTGGGTACCACTCATGTATTATAAGGATAATGTATCCCCTACTGTAAATTATAAGGGATTAGAAGTCACTGAGGAGTTCTCTGGTCTATATAAGGTACAAGGACACAGACTGAGTATACAGGAACTCTGGGTACCACTCATGTATTATAGGATAATGTATCCCTACTGTAAATTATAAGGATATTAGAAGTCACTGAGGATGTTCTGTGTTCTATATAAAGGTACAAGGACAAACTTGATTATACGGGAACTCTGGGGTACCACTCATGTATTATAAGGGATAATGTATCCCCTACTGTAAATTAAAAGGGGATTAGAAGTCTCTGAGGAGTTCTGTGTCTATATAAATGTACAAGGACACAGACTGAGTTATACAGGGAAACTCTGGGTACCACTCATATATTATTAGGGATAATGTATCCCGTACTGTAAATTATAAGGATATTAGAAGTCACTGAGGGGTTCTGTGATCATATAAAAGCATGAGGCCTAATATCCTATTTCTAAATATCACCAGGTGGATCTTTATGCTGTTTGGGAAATGTTCCCCCATTGTAATTAATATCTGGGCCTATTTACAGATTATCTGAATGCCGTTGACTCCTGGTTGTCTGTCTTACTCCCAATGCTAAAGCCAAAGTTATACAACAATGGCGGAAACATAATCAGTGTCCAGGTAACGTCACTACATATTCTTCCATTAGTCACAGGCAAATAATTCTTGTTGTTTTGTTGCTCCATTTCTGCTCCTTTTCCTAAACTTCTCTTTTTTTCCGCCCTTCCAATCTTCACATCCAGGTAGAGAATGAGTATGGCAGCTTTGCGGCCTGCGATTACAACTACCTCCGTCACCTGCTCCACAAGTTTCAACTCTACTTAGGTAAAGACGTTGTGCTGTTCACCACCGACGGCGACGGAGAGGGGTATCTCCGATGTGGCAGTCTCCAGGAGTTGCATGCCACCGTGGACTTTGGCCCTGGTAAGGAGCCAACTTATAAGGTTAATGATAAATATAGTAGGTAGACACAGTGTGTGAGTCCGCTACTATATTTAGTTTTGTGTGTGTGAGAGAGAGGGAGAGTGTGTGTGAGAGAGTGGGAGTGTGTGTGTGTAGAGAGGGGAGGTGGTGTGTGTTGTGGAGCGAGGGTAGAGTGTGTGTGTGTGAGAGGGTGCAGTGTGGTGTGTGTGTGGCCTTGCGGGCGCGTGTGTGTGTGTGTGAGAGCGTGGGGTGTGTGTGTGTGTGTGCTGTGCGCGCGAGGTGTGGTTGTGTGTGTGTGTGAGGAGGGGCGCGTGTTTGTGTGTGCGGCTCGGGCCTCGCGTCTGCTGCGCCCCTCCAAAGTTCCATGCAAGCAGAGGGCAGGACTGTGGGCGGAGGATAGAGGGAAGTAAGGTAAGTAACTATCAGGGCATTTTCTAACAATTCTATTGACGTTTGGGGCTGGGGGACCAAAAACTAAATATATAAAAACTTCAAAAAGGGGTGGAATGCCCTTTAAAAACTGGCACTTAGCCTTGCAGTATTGGGGCGTGACTAATCGAAATGAATTGCTAATTGGCTGCTGAGAATTAATGTGTTTCCTGACAATTAGAACCAAGCATAATTCCTATTCCATAGTTAAGTGATGCTGTTTTGAGTGAATTTTTCCTATTTTGTCTTTATCAGTTTTTACATAAACGGTGTCTGGATAAAGTGATAAAAACCTGTTCTCTTTCATTGACTTTAGGAGGTCTCCCAGGCTGGCTCCCTTAACAAGAAGAATATCGCCTCGGACATCAGACCAGGTCTTTTTATCCATTACTGGCACTACTCAATGTGCTTTAAATTCAGTGTTTATTGTCCGATATCCATATGTGTAACGTGGTATATTCTTCCACGTAATAAGGGGATACTTGTATCCCCTACTGTAAATTATAGGATTTAGAAGTCACTGAGGAGTTCTGTGTCATATAAAGGTACAAGGACACAGACTAGTTATACAGGAACTCTGGGTACCACTCATGTATTATAGGGATAATGTATCCCTACTGTAAATTATAGGATATTAGAAGTCACTGAGGAGTTCTGTGTCTATATAAAGGTACAAGGACACAGACTGAGTTATACAGGGAACTCTGGGTACCACTCATGTATTATAAGGGATAATGTATCCCCTACTGTAAATTATAAGGATATTAGAAGTCACTGAGGAGTTCTGTGTCTATATAAGGTACAAGGACACAGACTAAGTTATACAGGGAACTCTGGGTACCACTCATGTATTATAGGATAATGTATCCCCTACTGTAAATTATAAGGATATAGAAGTCACTGAGATTTCTGGTCTATATAAAGGTACAAGGACACAGACTGAGTTATACAGGGAACTCTGGGTACCACTCATGTATTATAAGGGATATGTATCCCCTACTGTAAATTATAAGGATATTAGAAGTCCTGAGGAGTTCTGTGCTATATAAGTTACAGGACACAGACTGAGTTATACAGAACTCTGGGTACCACTCATGTATTATAAGGGATAATGTATCCCCTACTGTAAATAATAAGGATATTAGAAGTCACTGAGGAGTTCTGTGTCTAAATAAAGGTACAAGGACAACAGACTGAGTTATACAGGAACTCTGGGTACCACCATGTATTATAAGGGATAATGTATCCCCTACTGTAAATTAAAGGATAGAAGTCCTGAGGAGTTCTGTGTCTATATAAGAGTACAAGGACACGACTGAGTTATACAGGGAACTCTGGGTACACTCATTATTATTAGGGATATTTATCCCTACTGTAATTATAAGGATATTGAAGTCACAGGGGGTTCTGTGATCATATAAAAGCATGAGGCCTAATACCTATTTCTAAATATCACCAGGTGGATCTTTATGCTGTTTGGGAATGTTCCCCCATTGTAATTAATATCTGGGCCTATTTACAGATTATCTGAATGCCGTTGACTCCTGGTTGTCTGTCTTACTCCCAATGCTAAAGCCAAGTTATACAACAATGGCGGAAACATAATCAGTGTCCAGGTAACGTCACTACTATTCTTCCATTAGTCACAGGCAAATAATTCTTTGTTGTTTTGTTGCTCCATTTCTGCTCCTTTTCCTAAACTTCTCTTTTTTTCCGCCCTTTCCAATCTTCACATCCAGGTAGAGAATGAGTATGGCAGCTTCGCGGCCTGCGATTACAACTACCTCCGTCACCTGCTCCACAAGTTTCAACTCTACTTAGGTAAAGACGTTGTGCTGTTCACCACCGACGCGACGGAGAGGGGTATCTCCGATGTGGCAGTCTCCAGGAGTTGCATGCCACCGTGGACTTGGCCCTGGTAAGGAGCCAACTTATAAGGTTAATGATAAATATAGTAGGTAACACTGTGTGGAGTTCGCTACTATATTTAGTTTTTGTGTGTGTGAGAGAGAGGAGCAGTGTGTTGTTGTGTGAGAGAGCTGGCGCAGTGTGTGTGTGTGCAGCGAGAGGGCGCGTGTGTGTGTGTGTGCGACGACGGCGCGTGGCTGTGGAGAGAGAGGTACAGTGTGGTTGTTTGTGTGCGCGCGCGGGCGCGTGTTGGTGTGTGTGTGCGCGCGCGGGGTCGTGTCGTGTGTTGTGTGCGCTCGCGGGCGCGTGTGTGTGGTGTGGCGCGCGAGGGAGAGTGTGGTGTGTGTGGAGCGAGAGGAGATGTGTGCGTGTGAGAGACAGGTAGAGTTGTGTGTGTGTGAGAGCGAGGGAGATGGGTGTGTTGTGTGCGCGCGCGGGCGAGTGTGTGTGTTGTCGCGCGCGGCGGCGCAGTGGTGTGTGTAGTGACGAGCGGGCGCTGTGTGTGTTGTGCGCGCAGAGGGCTGTGGTGTTGTGTGTGTGGTGTCGCGAGCGCACGTGTGTGTGTGTGGGTGTGCGCGGCGTGTGGGTGTGTGTGAGAGGGGAGAGTGTGTGTTGTGGTGCCGCGCCGCGGGGCGTGTGGTGTGTGTGTGGGGTGTGCGAGCGCGGGAGAGTGTGGTGTGGTGTGAGCGCCGGGCGCGTGTGTGTGTGTGGGAGAGTGTGTGTGTGTGTGTGTGGGAGAGTGTGTGTGGGTGAGTGTGTGGGAGAGTGTGTGGGAGTGGGAGAGTGTGTGTGGGAGTGGGAGAGTGTGTGTGGGAGTGGGAGAGTGTGTGTGGTGTGTGGGAGTGGGAGAGTGTGTGTGGGAGTGGGAGAGTGTGTGTGGGAGTGGGAGGGAGTGTGTGTGGGTGTGAGGGAGTGTGTGTGTGTGGGTGTGAGGGAGTGTGTGTGTGTGTGAGAGGAAGTGTGTGTGTGTGAGAGGGAGTGAGTGTGAGAGGGAGCATGTACATAAACGTGTACGTATAAAGATGCACATCTACATCCACAGTCTTAAAATATGGGACTTTCCATGAAACCAAATATAGTTCCTACCCACAGTTAGTGGAATAAATGTGACTGCTGTTTCCTTAGTTTAAACCCTATAACCTCAAGACTTGCAAAGAGAACAATTTGGGGACCTGAATCTGTGTCCTATGTACAGATTGTTACAAAACCCCGAATGCAACAGGGTTTGAACGTGGCCATTCAGGTATTGCCACAAGCCAACCAATTACTAGAACTTTGCTATGTTCAAGCTGTCTCACCTGTTAATCAATAAATTTTGGGAGGTTTAGGTAAAGACAGCGATGGATTAGTTCTGGTCACCATCATGTGGAGAATCGGCACAGATAAAGTAGTTTTTACATATTATTTAGAGAACAAAATCCTGGTTATCGCAATAGGATCCATTAGCCCTTTATAATAGGATCCTGTTATTAATTATACTCCTGCAGTAATTGACAGCTTTCTAACATGAACAGTTTTCACGCTCCTCCCCCTTCCTTCCATAACATTTTCTCCAGTGTTAGAGACGGGAGAATGGTCAGTGACAATAACTGTGGGAGGAGTCAGAAAGAAGTTGGTTACTGCATGAGTATAATTCTTCTTTGATTTGAAGGCAGGGAAGATTGTATAATCCTCATTTTTGTTTTCATTACAGGAGGAAATGCTACAAAAGCCTTTGAACTGCTGCGCAAATTTCAACCAGATGGACCTCTGGTACTGTGAATAGGTTTATCTTTTATTTGGGAAATGGTTTTTATGCCCAGTTGTAATTTGTGGGACTTCTAGCCAATCCTGTTGAAGCCAGTGATAGTTAGTTTGATGATACACCTGCAAATTAACAGAGATTACCATGCATTATTTTTTAAAATTTAATTGTCTTTTCACCTTTTTTCCCAGGTAAACTCGGAATATTATACAGGATGGTTGGATTACTGGGGAGAAAAACACTCAACAACCAGCAAGGAACTAGTTAGCCAGAGCCTGGTAGACATTTTGGAGACTGGAGCCAGCGTCAATATGTGAGGATCCCAGTTATTTAAAATGAAACATTATAACATTATTACGATGTATCAGTTCACACATAATCAGCCTCCTTTGCAGAGAGATGTCATTTTGATCAGCGTTACGTGCGGTAAAAAAGTTGTACTAAATATATTAAGTTGGTTAGTGTGACTTTAAGAAGGGATTTTGGAGCCACTCTGTATATGAGGCTGAATGTTCCCATTAGGAGGCCATAGACCAGACATGATTTCTCGGCTAAATAATTGTTTCGTCCTGAGTGAAAATTCAATTGGACAAGCCGGTCAAAATGTACCTCCTCCTTCTCATCCTTTTCTCCTCTTTTTACTCCTCCTCTTCTACCTTCTTCTCCTCCACCACACAGACAGGTACACACCTGCTGATGCACCCCTACACCCGCCTAACCTTTCCATAGCATCCACACACACAATAATTAAAATATGTTTCTCTATCAGCCTGCAGGGGGACCCAGGAACATTGGGGTTTAGCACCATTCTCCAGAAGCGAAGTGAGGCTCCGGCGCTCCTCCCCTTAGGGTATACCTCTCCGAGCCCGGAAGCCTTCTCCAGTTTTTAAAGTGTCTGCTCCAGGAGAAGGACTAGATGCAGACTATGATGACTGCTTCCCCCAACTGCACAGAGACCGGCTGGAGGAGATGCGGCTCCTGATTGGCTAAGGGGGGGGGGACTTCCTCCTACCTCCTGGGCTTTCTTGTCTCTTTCTCGGAGGCGGATTTCCTGTATCTCCTTCTGGCTTCTCATATCGTATCCTCCTGACGCCCTTTTATAGGACTGACATTATAAGTAGTAACCAGCATGGATTTAGGAGGAATAGATCTTGTCGAAGTAAGTAGAAATTTAGACTCTGGCATAGCAGTAGATGTAGTTTACTTGGATTTTGATACAGTCCCCCGGTGAAACGGTAAAGCTATGGAACTGTCTTCCAGTGGACGTTGTTATGGCAGGTTCATTGATCAGTTTAATAAAAAGCTGGATGAGTTTCTACAAACAAGGAATGTTACAAGTTACTGGGATTGATACATAAAGTAGAGTTGGGAAAGGGTTTGTCACTGTGAGAACGGTAAAGCTATGGAACTGTCTTCCAGTGGACGTTGTAATGGCAGGTTCATTGGTCAGTTTAATAAAAAGCTGGATGAGTTTCTACAAACAAGGAATGTTACAAGTTACTGGTATTGATACATAAAGTAGAGTTGATCCAGGGAAATTTCCCATTGCCACTTGGATCAGGAAGGATCACCAGTTAGGCAGGAAATGAGGATATTGCTAGATGGGTTGGACTGGATGGACGTATATCTTTATTCAACCTCCCATACTATCGTTCACTCTTCCTTCCTTTCTGACTGGTCGTCTATCATGTCAACCACGGACAAACTCCCATCCTGCATCTAAAACAGCAAAAACAGCCCCTTGCCATTTCTTAGGTCTGTGCCCTATGTCAGACTAAAGGTTTTTACACATGTGCGATCGTGGGTTTCCGACCCGCAACACACAATGTGTACGAACGTTCGTTTCGGCCAATAATCTGCCCGTGTATGGGCCCTTTATCAGCCGAAACAGCAGTTCGGTCGGGGATCTCAAGTGTGTACGAACCTTAAGTTGCCAGCCGGTCACTTTGGGCCAGTCTGTGGGCCATGCAGTTTGAAACAAGATCTCCAGCCTGGGCAGACTGCTGTTGCCAGTCAGGAACCTGAGTGGGCTCGAACCCCCTGGGAATCCATTCATTCACTAAAGAATCTTGCCACCAGAGCCTCTGGGGCTTCCCCCCAGGAGTCGGAACCAGCCTGGGCTATATCTTTAACGACTTCTATGTCTGTTTTATCGGCTTCCATTTTTGACAGTGGCCTTTCCCTTAGTGCGGTAAAAGGACAGGAGTCCTTCCTTTTCCAGAGAACACAAGTTGCATTATCTCAGCGTGGTTCGGGATCTTAGGATCTACTTGACTCGCACTAAAGGTCTCGTTCCTCTCGGGCATTGTTCATTCTGCTGGCGGGACTCTGCCGGGGGTCCAGAGCTTCGCCTCAGACTCTGATCTACAATTGTAACTGTTACTTAGCAGCTGGCGCTGTTCCTCCCTTGCCGGTTTCAGTTCATTCTATCCGGGTGGTCGGGGCTCTTGGGCAGCTCGCAATGCCACCTCTGTGGACCAGATATGTCGAACGGCAACCTGGTCCTCCATCCACACTTCCCTCCCTGTTTGGCTTGTTGCCTTTGTTATTGTTCTATTTTTCTGTCTGCTTTACGCTCCGTCTTTGGGACAAACTGGAGCCTCACTTCCTTCCAATATTTAAAGTGTCCGCTCCTAGACCATGGTGCTAACCCCGTGTTCCTGGGTCCCCCTTACGGCTTCAGAGGAAAGGATTTTACTGGTAAGTACAAACCCCCTTATTTAAGTGGAATGAATTATGGAATTTAAACACCCCCTAATATTGGCTAAGCAAGGTTGAGGCTTTGACCGGTTGGCCAGGAGGAAGGATTGTCTGTCGCGGCAAAGGCAGCCTCGTACGTCAGTTAGGAGTGACCAATCGTGTGGTCCATAGAGGGCTGCACGATCGGTTGTGATTTTCCAACTTTTCCGATCGTTCGTTTGTATGATTTAGACAAACGGTCGGCGGTCGATTGAAGTGACAAAAATCCGCCACAAAATAATTTGGCCCGACCGACCTAAACACTGAAACGTCGTCCGGTCGGGCCGATTATTGTATCGTGTGTACCTAGCGTTAAACTTGATTGCTGCCTTACCTTCCCTAGCATTTCATTTATAAGGCAGATCAGTCCCTTTATAATAAATATGTTTATCCCATGTAATTTGCAGCCTTCTTATGCTCTTACCTACAGGTACATGTTTGAAGGAGGCACCAATTTCGGTTATTGGAATGGTAGGTGGAGAATAAACTGACCTCCTGTTATAATGTGAAGGAAGAGAAATAGGAAAATCTCTAGCCATGTGACTATGCAAATGTTGTTGAGCTAAAATTTCAGTCACTACCCAGCATGCCTGGGGTCTGACAGGTGACATCCAGGTAACTCGAAGCCAATAACATCCATGTCTGATGGGTCACATGGGTTTAATGTTTCAGTGGTTCTGGAATTTTTCTCTTGGGATTCAAACTAGTGTGTCTGTATTATCACAACTGTGTATAAGGCCTAAAGCAATGCAGCACTTGCTGATCTAAAGGAGGGCATACACGCACCAATCTCGGTCACAATCGTTGGTTCGTGTATAGGCTGATATCCGATTGTTGTTCGATTTTTTTTTTTTTTTTTTTTAAATTTTTTTGGGCAAATGTAAGCAATTTACTGGACCAATATTGATCATATGATTCCACAATTGTACAACCGGGATTGGTGCATGCATGGCCTCCTTTAGGCTGTGTATAAGACCAATCGCAAAGGCGCATTTAAAAGTACACCAACTGTATTTTCACCATGTCCAAATCGGTGGCTAATATGGGAATAGTGAAGCAATATTGCTGTGGAATGATTGGAATATGTAAAGTGATGGACCGAACATTCAATTACCCTCGACTAAAGCTGGGGACACACAAAAAAGATGTTTGAAAGATGGATCCTGTCTGTCATTTATCAAAGGTGAGGATACACAGTCCCAAGCGTTCTCCCTATTCAGAGCATATACACGGCATATACACGGCTTATACACAGCATATACACGGCTTATACACGGCTTATACACAGCATATACACGGCTTATACACGGCTTATACACAGCATATACACGGCATATAACACCGGCATATACACGGCTTAGTATCACGGCTTATACACCAACGGCTTATACAACAGGCATATACACGGCTTATACACGGCTTATACACGGCATATACATGGCATATACACGGCTTATCACATGGCCTATTCACGGCTTATACACGGTATATACATGGTATATAAACAGCATATACACGGCTTATAAACAGCATATACACGGCTTATAAACAGCATATACACGACTTATACACGGTATATACACAGCATATACACGGTATATACACAGCAAATACACGGTATATAGGCCTATACACGGCCTATACACAGGCTATACAAGGTATATATGCAGCATATACACAGCCTATACACGGTATATACACTGCATATACACGGCCTATACACAGCATATACATGGTATATACACAGCATAGGGAGAACACTCGGGACTGTGTTTCCCTTGACCGTGGCCGACTACCCTATAGGGATGCTACTGTGGCTGAGGTAACTTTCCGGTCTTTCCCGAACGACTTATGGGCCGACCCGAACGTTCAGTTGCCGTGCGCTCGTTTTGGGAAAACCACCACAACAGTGCCGATACCCCGATACCGTCTGTACTGTGTGTACCCTACTTAACCGATTATGACAAATCTGATCAAAGTATCGAATTGGGGATGGATTGGAGGTAAATATCTAGCTGTGTGGACCGAGTCTCCTTCAGCATTGCCTGGGCATAGCCTGAACTTCCTTTATCTTAGCAAATATCTTTATAGTTAATAAGTATAATAAAGTAGTTAACCATTGACCATATGGAACTGCTTTTATAACATTAACTTTTATTCTGCTGTCAGGGGCTGACTTCCAGAAAACGTACAAGCCGGTTACAACCAGCTACGATTACGATGCCCCCCTATCAGAGGCCGGAGACCCCACAGATAAATTAGACAAAACTCTCCGTGATCAGTCAGGTGAGCTATATTTCCCACTAGGCCATGGGAAGGGGCGGCAATCATATAGAAAGAATGCCCCTTACTTGTTCGGGGGGAGAAGAGCTGCAAGTGGAGGATAATGAAGTGAACTTGATCTCGGCACAGCCTTGTGCAATACATTACTCATAGTGATTTAAAGAGGATGTTGGGAGTGGCCATGCTAGCCATCCTAGGGGAGAGAAATGTATAAATCTAGCCTGTGGAAACAGCGCTAATACCTACCTTTTGTGTATTACAGAATCCTTGTTTCCAGTAATGTGTTTTAAATTCATTTGCCCATTTTTAATGTAGTTTCAGCCAGTCCCCCAAGGTCCAGTTCCTCCACCAACTCAGAAACTCCGTTATGGCTCTGTGTCTTTGAAGAAGGTGAGACCTTTGTAACTGTAAATTTGATTGGACGGCTTTATGACTGTGTGTGATTGTGAGTGCCTGTTTGGTTCTGCTGAATATCCCACATTAATATCCCTTCTCAATTCTGTAGATAGGGAGTTTGGTGGATTTTCTGGATATTTTTACACCTTCACACCCAGTGGAGACGCAGTATCCAGTGACCTTTGAAGATGTAACAGGTATTTTTGCTTCTGGGGGTTGGGTGGTTTTGGGGCTCAGCTATCCTGTCTTTGTTCTTCCAGTATTTTGGATTTGTCCTGTACAGGACGCGGTTACCCAAGACGTTCTGACCCCCACTCCACTTTCAACTTGCTCCAATGGTGTCCACGACAGAGCCTACATTGCTATCGACGGGGTAGGAAAACCTTCATCTCCCATCTAAACTGGCATTATCCTCTCTCTGGTTTAAAGAGTAACATTTGGTTAAACATTAAGGCTGTTACACACCATGCAATATATGGTCCGATCGACCGATAATTCCGTGTATTGGTCAATCAGGCGGAAATGATCGCATGGGTTTTCGTCCGAACGTTCATCCGAATGGAAAGCCACGTCCGATCCCGCTCCATCCTCTGTCCTTTTCCTCTCCTCTTCGGCATCCATAGGCCCCGGGCCACTATTGCTGCGACCAAAGTCCTTCCTCCTGGCCAACCGGTCGGAAGAGCTGAACAGTCAGTCCGGAGGAACCATTGCATGGTGTGTACCTTGCTTTACACTGCTGCCTTGTGTTACTGATTGGGATAGACTGAGTGGAGGACATAGCCATACCTGGCACCACAGGGCAGGTATAGAAGATAGAATTGTGACTGGGAGAATTATGCTCCAGCATCTAGCAGATTATTTCATCACTAGACTCCGCCATCTGCATCGTTCTGACCAGAGATTCACCCGAGCCGGGAACTAACGTTACACAGATAATTGATGGTAAATCGTTGCGCGGCGTAAAAAGAGCGCTGCTCTTGTCAATCCCCCATAAACATCTCTGCAGGGTTGTAGCTGTCGCATTGTGGCTCACAGGCAAAGTACTTACACTAAACGGGCTCTGTGGGTCCTCCCCCCCCAATTCAGTGGAAGAGCTCACGGCTGGTGATCTGTCTGTGTCTACAGTAAACGGGCTCTGTGGGTCCTCCCCCCCCCCACCCCCCCCTAATTCAGTGGTAGAGCTCACTGCTGGGTGATCTGTCTGTGTCTTACAGTAAACGGGCTCTGTGGGTCCTCCCCCCCCCCCCCCCCCCTAATTCAGTGGTAGAGCTCACTGCTGGGTGATCTGTCTGTTCTTACAGTAAAACGGGCTCTGTGGGTCCTCCCCCCCCCTAATTCAGTGGTAAAGCTCACTGCTGGGTGATCTGTCTGTGTCTTACAGTAAAGGGCTCTGTGGTCCCCCCCCCCTAATTCAGTGAAGAGCTCACTGCTGGTGATCTGTCTGTGTCTTACAGTAAACGGGGCTCTGTGGTCCCCCCCCCTAATTCAGTGGAAGAGCTCACTGCTGGGTGATCTGTCTGTGTCTTAAAGTAAACGGGCTCTGTGGGTCCCCCCCCCCCCCCCCCAATTCAGTGGTAGAGCTCACTGCTGGTTGATCTGTCCCTGTGGTCTTACAGTAAAACGGGCTCTGTGGGTCTCCCCCCCCAATCAGTGGTAGAGCTCACTGCTGGGTGATCTGTCTGTGTCTTACAGTAAACGGGCTCTGTGGGTCCCCCCCCCCCAATTCAAGTGGTAGAGCTCACTGCTGGATGATCTGTCTGTGTCTACAGTAAACGGCTCTGTGGGTCCCCCCCCCCAATTCAGTGTAGAGCTCACTGCTGGGTGATCTGTCCTTGTCTAACAGTAAACGGGCTCTGTGGGTCCTCCCCCCCCCACCCAATTCAGTGGTAGAGCTCACTGCTGGGTGATCTGTCTGTGTCTTACAGTAAACGGGCTCTGTGGGTCCCCCCCCCCCCCAATTCAGTGGTAGAGCTCACTGCTGGGTGATCTGTCTGTGTCTTACAGTAAACGGGCCTCTGGGTCCTCCCCCCCCCTAATTCATGGTAGAGCTGCACGCTGGGTGATATGGTCTGTCTTACAGTAAACGGGCTCTGTGGGTTCCTCCCCCCCCCTCAATTCAGTGGTAGAGCTCACTGCTGGGTGATCTGTCTGTGGATCCTTTGTAAGAATATATGTGATCCAGAAGGTAGAAAATACAGACAATCACTCAATGGTTGTAATCGGTCCCATTAACACCACTGTCGCACCTCATATTAGATGTAAGGGTTGTAAAGCTGAGGACACACAGAGTCTGTGCTATCTAACACTCAGTTCTAAGCATTCTCGATATGTAAAGTATAAGGAGACGTTCGGGACTGACGCTTTGCCACACTGGAAAATTTCAGGGGACGCTGGTTTACAATGGTAAATGTTCGGCATTGTCCTTTATCATTAATGTGAGTAAATCGATCTTCACAATCTTGACCTTTTCTCCACCTGCTTGCTGCGCCCCCTGCCTGGGTTATCTGAAGTACAGGTGTGTTATGTGCAAGTTGTGAAATTGTCCACATAGAACTGAGTAATGGAGCCCACAACATGTCACAAACAGGGCTTGTCTCCTTCATGCACACCGTCACATTTAACACAACTACTTGCCCAATGTGCTGAGTATTTTAATACAGGGACACAAGAATCAATATTACTGTAACAAAAACAATGTTACAATATAAGATACTATCTATACACACACACGCACTTGTACTTTATACGGAGTCATAGGATTTCCATGGGGACATGTAATATCCTTATAATTATAATATTCACTATATATGATTATCAATAATAGTATCAATTAGATTTAAGTGTTGTGGGGAGGTGTCACGTTATCCCTCCACCTTGCTGTAAAACATCTATGGACATCGCCCCAATAGACTCAGATTCTATGGGACAATCCCAGAAAAGTCCGGGGCGATTAAACATCCTCCTCAAATGGCCACACCATCGGGCTCATTCGTTTGTTGTGTCCGCTTTAGGCTGAGGCCACATGCACGCCAGCAGTCTCGTACGCAGGCTTCGCGATTGTGCCGCGATTCATGTGCGTTTGCGTGCTGCGATTTGCACATTTTCCATTATTGAAACGCATCATTAACGCATCAAAAATGGTGAACGCATCCTTGCCAAAAACGTGAAACAGCGTGGCAAATCGCATGTGCATAGGAATTCACAGGAATTGTTGCCATCCGCGGTTTTCCATTTTAGCGAAAATCCGGAGAGACAAAAATGTGCGAAAACGCGCCAGTGTGCCTAGCCCTAATCCTGATCACAGGCTATCATCAGTAGTCAGCCTTTTCAAAACCCACACACCATACACAACTGGCAATTTATCCCACTCAATCATCCCAACTGAATTATCTGGGGTCAGATTTAGGAAGCAAAGGATGATCCACATTTTTTTTTTTTTTTTTTTTTTTTTTGGATGCTGATCAGATGAAATTAATTTAATTTCCCATTGGTATTACCAATTTTAATTGTTTCCCATTACTTTGTCAAGCAGAATTTTCTCTTTGATGTGAGCTGTGTGTACCAGACATTTAAGTTGAAATGTGTTTCTCCATAAAAGTGCCCCTAAATTAAGAGTTTACTCCTACATGTCAGAGTGGTAGCGTGACATCCCCAGCTCCAAAAAATGGGAGTTGCACAACCTGTATATGGCTAACAAAAAGAAGTGATTTGGGGGATGGTTCTTTATAACGCATGCTACTTAACAAGACACAGTGCAGAGTAGGAAGAGATCTTTACAGGCCTATAACTTTGGATTGACAACAGCTAGGGGAACATCTTCCTAGGATTCTTTAAAATGTATAAGCCTTTCCCTTTAACTAATTCTTTGTACACACGGGCTAATGTCTATTTGGTAAAACCCCATCGGTAGTCTGTCCGATGGAAGTTAATGGCTGATATTCCACATGACTGATCACATGGCCCATCGATTAAGGTGACCTATTTCCACCATATCTGATTTTATTGAAAGGCCCAAACCAAGGTGCTTGGTTTGAAATATTATTTTATGTGCACACAGCTTTAAAGTTCTCTCTCTTCTTTCCAGCGTTCAGACACCAACCCTACTTCTCGCATACAATTTCATTGTCTTTGGATTGGATTTAGGTATTTAAAGGTCTCCTAGAGAGGGACAACGTGAGCAAGATCCGGTGTCAGGGAAAGCCAGCGATTGGAGATGTTCTGTCTGGTCGAGAACATGGGACAATTAACTTTGGGGCATCTTTCAATGACTTTATGTAACGGTATTTTACTGCGCCGCACGTTGCTAAACGAGAATGTTTTTCTAACAAACCTTTCTTCTTGCCACCATGTTAGGGTTTGGTGACCAACTGACTTAGGGGAAGAAGTCCTTACGGACTGGGCTGGTTTTCTTTGAACCTGGACGGTCCATTTCAGAGGGTTGGCCTCACATCAGTTTTTCTAGTAATGACTTCTCCACGGGCCCTTCCTTCTATAAGTGGGACACTCCAAATATTAACACTAGCGGAACACGTTATTATAGTCTGCAGCACTGGGCAAAGGTAATTGTTGTGTATCATCAATTATAATCTTCGCTATGTCATTGGGTTTTACTGGCTTATGTGAAATGTGTATTGTTAATGGCTGATTGAAATGTGTATTATTGTTTAATAATGTACGTATACCCTTTAAACCCACCCCTCATTTGATGCATGCAGGGTGAGGACACTTAACTGCTACGTACCTCACCAGTTACTTTTTACCTCAGATGACCTACTAGTAATTACTAATGATTTGCACAGTCTGGCCTGGTTTTGTGTCCAGGAATGACCAATGGAAAAACACGCCCTCAAGAATTGTGTCTTCCGATTGGCCAGGACTGGGACTTGGGGAGAGGGTGGGGCTTAGCCAGAACGTTTTATGACCTTGAGGTGATTGAATTACTTTGTGGCCTTCTAGTATCTTATAATTTTAACAGATGGAGGAATTTTTAATATAGAACATGATGTTGCCCTCTGCTAACTTCTATGTTCTCTTACTTTAGGGCCAAGTGGGATAAATGGATTTACCTCTGGCAGAGTACTGGGCGCCGAGGGGCCACAATCACACTGTAGTTTCCCATGGGAACATCTTGACGCTTGGAGAAAACACGGTCCGTTGTTCCTAGAGTTTGGAGCAAGCCCCTCCGGACCCCCCAATCTGTGATGTTTATAGAACAAACCATTTTAAACTCTACTGTGTATAGTAAACATCACTTCTGTAAATAAGGTGTAGTGGTTAATACTGGTCTATAATCTCCATCTCTTCAGGTTCCAACCTTATCCTCCCTTGGGTAGAATGGTCTGTGCTGTAACCATCAGTCATTGGGATTTAACCACAGTACGGGATTGCTCCCTAGCCATATAACTCAGCATGTTACAGCTCCCACATTAAGCTTGTATATTTCTGAGGGTCTGCAAGCCAGATAGAAGCCGACCTTAAAACTTATTTTTTTTTACACTTAAATTCACAAGTTCCATACACACAGATACAAACCTAAATTCCTAGTTTAATTGCCCTTTAAAACACACAGAACCTATTCAACACATCTAGCAGGTGCCCTTGAAGAATCATTTTTGCAAAACCAATAATATTTACACCAATAACATAGCTGGTTTTGTAGTTTATGTGCCCATGGGTTTTCCGCCTCTCCTTACATTCGATGGTTCTTGCAGCAAATTTGCCATTGCTAACGCAGGTCATAGATAATTGATCTTACCTGAATGGCCCAAAACAGGGACTTTGCGGAATTTTGGCTGGTAAGTTGACAGTGGGGCATATTTTTAAAAGGCAGCCCATCACAATTTCATGATTATTGCCCATTTAACATCACACTCGAATTGTTTGTTGCCTATACATACTATTGTGGCATATACACATGGATGCCACTTTTAGCTAAAACCCGTGGTATCAGGGGTTTCCGAATACAGTGGGTTTTAAATATGCCCCAGTTGTTTGGCCCCAGCCATCCAAAACTCAGTATCTAATTCTCTAACACACAGTCAAAGTCACAATGTACGGATGTGAATTTCTAAAGTTTAAAGGAATAGTTTCTCTGAGAAAGTGAGCTATTCCTTTATTGCATTAACTGAAGAACGGAAGGTAAAGGATCATTCGTGACCTGTTAGGAGCCCGACGGTGATTGCGCATAGGTACGTTTTCTGTACTTTGCTCTGTTAGATTAATTGAAGAAAGGACAGTAAGCATACGGTAACTTTCATTACCTCCCGTTCTTTAATTAATGCAAATCAATTACTGAGTGAACTCTTCCTTATCAATGTATTCCATTCAGGTTCCTACTGCGGAATCACTTTGAGCTTAATTCATTTAGACATTCATTCCACTTTAAGAACCTATCTTTTTGAAATATACTTTTGGCTCTCAGACAAATTTAAAGAGTTTCAAATCTTTCCAGAAATAAAAGGAAAAAAAAAAATAAAATTTTTTTGATTTGTGCCTGCAAACAACTGAGTAGTTGTGTAAAGCTAATAAAGTAAAAACGGCTATAAATTTTATTAAACTGTACATTTATTTAAAAAAAAAAATGCTTTTTATATCCACCGGGGGAGCTGTGGATAGAGCTAGACACTTCCACAAGTGTCAACACCTCGCGTAACCCAGATGGATAGCCGCCATAAGAGAGATTACATAATACCACCCCCTCGCTAAACTGGCCAACGCACAATGTATACTCACAGGGATTCGATTGGCCTTCTAAAATAACCTTTGATATATATGAATGAAATAGGACAATGAAAGCTTTTTGAAACATTTATCAATGTCCAAAGGTGGCAAACAGGAATTATAAATGACAAGATAGCGACAATACATTTATTTTATTAAATGGAGGTACATTTCATATAGTTTCCAGATTTGGGACATGTAATTCATGATTCTATTTTTCTGTATTATTAGAGCAGTGATCCAATCCAGTTGTACAAATCAGACTTGGTTTTAAGAGAAATACTCAGGGAGATTTGAGGTTTAGCATGTTATTTAGGATAATGAACCTACATGCTTTTTATACCAAAATAAAAACAAATCTTATGTTCAGATAGAATGAACTTGCTTAGCCAAGGTGGGAACCATTTCATTTTTAAAGGATTCACGTTCCCTTTAATAATGACGTTTAAAAAAAATGAATTTGAATCATCTTAAACACCCATAATGCACCTGGCATATATATCCCACTAAGGAAGGATTTAGGGCTAGGCCACAACTGGGGCGTTTTTTGTCGCTAAAATGGAAATAGCGGATTCCCACAGATTTTCGATGCGGATTGCGCGTCCGTTCGCGTTTTGTCGAACGCATGCGTTCACTATATTTTGGTTGCGTTAACCCCGGCAGCGTTCCCATAAGCGATATGGCGAAAACGCGAACGCACATAGAAAAAGCGCACACAATCGCGTGCGCATTCTGTGCGTAGACGTGTGGCTCAGCCTTAAGTAGATTCTTTGGAATAAAAAAACAGACAAAAACCACACTGGACTTGAAACATCATGACTTTATTGAAAAACCTCATGACTTATTTCTTTAGGATGTCATAAAAGGCAGTCACGACGTGGCTGGGGTTTGAGAGCCATGGCTTCACAACAACCGTTCCACTAGGCTAAAGGAAAAGAAGAATGGGGGTGTAAAGGGCAAGTCCAACCCCTAGAAGTAAATTTTTTACAAAATAAAACCCAGGACCCTGTCCAACCTAAGATCACATACTTACCCCAGCCCAGCCATTCCTAATCAGTGGATACATTCTGTACAACTCCAACCAAAACTCCGCAGAGGAGATGGATCAGGGGTGGGAGCTGGCTGATTCAGGAAGACGCGGGGACCAAAGGTAAATATGGTGATTTATGGTTGGCATCGGTCCCTGTTTTAGGTGTAACCTTACTCTGTGGTGTGACGGCCCTTTACATCTGTGTTCTCCTCTCGTCCCCTATGATGATTAGGTCTGGGCGGGCCTTGCCTTTGCGGTGTTGCCTGTAAACATCGAGTGTGGTCAGAAGGAAAAATCCAGATAATTGAAAGGAACTTTCTATCTAAAAGAGATTCCCCCAGACCTGCCGCAACGTTCGTGGTATAGATTAGACAAAAAAATACCGGATATTTCACTGCAATGAGATTGCTCCCTTTATTCTTTCCCATTAACCCAGTGATTCCATAGTCACCATTTCCAGTTACAGGAAGTGTTTAGAGAACCTTAAAAGGCCAAAACAGCACAGCCAATCATCTTTAGCAGATACTGTATGAGCCCCCTCATTTCCTTGTTTATGATAATACTGTTAATTATTAGCACCATTATTACTAATTAGCCATGATAAGCTCAATCCCACTTCCTTATTGGGGATACAGGAAATATCGGTTAAGTGTTCCTCACACCCAAAAGAAGGGACACTAGAATCCCCTTATAAAACACTGACCTGGGCGTTCGGTATTAGCATTTTCAGACCTCCCATACCCAAAATAAGAGAAGACTGAGTCGTCGGAGACTCTGACAAAGCGCCGTTGTCATCTATTAGAAACCTGTAATACTCTTGGTATTAAACAGACGTAAACTGACGCTGGGGAAAAACGGCACGCGTAACACAGAAATCCTTAACTGGCATATTAGGTTCATATGTTACCAGTGTAGCGGATATACTAAACCACCATGGTAATGGGTCTCCAGGAGCTAGATCAAAATGATAATAAGGTATTATGTCAACCATTTTTGCCCTGTGTCAGATGAAGTCCTCAAGTTATGCCACTGTGAAGATGTCACCACCAATCACGTAGTGGCAAAATGGCTACCTAACCACATGCACGTCCAAGGAAATGTCAGTGGCGTGCCAAATAATTTATAATCCCCAATTGTGGACACACACATACATCACAACGAACTTAAAACATTATTAATATATCTACCCACTACAGAATCGAAATGTTATCTATAGCCAATGATCAAGCAACATCCCCTACACCACCTAGAAACCTTCTATCTCAAACCAACTGCGATCAATCGCGAAAACAATCTGTATCTCAACAGCAGTGATTTACGGGGACCAGGAATATTACTGCCATGGAATAAACCCCCGCAAGCCCCAGTAAAATCAAAAACCTCTCAATAAAGTATTAATGACACAGGGGGAAATAGATGGAACAATGGACAGTAGGGAGAAATAGACTTTCCCATATTAGTGAAGGGGGTTCCATCCCCGTAGGGACTGGTAGTTAGTGAATAGAACAGACATCAGGCCCGCCCATTCATTTCCGTAACCAAACAGAACATCAAATGGATATACCTGCCGTTGGATTCTTGGGACTTTGGCACCGTTGAGCTGTGAGCAGCCAATCGTTTCTCTGCAGGTAACTCCCTCTGAGAAAGGGAAGAAAAACAGATGAAGAAGGAGAAATACCAACAAGGGAAAACTGTGGCCTGGAACAATTAAATACACTGTTCCTAAAGACTATTATGCGCAGCCGGATTTCTTCTTCTATATACGTTACTACCACTTGGAATAGCAAGATTTAGATGCCCCCTCCCCCCAAGACACATATAAAATGTTTGGGGCAGTCAACCTAACCTGGCCAAACTGCAGCAGGTTTTCTTAAAGGGCAAGTACCACCCTTCAATAAAAGTTTACATCAGCACGTAGTTCAGTCCCAGCAAACCCTGTTTCATTTACTTAAAGGGCAAGTCCATCCCCAAAATGAAAAAACTTTACATACGAGGTAAATCACCTCCCCCCCAGAACCCTAAACGGTATAGTTTTGAAAATGTAATATATAAGTCGTACCTGAAATCCTGCACAATGTCCTGTTTCCGTTTCTGCTTCTTGTTCTTCCCAGTTAGTAACTGTCAGTTATGGATGAAGTTTGACATCACAAAGCCAATGATTGTTAATCCCCTGTCTGCCATTCTGAGCAATGCCCATGCTCAGATATACGGCTCAGTACAGGTTTGCTAAATTGCTACAGTGTTCCAGGACGGCCTCACAGACGCATAGACAGACTATACAGTAATGTAATTCATAGACAAAGTATGATATATTCAACATAAATTAGAACGAAGGCCCTCTTATAAAAAAGATGTTTCTTAGAGGGTGGGAAGTGTCACTCTTTAAAACCTTTCAAAGATTGTTCCCAGGATCACATAATCTACTTACAAAACCCACAATCCCTCGCTGGCGCTGCCACACCATCCTCTGCTGCTGCAAGCCTGGTTTAAGTTTCGAGCGAGGAGGAGTCGGCTGTAACGTCTGGGCAGCCATTGGGTCCTAATGTCACCATCACGGCCTATGACGTGGCAGGCGACCATCCGGTCCCAGCAAAGCATTGGAAATACTTGGGCACATGCTAGTGCCTAGAGTGTACATTTGTTCTTTTCGAGTTTTGGAACCATCACACCCGTGACTGATGGACATTACAGGATGAAAAGGAGGAGCCCCACAGTTTTTGTAAGGTAGATATCTGAGCCTCAATTGAAATGTCTTAATGTCCAGCAATAGTTTTCACTTACGAGTTGAGTCTGATTGTTGAAGATTTTCGGTACCTTTTTCTGTCACTCAAAGCTGCGAACTTCCTTCTTGCGCATCTCTCCTCTATTCGCAGACGTTCTTGTTCCTTCTCTTGCTTCGTCCCTCTTTTTTGCCCTTTCTTTTCTCTGCACTTCTTGGCCTTTCCTTTCTCTCCAGTCTTTCCGCACCTCACCTCCTCGGATACCGGGCTGGTACTGCGAATACGAACCGAGAGCAGGACCCAATAGGACATCATAATTGATAAGCCCTTCTTAGTAATCCCCATACTGCAGTTAAAGAACTGGATAGCACATTACATTTTAAGTTGTTTTTTGTAACAGTATATTTAAAAGGGGAAGCGCAGTGAAATACCATCATTGGGAATCTACAATATTTTCTTTATTTTTGTTAAAAAATAATTTTTAAAGGGGAACTTTAACCAAAAATGACTTTAGGAGAAATTGAGAGGAATTGCTGCTCCTGAGAATTTTTTGCAATATATTTCATTGTATTTTTGCATAGTTTTGAAGATATTTTACATTATATGCCATATGTGTGTGTAATGGTGATGCACTGGGGGGTAAAAGAACACCGCACATCACCAGTCCCCCTGCACTTTTCCTGCGTGGGGGGTCTCGGTGTGCGGGGGCTCTAACCATGTCAGTAAGCCAAATCTGCCCTGTGTCAACCTCTTCCCTTTGCATTTCAGCCCCCCTGGTCCACCCACTAGAGCATATACACGGCTTATACACGGCTTATACACAGCATATACACGGCATATACACGGCATATACACGGCTTATACACGGCTTATACATGGCCTATTCACGGCTTATACACAGTATATACATGGTATATAAACAGCATATACATGGCTTATAAACAGCATATACACGACTTATACACGGTATATACACAGCAAATACACGGTATATAGGCCTATACACGGCCTATACACAGCCTATACAAGGTATATATGCAGCATATACACGGTATATACACAGCATATACACGGCTTATACACAGCTTATACATTGTATAGACACAGCATAGGGAGAACACTCGGGACTGTGTTTCCCTTGACCGTGGCCGACTACCCTATAGGGATGCTACTGTGGCTGAGGTAACTTTCCGGTCTTTCCCGAACGACTTATGGGCCGACCCGAACGTTCAGTTGCCGTGCGCTCGTTTTGGAAAACCACCACACACAGTGCCGATAACCCCGATACGTCTGTACTGTGGTGTACCTAGCTTAACCGATTATGACAAATCTGATCAAAGTATCGAATTGGGGATGGATTGGAGGTAAATATCTAGCTTGTGTGGACCGAGTCCTCCTTCAGCATGCCTGGGCATAGCCTGAACTTCCTTTATCTTAGCAAATATCTTTATAGGTTAATAAGTATAATAAAGTAGTTAACCATTGACCATATGGGAACTGCTTTATAACATAACTTTTATTCTGCTGTCAGGGGCTGACTTCCAGAAAACGTACAAGCCGGTTACAACCAGCTACGATTACGATGCCCCCCTATCAGAGGCCGGAGACCCCACAGATAAATTAGACAAAATACGCTCCGTGATCAGTCAGGTGAGCTATATTTCCCACTAGGCCATGGGGAAGGGCGGCAATCATATAGAAAGCAATGCCCCTTACTGTTCGGGGGGAGAAGAGCTGCAAGTGGAGGATAATGAAGTGAACTTGATCTCGGCACAGCCTTGTGCAATACATTACTCAATAGTGTATTTAAAGAGGGATGTTGGGAGTGGCCACATGCTAGCCATCCTAGGGGAGAGAAATGTATAAATCTAGCCCTGGGAACAGCGCTAATACCTACCTTTTGTGTATTACAGAAATCCTTGTTTCCAGTAATGTGTTTAAATTCATTTGCCCATTTTAATATAGTTTCAGCCAGTCCCCCAAGGTCCAGTTCCTCCACCAACTCAGAAACTCCGTTATGGCTCTGTGTCTTTGAAGAAGGTGAGACCTTTGTAACTGTAAATTTGATTGGACGGCTTCATGACTGTGTGTGATTGTGAGTGCCTGTTTGGTTCTGCTGAATACCCACATAATATCCCTCTCAATTCTGTAGATAGGGAGTTTGGTGGATTTTCTGGATATTTTTACACCTTCACACCCAGTGGAGACGCAGTATCCAGTGACCTTTGAAGATGTAAAACAGGTAATTTTGCTTCTGGGGGTTGGGTGGGTTTGGGGCATCAGCTAATCCTGTCTTTGTTCTTCCAGTATTTTGGATTTGTCCTGTACAGGACGCGGTTACCCAGAGACGTTCTGACCCCCACTCCACTTTCAACTTGCTCCAATGGTGTCCACGACAGAGCCTACATTGCTATCGACGGGGTAAGGAAAACCTTCATCTCCATCATCTAAACTGCATTATCCTCTCTCTGGTTTAAAGAGTAACATTTGGTTAACATTAAGGCTGTTACACACCATGCAATATATGGTCCGATCGACCGATAATTCCGTGTATTGGTCAATCAGGCGGAAATGATCGCATGGGTTTTCGTCCGAACGTTCATCCGAATGGAAAGCCACGTCCGATCGCCAGCTCCATCCTCTCTTGTTTCCTGTCCTCTCCAGTAACAGTAGGCCCCGGGCCACTATTGCTGCGACCAAAGTCCTTCCTCTGGCCAAACCGGTCGGAAGAGCTGAACAGTCAGTCCGGAGGAACCATTGCATGGTGTGTACCTTGCTTTACACTGCTGCCTTGTGTTACTGATTGGGATAGACTGAGTGGAGGACATAGCCATACACTGGCACCACAGGGCAGGTATAGAAGGATAGAATTGTGACTTGGGAGAATTATTGCTCCAGCATCTAGCAGATTATTTCATCACTAGACTCCGCCATCTGCATCGTTCTGACCGGGAGATTCACCCAGAGCCGGGAATCTTAACGTTACAATAATTGATGGTAAATCGGTTAGCGCGGCGTAAAGAAAGGAGCGCTGCTCTGTCAATTCCCCCATAAACATCTCTGCAGGGTTGTAGCTGTCGCATTGTGGCTCACAGGCAAAGTACTTACACTAAACGGGCTCTGTGGGTCCTCCCCCCCCAATTCAGTGGAAGAGCTCACGGCTGGGTGATCTGTCTGTGTCTACAGTAAACGGGCTCTGTGGGTCCTCCCCCCCCCCCCTAATTCAGTGGTAGAGCTCACTGCTGGGTGATCTGTCTGTGTCTTACAGTAAACGGGCTCTGTGGGTCCTCCCCCCCCCCCCCCCCTAATTCAGTGGTAGAGCTCACTGCTGGGTGATCTGTCTGTTTCTTACAGTAAACGGGCTCTGTGGGTCCTCCCCCCCCTAATTCAGTGGTAAAGCTCACTGCTGGGTGATCTGTCTGTGTCTTACAGTAAAGGGCTCTGTGGGTCCCCCCCCCCAATTCAGTGGAAGAGCTCACTGCTGGGTGATCTGTCTGTGTCTTACAGTAAACGGGCTCTGTGGGTCCCCCCCCCTAATTCAGTGGAAGAGCTCACTGCTGGGTGATCTGTCTGTGTCTTACAGTAAACGGGCTCTGTGGTCCCCCCCCCCCCCCAATTCAGTGGTAGAGCTCACTGCTGGGTGATCTGTCTGTGTCTTACAGTAAACGGGCTCTGTGGGTCCTCCCCCCCCAATTCAGTGGTAGAGCTCACTGCTGGGTGATCTGTCTGTGTCTTACAGTAAACGGGCTCTGTGGGTCCCCCCCCCCCAATTCAGTGGTAGAGCTCACTGCTGGATGATCGTGTCTGTGTCTACAGTAAACGGGCTCTGTGGGTCCCCCCCCCCAATTCAGTGTAGAGCTCACTGCTGGGTGATCTGTCTGTGTCTAACAGTAAACGGGCTCTGTGGGTCCTCCCCCCCCACCAATTCAGTGGTAGAGCTCACTGCTGGGTGATCTGTCTGTGTCTTACAGTAAACGGGCTCTGTGGGTCCCCCCCCCCCCAATTCAGTGGTAGAGCTCACTGCTGGGTGATCTGTCTGTGTCTTACAGTAAACGGGCTCTGTGGGTCCTCCCCCCCCCTAATTCAGTGGTAGAGCTCACTGCTGGGTGATCTGTCTGTGTCTTACAGTAAACGGGCTCTGTGGGTCCTCCCCCCCCCCTAATTCAGTGGTAGAGCTCACTGCTGGGTGATCTGTCTGTGGATCCTTTGTAAGATAATGTGATCCAGAAGGTAGAAATACAGACGAATCACTCAATGTTGTAATCGGTCCCATTAACACCACTGGTCGCACCTCATATTAGATGTAAGGGTTGTAAAGCTGAGGACACACAGAGTCTTGCGTATCTACACTCAGTTCTAAGCATTCTCGCTATGTAAAGTATAAGGAGACCGTTCGGGACTGACGCTTTGCCACGACTGGAAAATTTCAGGGGACGCTGGTTTACAATGGTAAATGTTCGGAATTGTCCCTTTATCATTAATGTGAGTAAATCGATCTTCACAATCTGACCTTTTTCTCCCTGCTTGCTGGCGCCCCCTGCTGGGTTATCTGAAGTACAAGGTGTGTTATGTGCAAGTGTGAAATTGTCCACATAGACATTGAGTAATGGAGCCCACACAATGTCACAAACAGGAGCTTGTCTCCTTCATGCAACACGTCACATTTAACACAACTACTGCCCAATGTGCTGAGTATTTATACAGGGACACAAGAGTCAATATTACTGTAACAAACACAATGTTACAATATAAGATACTTATCTATACACACACACGCACCTTGTACTTTATACGGGAGTCATAGGATTTCATGGGGACATGTAATATCCTTATAATTTATAATATTCACTATATAATGATTATCATAATAGTATCAATTAGATTTAAGTGTGTGGGGAGGTGTCACTGTTTATCCCTCCACCTTGCTGTAAAACATCTATGGACATCGCCGCCAATAGACTCAGATTCTATGGGACAATCCCAGAAAAGTCCGGGGCGATTAAACATCCCTCAAATGGCCACACCATCGGGCTCATTCGTTGTGTGCTACCGCTTTAGGCTGAGGCCACACTGCAACGCCATGGAGTCTCGTTACCGCTCGCGATTGTGCCCGCGATTCATGTGCGTTTGCGCGTGCGATTTTGCCATTTTCCATTATTGAAACGCATGCATTAACGCATCAAAAATGGTGAACGCATGCCTTGCCAAAACGTGAACAGACGTGCAATCGCATGTGCATAGGAATTCACGGGAATTTTCCCGTTTCCATCAATCAGTAGTCAGCCTGTGTATATCTAGCACAATTTTATCCCAATCAATCATCCCAACTGATATCTGGGTCAGATTTAGGAAGCAAAGGATAGATTTTTTTTTTTTTTTTTTTTTTTTTTTTAGAATTGCTTGATCAGATGAATTAATTAATTCCCGTTGGTATTACCAATTTTAATTGTTCCCATTAAATTGGTTAAATTTGTCAAGCAGAATTTTCTCTTTGATGTGAGCTGTGTGTACCAGACATTTAAAGTTGAACTGTGTTCTCCATAAAAGTGCCCACTAATTAAGAGTTTACTCCTACATGTCAGAGTGAGCTGTGACATCCCCAGCACCAAAAATGGATTGCAAACCTGTATATGGCTACAAAAAAGATCGTATTTGGGGGATGGTTTTTATAACGCATGCTACTTACAAAGACACAGTGCAGAGTAGGAAGAGATACTTTACAGGCCTATAACTTTGGATTGACAACAGCTAGGGACATCTTCCTAGGATTCTTTAAAATGTATAAGCCTTTCCCCTTTAACTAATTCTTTGTACACACGGGCTAATGTCTCTATTTGGTAAACCCCATCGGTAGTCTGTCTGATGGAAGTTATACGGCTGATATTCCCGCATGACTGATCACATGGCCCATCCGATTGTGTGACTATTTCAACCATATCTGATTTTATTGAAAGGCCAAAACCAAGGTGCTTGGTTGAAATATTATTTTATGTGCACACAGCTTTAAAGTTCTCTCTTCTTTCTCAGCGTTCAGACCAAACCCTACTTCTCGCATACAATTTCCATTGTCTGTGATTGGATTTAGGTATTTAAAGGTCTCCTAGAGAGGGACAACGTGAGCAAGATCCTGGTGTCAGGGAAAGCCAGCGATTGGATAGATGTTCTGGTCGAGAACATGGGAAGAATTAACTTTGGGGCATCTTTCAATGACTTTAAGGTAACGGTATTTTATACTGCGCCGCACGTTGCTAAACGAGAATGTTGTTCTAACCAAACCTTTCTTCTTGCCGCCATGTTTAGGGTTTGGTGACCAACTTGACATTAGGGGAAGAAGTCCTTACGGACTGGCTGGTTTATCCTTTGAACCTGGACGGTCCCATTTCAGAGGGTTGGCCTCACATCAGTTTTTCTAGTAATGACGTCTCCACGGGCCCTTCCTTCTATAGTGGGACACTCCAAATATTAACACTAGCGGACACGTTTATAAGTCTGCAGCACTGGGCAAAGGTAATTGTTTGTGTATCATCAATTATAATCTTCGCTATGTCATTGGTGTTACATGGCTGATTGAAATGTGTATTATTGTTTATAATGTACGATTATACCCTTTAAACCACCCCCCTCATTTGATGCATGCAGGGTGAGGAACTTAACTGCTAGTACCTCACCATTACTTTTTTACCTCAGATGACTACTAGTAATTACCTAATGATGCACCAGTCTGGCCTGGTTTGTGTCCAGGAATTGACCAATGGGAAGACACGCCCTACAAGAATTGTGTCTTCCGATTGGCCAGGACTGGGACTTGGGGAGAGGGTGGGGCTTAGCCAGACAGTTTTATGACCTTGAGGTGATTGAATTACTTGGTGGCTTCTAGTATCTTTATATTTTACAGATGGAGGAATTTTAATATAGAACATGATTGTCCCTCTGCTAACTCTTATGTTCTCTTACTTTAGGGCCAAGTGTGGATAAATGGATTTAACCTTGGCAGGTACTGGGCAGCCCGAGGGCCACAAATCACACTGTATGTTCCAGTGAACATCTTGAAGCTTGGAGAAAACACGGTCGTTGTTCTAGAGTTGGAGCAAGCCCCTCCGGACCCCCCATCTGTGATGTTTATAGACAAACCCATTTTAAACTCTACTGTGTATAAAAGTAAATCATCACTTCTGTAAATAAGGTGTTAGTGGTTAATACTAGTCTATACTTCATCTCTTCAGGTTCCACCTTATCCTCCCTTGGGTAGAATGTCTGTTCTGTAATCCATCAGTCATTGGGATTTAACCACAGTACACGGATTGCTCCTAGCCATATAACTCAGCAATGTTACAGCTCCCACATTAAGCTTGTACTATTTCTGAGGGTCTGCCAGCCAAGAAGAAGCAACCTTAACTTATTTGTTTATAACTTAAATTCAGCAGGTTCCATACACACAGATACAAACCTAAATTCTAGTTTAATTGCCCTTTAAAACACAGAACCTATTCAACATGTCTCAGTAGCAGGTGCCCTTGAAGAATCATTTTGCAAAACCAATAATATTTACACCAATAAACATAGCTGGTTTGTAGTTTATGTGCCATGGAGTTTCCGCCTCTCCTTACATTCGATTGGTTCTTGCAGCAAATTGCTAACGCAGGTCATAGATGAATTGACTTACCTGAATGGCCCAAACCAGGGAACTTTGCAGGAATTTAGGCTGGTAAGTTGACAGTGGGGCATATTTTTAAAAGGCAGCCCATCACAATTTCATGATGTTGCCCATTTAACGTCCACACTCGTAATTGTTTGATTGCCTATACAATACTATTGTGGCATTATACATGGCTGCACTTTTAAGCTAACCCGTGGTATCAGGGGTTTCCGATACAGTGGGTTATTAAATATGCCCCAGTGTTTGGCCAGCATCCAAAACTCAGATCTAATCCTACACACAGTCAAGTACAAATGTAGCGGATTGAATTTCTAAAGTTAAAGGAATAGTTCTCTGAGAAAGTGAGCTATTCCTTTATTGCATTAACTGAAGAACGGAAGGTAAAGGATCATTCGTGACCTGTTAGGAGCCGACGGTGAATTGCGCAATAGGTACGTTTCTGTAGCTTTGCTCCTGTTAGATTAATTGAAGAACAGGAAGTAAGGCATACGGTAACTTCATTACCTCCCGTTCTTTAATTAATGCAAATCAATTACTGAGTGAACTATTCCTTTATCAATGTATCCATTCAGGTTCATTACATGCGGAATCACTTGAGCTTAATTCATTTAGACATTCATTCCACTTTAAGAACACTATCTTTTTGAAATATGACTTTGTGGCTCTCAGACATTTAAAGAGTTTCAAATCTTTCCAGAAATAAAAGGAAAAAAAAATAAAATTTTTGATTTGTGCCTGCAAACAACTGAGTAGTTTGTAAAGCTAATAAAGTAAACGGCTATAAATTTTATTAAACTTGTACATTTATTTAAAAAAAAAAAATGCTTTTATAATCCACCGGGGGAGCTGTGGAATAGAGCTAGACACTTCCACATTGTCTAACACCTGCGTAACCCAGATGGATAGCCGCATATAGAGAGATTTACATAATACCCACCCCCTCGCTAAACTGGCCAACTGCACAATGTATTACTCACAAGGGATTCTGATTGGCTTACTAAATAACCTTTGATATATATGAATGAAATAGGACAATGAAAGCTTTTGAACATTTATCAATGTCAAGGTGGCACAGGAATTATAAATGACAGATATCGACAATACATTTAATTTATTAAATAGGTACATTTCATATAGTTTCAGATTTGGGACATGTAATTCATGATTTCTATTTTCTGTATTATTAGAGCAGTGATCCAATCCAGTTGTACAAATCAGACTTGGTTTAAAGAGAAATACTCAGGGAGATTTGAGGTTAGCATGTTATTTAGGACTATGAACCTACATTGCTTTATACCAAAATAAAAACTAAAATCTAATGTTCAGATAGAATGAACTGATGTAGCCAAGGTGGGAACCATTTCATTTTAAAGGATTCACGTTCCCTTTAATAATGACGTGTTAAAAAAAATAATTGGAATCATCTTTAAACACCCATAATGCACCTGGCATATATAATCCCACTAAGGAGGATTTAGGGCTAGGCCACACTGGGGCGTTTTTCGCTAAAATGGAAATCGCGGATTCCCACGATTTTCGATGCGATTGCGCGTCCGTTCGCGTTTTGGTAACGCATGCGTTCACTATTTTTGGTGCGTTAACGCAGCGTTTCCATAATGCGAAATGGCGAAAACGCGAACGCACAAGAAAAGCGCACACAATCGCGTGCGATTCCTGTGCGTAGCAGTGTGGCCTCAGCCTTAAGTAGATTCTTTTGGAATAAAAAAAACAGACAAAAAACACCTGGACTTGAAAATAATGACTTATGACATCATGACTTATTTCTTTAAGGATGTATAAAAGGCAGTACGAGTGGCTGGGGTTGAGATCCATGTCTTACACCCTGTTCCACTATTGGCTCAGAAGAAAATGGGGGTGTTAAAGGGCAAGTCCAACCCCTAGAGTAAATTTTACAAATAAAACCCAGGACCCTGTCAAACCTAAGATCACATTACTTACCCCCCAGCATTCCTAATCAGTGATATTCTGTACCAACTCCACCAAACTCCCGCAGAGGAGATGGATCAGGTGGAGCTGGTGATTCAGGAACGCCGGGGACAAAGGTAAATATGGTGATCTTATGGTTGGCACGGTCCTGGTTTTAGGTGTAAACCTTACTCTGTGGGTGACGGCCCTTTAACACTCTGTAGTTCCTCCTCCGTCCCCTCTGTATGATTAGGTCTTGGCGGTGCTGCCCTTGCGGTGTTCCTGTAAACATCGAGTGGTGCAGAAGGAAAAATCCAGATAATTGAAAGGAACTTTTCCTAAAAGAGATTCCCCACACTGCCAGCAACGTCTGTGGATGAGATTAGAACAAAAAATACCGGGATTAACTGCAATGAGTTCCCTTTATTCTTCCCAATTACCCAGTGATTCCATAGTCACCATTTCCAGTACAGGAAGTGTTATAGAACATTAAAGCCAAACAGCACAGCCAATCATCTTTTAGCAGATACTGTATGAGCCCCTCATTTCCTTGTGTATATAATACATTTAATTATTAGCACATTATTACTAATTAGCAATGATCAAGTCTCAATCCCACTTCCTTATTGGGGATACAGGAAATAGTCGGTTAATGTTCCTCCAACCAAAAGAAGGGACACTAGAATCCCCTTAGTAACACTGACCTGGGCGTCTGTACCCCAAAATAAGAGACTGACATCCTGGAGATCTGACAAAGCCGTGTCTATAGGACCTGTAATACTTCTTGGTAAACAGACTAAACTGCGCTGGAAAACTGCACCGTACACAGAATCCTTAATCTGGCATGTATAGGGTCAGTATTGCTTACCAGTAGCCGGACTACTAACCACCAATGGTAATGGGTCTCCAAGGAGCCTTAATCAAAATGATGAATAAGGTTAATTGCAACCATTTTGCCCCTGTTCAGTGATGTCCTCAAGTTGACCACTGGAAGATGTCCCACCAATCACGTATGTCAAAATGGCTACCTAAACCACATGCAGTCCCAAGGAAATGTCATGGCTGCATATAATTATAATCCCATGTGGATCACACACATACAATCACACGAACTTAAACCATTTATTAATATAGCACCAACTACAAATCGAAATGTTATCTAGCAATGATCAGCAACAATCCCCTACACACCTAGAAACCTTCTCAAACCAACTGCGATCAATCGGAAAACAATCTGTATCTCAACAGCACGTGATTACGGGGACCAGGAATATTACTGCCTGGAATAAACCCCCAGCAGCCCCAGTAAAATCCCTCTCAATAAAGTATTAATGCACAGGGGAATATAGATGGACAGATGGACAGAGGGAGAAGATAGACTTCCCATATATAGTGAAAGGGGTTCATCCCCTAGGGACTGTGTAGTGAGTGAATAGAACAGACAGGCCACGCCCATTCATTCCGTAACCAGAACAGAATATGGATTTACCTGCCGTTGGATTCTGGGACTTTGGCACCGTTGAGCTGAGCAGCCAATCGTTTCTCTGCAGCTAATGCCCTCTGAGAAAGGGAAAGAAAATAATGAAGAAGGAGAAATACCAGACAAGGGAACCTGTGGCATTGAAGCAATTAAATACACTTGTTCCTTTAAGACTATTTATGCGCAGACGGATTTTCTTTCTATATACGTTACATAACCACTATAGCAAGATTTTAGATGCCCCTCCCCCCCAAGACATATAAAATGTTTGGTGCAGTTCAACCTAACCTGGCCAAACTGCAGCAGGTTTTCTTAAAGGGCAAGTCCACCCTTCTGATAAAACCTTTACCTCACGTAGTTCAGTCCCACAAACCCTGTTTTCATTTTACTTAAAGGGCAAGTCCAGCCCCAAAATGAAAACTTACATACAGGTAAATCACCCCCCAGAACCCTAAACGGTAATAGTTAGAAATGTGAAATATATAAGTCTAACCTGAAATCCTGCACAATGTCCTGTTTCCTGTTTCTGCTTCCTGGTTCTTCCAGTTAGTAACTGTCAGTTATGGATTTGACAGTTGACATCACAGCCAATGGCTGATTGTTAATCCCCTGTCTGCCACTTCTGAGCATGCCCATGCTCAGAACAGGCTCAGTACAGGTTTCTAAATTGCTCAGTTTCCATGACACATCCAGAAGCATAGCAGACATACAGTAATGAATTCATAGAACAAACTATGATATATCAACATATTATAAAGAGGCCATAAAAAGATTTTCTTATGAGGGTGGAGTTGTCCTTTAAACCTTTCAAAGATGTTCCCAGGATCACATAATCTACTTACAAAACCCACAATCCCTCGCTGGCGCTGCCACACCTCCTCTGCTGCAAGCTGGTTAGTTTCGAGCGAGGAGGCTCGGTCTGTAACGTCTGGCAGCCATTGGTCCTAATGTCACCATCACGGCCATGGACGTGGCAGGACATCCGGTCACCAGCAACACGATTGGAAATACTTTGTGACACGCTGATCACTTAGATGTTCAATTGTCTTTTTGAGTTTGGACCATCACACCCGTGACTGATGGCCATTACCAGGATGAAAAGAGGAGCCACAGTTTTGTAAGTAGAATATCTGAGCCTCATTGAAATGTCTTAATGTCCAGCATAGTTCACTTACGGTGATCTCTGGTTGAAGATTTACTTTACCTTTTCTCTGTCACTCAAAGCTGCGAACCTTCTCTTCTCTGCTTCCTCTTCCTCTATTCGCAGACGTTCTTCCTTCTCTTGCTTCTCCCTTTCTTTTCTCTGCACTTTCTTTGCTTTCTTCTTCTCAGTCTTCCGCACCTCCACCTCCTCGGATACCGGGCCTGGGATCTGCGAACAGAACCGAGAGCAGACCCAATAGGACATCATATTTATAGCCCTCTTAGTAATCCCCATACTGCAGTAAAGACTGGATAAGCACATTACATTTTACATTGGTTTTTAGTACAGTATATTAAAAGGGAAGCTCAGTGAAATACACATCATTGGGAAATCTACATATTTTCTTTATTGTTAAAAATGAATTGATTTAAAGGGGAACTTTAACCAAAAATGACTTTAGGAAAATTGATAGGAATTGCTCTCCTGAGAATTTTTGCAATATATTTTCATTGTTTATTTTGCATAGTTTTGAAGATATTTACATTTTTGTGTGTGATATGGCAGCAGCATCACCAGGTCCCCTGCACTTCCTGCTTCCTGCTCTGAAACCATGTCAGTCAATCTGCCCTGTGTCACCTCCTTCCCTTTGCAGCCCCCCTGGTCCATCCCACTCACGGACCCCATGGTCCCTTCAGTTGCAGGCTCCCCTTGGCCCATTCTCTTACAGCCCCATGTGGCCCCACCCACCCGTGGGTGCATAAGCCACGCCCAATCACGGGTGCACAAGCCCCACCCACTCACGGGTGCCGTGGGCCACTCAGACCCCCCCGCCCCCCTACAGAAAACTCTGTGGAAACAGATTTTTCAGGCAGAGTGAGAACTCTTTTCCACATAGTGGGAAAGAAGGGCTGTAGATTCCCTTACCTTCTCTGTCAGGACTTCACACAGCAGAGAGGAGGAGGGACATCATGTCTCCCTCACACACTGAGGCTGTGCTTGCCGGCGGCACAGTGCAGGAGAAGCCTCAGGAATGTCACATGTCAGCCTCCCACCCATTAACTTTCTGGTCAGTCATTTCTTTATATCTTGGGCTGTGGAGCACGTAGAAAGGTGGTTGATGGCTCATTTTAAAGGTAGGAAACTGGCCTTTCATTTAAACTCAACTTGTTTGGAGACCACAGTTCCCCTTTAATTCCCTTAGCTATGACATGCTGCGGTCAGAAGTATGGTCCTACTTTTCCCCAGGATGCACTATTGGAATGTCCTGAACAGTAATATCTACTGATTAGTTGTTTAGTATTTCAGACGTACGAAGATGGCAGGACAGTAATGGACTCTATTCTACTTTTCTTTTCAAAGTGCATGCATTTCTGTTGAAGTTCCCTTTAAAAAAGTCCACGGAAACCATTTTTGGGCCGGAACATTAGTCTTCACGTACCTGGGATTTACTGTAGTTAAATTTCTCTGGATTCTCTTCCCGATACAGTCTGAACTGATTCCTGGTACGTTTATCGGCACAAACAGAGTAAGGAGTCTGTCCTGAAGAGTCCCTGGAGAGAGGGGGAAGGTTTAGTGCCTTATTTTCCTATAGGCTACATAGTGCAGATCTGTGTTTGCTACCACAATACTTTGTTTACATTGTTAGAGAACTACGAGTCCCAGTAAGGGAGTGTCAACAAACTTCCGTACCAATGAATTTGAGAAAAATAAACCTAGTCAATGTGTGCAAACAGTCAATACCGTAGACCAGGGTCCCATCCTGCGTCCATTAACAAACGCGCCACCTCCCCGTGACCTGCAGAGGCTGCTACGTGCAGCAGGGTGCGCTCTCCTATGGGCAGACGCTCGTTTACCAGCTGGCCCTCTTTTTTGGAATTCTGGGACAAAGATATTTGCTGGACACAGCCATTTAGGTTCTCCAGGATCTGTTTCAACTTCTCCAAGTCACCAATTTTACAGCAGGTGAACAACGCATTTCGCATTTGGCACATTTCATCTCCTAAGGGAGAGAAAGATAAGATTTCCACTTGCTGCACGTTTATAGAGCTCCCTCTACTGGGCAGAGGATCAATTACAAAGCTCAGATGTCACAACTAAGTTTAAAAGGCCACCCCCATAATTAAATTTTGTATACTAATAGAACATAAAAAACTAAAAAAAACTCTATAATTACGTAGTTCAATACTGATTGTTGAAGGAGATATGCTCACTGATCCGTTCCTCCTCTTCTGAACAATGTGAAAGCGCAGTTAAATAAAAAGTACCTGGGGCAGGGAGGTAGGATTGGTACATTCTACCTCCCAATATTGTTTGTGTGAGGAGAGGCAGCATAAAGTTACTGTTTCTGCCAGTCTTCCTAAGTGCTTCAGCACTATCATTAATACAAAAAGGCCCATGGCACTATCCTGGCAGATGAAAACTATATGTGCTGTAGCTCCTCAGCACAATAATATTGGGAGGTAGGAATAATCAATCCTGCCACTCTGCCCCATGTACTTTTCCTTTTTAAAAGGTTAAAGGGCATCTATACCGAAAAATAGGTTATTTTAAACTGATCATAACTGGAAACTATAATTCTTCCCAACCACCACTGTATCATTTTTTTGTTGATCTGCCCCCTATTTCTTTAGATATCCAATCTAAAACTTCTTATATTTCAGCTGTCAATCAAGTTCCTTGCTCTCAAAAACTATTCTTCTGTGAGTAGTTTTACTGTAGCTGGAATGGTGACAGAGATTTGACAGTTGGAATGCTGTATGCTGTGTGCAGGCTTGACAGTTGATTTGTGGGGAAAAAAAGTCAGGTCAGGTGGAAGTGGGAGTTGTTAAAATAGGGAGGGGGGGGATACTGCTCCTAAACAAAATGTGTGCTGGATTGAAGACATGCAGCAACACACGCAAATTAGAGTAAGTGCTACATGTATTCAATTATAGATTAAGATGAGGCAAAGTCATTTTTTCAGTATAGTGTCCCTTTAATTTGTACAGTATTGTTGTCCTTTAATTACTTTCTATACACACTGACCATGAATACATGTTACACTAGGGTAGAATCATGGACAGTATTTGGTTGTTTGACTCACAATATCCCAGTAACGGTGCAGGGAATAATCTCTCTCACCTTCAGCTAACGTCACCGCTTTGTCTTCCAAACAGTCCATTTCCTCCTCTGGCTTGGCCGGGCTTTCACTATCTGACGGCTCGGAGATAACGTTGCCTTCTGCCTGTCCCAACTTAGTGTCATATTCTGAAACACAAGAACACTAAGATTTTAAATGCAGAACTTGCAACTCTAGCAAGGTAAGTGCCCCCTGCCTGGCTTACTATATATCTTATCAATACACTGTAAGTCTAAAGGGCATGTTCACCCCTTAAATGAAAAAGGTTATATATATAAATCCCCCCCCAAACCCACAATAGTTGGTAAGCCGACAGATGTGGGACTAACCTGTTATGCAGTGAAATGTTCTTCTCCCCCTTCCCTCATTTATTCATTTAAAGTGGCAAAAATACTTATAATCTACAGCCTCCAATCAAATGTTTTTTCATTGCAGTAGACCATTAAAAAGATAAAATTTGATTGGTTTCTGCAGATTCATAGCCTACCAGCTGTGTCTGGGGTCTGTCTTATATGTAGGAAGACACATTCTGATAAAAGGGTTTCTTTCCATTGGCTAGGAGGTGCAGAAAAGACTGAACCTAGTGTGGAGACCGGAAGGAGGGGTGGGCTGGGGTTGTCTCTTAACCAGCAGCTCATGTGGCTTGTTCCATAAGGATCAAGTCACCCCAGTGGTCTTCCTCTAACCAAGGTCCACAGTTAACCACATATCTGTATTTCCATAATTTTCCCCGCCTGTCAGCGTGACGCGTCTCTGTAGAATCCTGCGCTGACCCCAATGTGACTCTCATTGGTTCTACCTGATTCTTTATCTTTTCTCGTATTTTTCTTCTTTTTTCTCCTTTTCTTTTTAGGCTGAACTTCAAACTCACGAAGATCCAGAGTGCTGAGCGTCAGCTCCTCTGTCAAGAGATCTTCCAACACTTCACATTCTTCTTCCTCCTCGGAGACATTAGGGGTGTCTATACAGAAAATTAGAAGGTGATCAACGTGGCAGTTACCTGGGTGCGAAATGCGTGGACGCGCAGTGCAAACTAACCTGGTGAACGATCAGGCGCATCCACCTGTGCTGGTTTCCTTAGCTTCACTTTTTTCACTCTTGTTCCCATAAGTACCGACTCCTCATTGTCTGTGTTAAAGCAAAACACACACATTCTGGGTCACAAAGAATGTCCAAACCCATGTCTACACACGTTGTTAAACTACAAATGTTTGTAAACCATCAGCTGGCTAAGAATGCTGGGATATGTAGTCCAGACACAACAGAACTATTTATAACATATAAGGATATACAGGTCATACAAAGCAGCCTAGGGTTGGACAGATTAAAAATCCCTTATTAGTATTTATAAGAGATCCCCATCCTTAAACACCTTTACCATGACTTACATACCAGAAACTGCTGATTAAAACATTGTATCTGTTGTCCGTTTATGGAATCTGTGAGAGCCGAATTTAAAGATATATGCTTAAAAGAAACCCATGGTGCCTGAACTACATTTCCCGAGAATCTCACTTAAAGATTATGTTGAAATAACCAGTAGATAAAAAACTTCCTCTTTTGATATAGCGAGCTACGCAGATGAATTAAACTAGTGTAATGTTAAAGGGAAACTGTGGTCTCCAAACAACTTTAAATGAAAGGCACGTTTTCCTACCTTTAAAACGAGCCATCAACCACCTCTCTACGTGCTCCACAGCCCAAGATATACAAAAATGACTGACCAGAAAGTTAATGGGTGGGAGGCTGACATGTGACATTCCTAAGGCTTCTCCTGCACAGTGCCGCTGGCAAGCACAGCCTCAGACTCCCTCAGTGTGTGAGGGAGACAGGAAGTCCCTCCCCCTCCCTGCTGTGTGAAGTCCTGACAGAGAAGGTAAGGGAATCTACAGATCTTCTCTTTCACTGTATAAAAAAACAGCCTTTTCAGGCAGAGTTCTCACTCTGGGGGGGGTGGGGGAAGTAGGGGGGGTGTCAGAGTGGCCCACAGCACCTGTGAGCGGGTGGGGCTTAGGCACCCACGAGTGGGCGGGGCCACATGGGGCTGTAAGGGAATGGGCCAACTGGAGGGACCATGGGGTCCATAAGTGGGAGGGACCAGATTGACTGATAGTTTCAGAGCAGGAAGCAGGAAGTGCTGCCATATCACACAAAAATGTAAATATCTTCAAAACTATGTAAAAAAACAATGGAAATAAATTGCAAAAATTCTCAGGGGAGCAATTCCTATCAATTTACCTAAAGTCATTTTTGGACCACAGTTCCCCTTTAAACTGGAACTTCCTCTTTTTGTATTTAATGCTTACAGCTATACAAACAAATGTATCTAGGCCTGAATTGGGGTTGGCTTTAGTAACAAGCTCAAAGATAACCAGTAAAATCTCCAGCAGTCGCTGCCCCTCCTCCAACTTGGTGACTTCAGACATACTCAGTTTGATTAACCCAGGAAGGGTTGATATTCTCCAATTGGATACTTTGTGCTAAATAAAGGGGGGAGTAAAATGTGAATTGAAGTTTTAAGATTGTATTTATTTAGCTTGGACTATAAATTGGGATAAAATGTCCAAAGTGGACCCAGTGTAAAACGAATCATTGCCGTTCCTAGCATGGCCTATCCAATCCACATTACGTTCTGAAATCTGCACACCCAAGACGCACACGCGAGAGAAGGGACGTTAACGACTCCCAGACCTCACCATACACCCTCATGGAGAATAGCTGTGTCTGCACGCGCTGAACCTCTCTGAAAGTAGCTCTGCGGGTCGCAAACGGGATTCCGTGGACTCGTGGATCTTTCCGTGAGATGGGAGAATTCCGACCCATGAATAAGGTTCGGTCAGAGCGCGGAGCCCTGAGATAGACGCCTCTCGCCTCTCTTATATCATCAGACCAACTCTGTAACAGCTGGTGGATGTCCTAGAAATAAAAAGAGAAATCCACAATACAGCACAACATGGGAGGTTCCTATTACACCATTACCTTCCGATTAACCCCTTCAACATCAAAGGATTCTACATTGGACAGGGCTACAGCCACTAGAGGAACCAGGTCCCTTGACATGGTTTGGAATGTGAAACACAAAGTTTAAGTTCCCTAAAAGATTAATGTGCATTATAATGAGTGAATAGTATTTGTTCCCCTATAAACCAGTAAGATTTGACGCTCACTGGTGTCTTCACTGCAGATAACCATCTCGGATCAGGAGCACCCTCTGTAAGGATGTAATCCTAATCTGTCCACAGATTCCAAACAAACCACCATGGTCTACAGGTCTACAAACCAGTAGACCTACACAAGGCTGGACTGGGCTACAAGAACATCAGCAGCTTGGTGAGAAGGTGACAACAGTTGGTGCGATAATTCGCAAATGGAAGACAAACAAAAATACGGTCAATCTTCTCAGTCTGGAGCTCCATGCAAGATCTCCCCTCGTGGAGTTGCAATGCTGCATGGGGAAACTTGGCAATGATCTCAGGGCAGCTTGGACCCTGGTAACCAAGAATACAATTGGTAACACACTACGCCACGAAGGACTGAAATCTTGCATTGCCTACAAAGTCCCCCTGCTCAAGACTTCCCTCTTTGGAGGGGACTGAAGGTTCGAGTTGCCAAACATCAGCCTAGAAACATTACTGACCTCCCATTACAATTATAGACCGGTTCCAATAACCTCCCATTACCATTATAGACCGGTCACAATAACCTCCCATTACAATTATAGACCGGTCCCAATAACCTCCCATTACAATTATAGACCGGTTCCAATAACCTCCCATTACAATTATAGACCGGTTCCAATAACCTCCCATTACAACTATAGACCGGTCACAATAACCTCCCATTACAATTATAGACCGGTCACAATATACCTCCCATTACAATTATAGACCGGTTCCAATAACCTCCATTACAATTATAGGACCGGTTCCAATAACCTCCCATTACAATTATAGACCGGTTCCAATAACCTCCCATTACAATTATAGACCGGTTCCAATAACCTCCCATTACAATTATAGACCGGTTCCAATAACCTCCCATTACAATTATAGACGGTTCCAATAACCTCCCATTACAATTATAGACCGGTTCCAATAACCTCCATTACAATATAGACCGGTTCACAATAACCTCCATTAATATGACGGTCCAATAACCTCCATTACATTATAGACCGGTCCAATAACCTCCCATTACATTATAGACCGGTTCCAAAATAACCTCCCATTACAATTATAGACGGTTCCAATAACCTCCCATTACAATTATAAGACCGGTTCCAATAACCTCCCATTACAATTAAGACCGGTCACAATAACCTCCCATTACAATATAGACCGGTCAAAAGAACCTCCCATTACAATTATAGACCGGTCCATAACCTCCCATTACAATTATAGACCGGTTCCAATAACCTCCCATTACAATTATAGACCGATGTTCCAATAACCTCCCATTACAATTATAGACCGGTTCCAATAACCTCCCATTACAATTAAGAACGGTTCCAATAACCTCCCCTTACAATTATGACCGGTTCCAATAAACTCCCATTACAATTATAGACCGGTTCCAATAACCTCCCAATTACAATTATAGACCGGTTCCAATAACCTCCCATTACAATTATAGACCGGGTCCATAACCTCCCATTACAATTAGACGGTTCAATAACTCCCATTACAATTATAGACCGGTTCCAATAACCTCCCATTACAATTATAGACCGGTTCCAATAACCTCCATTACAAATAGACCGGTTCCAATAATCTCCCTTTACAATTATAGACCGGTTCCAAAACCTCCCATTACAATTATAGACCGGTTCCAATAACCTCCCATACAATTATAGACCGGTTCCAATAACCTCCCATTACCAATTATAGAACGGTTCCAATAACCTCCCATTACAATATAGACCGGTTCCAATAACCTCCATTACAATTATAGACGGTTCCAATAACCTCCCATTACAATTATAGACCGGTTCCAATAACCTCCCATTACAATTATAGACCGGTTCCAATAACCTCCCATTACAATAAGACGGTTCCAATAACCTCCCATTACAATTATAGACCGGTTCCAATAACCCTCCATTACAATTATAGACCGGTTCCAATAACCTCCCATTACAATTATAGACCGGTTCCAATAACCTCCCATTACAATATAGACCGGTTCCAATAAACCTCCCATTACAATTATAGACCGGTTCCAATAACCTCCATTACAATTATAGACCGTTCCAATAACCTCCAATTAAATTATAGACCGGGTTCCAATAACCTCCCATTTACAATTATAGGACCGGTTCCAATAACTCCATAAATTATAGACCGGTTCAATAACCTCCATTACAATTATAGACCGGTTCCAATAACCTCCCATTACAATATAGACGGTCCAATAACCTCCCATTACAATTATAGACCGGTTCCAATAACCTCCCATTACAATTATAGCGACCGGTTCCAATAAAACTCCCATTACAATTATAGGGACCGGTTCCAATAAACTCCCCATTACAATATATAGACCGGTTCCAATAACCTCCCATTACAATTATAGGAACCGGTTCCAATAACCCCCATTACAATATAGACCGGTTCCAATAACCTCCCATTACAATTATAGACCGGTTCCAATAACCTCCCATTACAATTATAGACCGGTTCCAATAACCTCCCATTACAATATAGACCGGTTCCAATAACCTCCCATTACAATTATAGACCGGTTCCAATAACCTCCCATTACAATTATAGACCGGTTCAATAACCTCCCATTACAATTATAGACCGGTTCCAATAACCTCCCATTACAATTATAGACCGGTTCCAATAAACTCCCATACAATTATAGACGGTTCCATAACTCCCATTACAATAAGACCGGTTCCAATACCTCCCATTACAATTATGACCGGTTCCAATAACCTCCCATTACAATTATAGACCGGTTCCAATAACCTCCCATTACAATTATAGACCGGTTCCAATAACCTCCCATTACCATTATAGACCGGTTCCAATAACCTCCCATTACCATTATAGACCGGTTCCAATAACCTCCCATTACAATTATAGACCGGTTCCAATAACCTCCCATTACACATATAGACCGGTCACAATAACCTCCCATTACAATTATAGACCGGTTCCAATAACCTCCCATTACAATTATAGACCGGTTCCAATAACCTCCCATTACCATTATAGACCGGTTCCAATAACCTCCCATTACAATTATAGACCAGTTATATCTGTATCAGAGGGAATACTTACAAACACAGCATTGGATGAAATACTTTTTGTGTGTTCCTTACCGCGATCAGAGCTGCCTGGTTATATCTCCTGAGAGTGGCCCCCGCTGATTTGGGCATGTGACTTCGGTTCTGGGCGTCGTGCAGGCCCTGGGAAGTTCCCCTCTTGGCACGTACCGTGTAGCGATGGAACGTTTTATGCTTGAGAACCTCTTTTCTGAGAAAGTCAAACACAATGAATGAAGTTTTGCATTGGGAAGAGACTAAATCAATTCCATTTCAAAGAGGAACGAGGCATCTCACCCTCTATAGACAGCACCTGCAAAGTGTCCCCCACCAGACATGAGAATTACAAACACTGGCTGGTCTTGAAGACTCCTCACACAGCTCATTAAATCCTCTGCCTGAACCTCAGTGTCCTAGAATCCGAGAGAGAAAAATACCCAATAGACAAACACAACTGGAAAATATTGTAGTTTGTAGATTGATGAACACACTTACCTTGATTTCCTCCAAGACACAGCGGAAGACAGAGATCAGCTGCCCCTGTCGGTTCCTGAAGAAGACTCTCTGCGATCGTTCGGACTGACCAGATGGTGGCGCTGATTCACCACCAGACCTAGGGGAAGCCTCCAAATCCTCATCATCCGAACACTCGGTGTCAGAGCCAGAAATGCTGGAAACATCACCTGGTAGAAGGCAAACAAAGGAAATGTTACTGCAACACAGATCATCTGTCTCTGGTTATTATCTGCAACATCCTCTTCCTTTTAAATTCTCAGCATTATGGGAAATATTTTTAGTGATAGAAATTAAAGGGCATGTCCACCCTTAAAACAAAATACTGGTCACTTGTCAGTTACCTACCCCCAACCCTAACTAATATTTACAGCACATTATTCGAAGTATTACTCACCAGATATTTAAAGGGCATGTCCACCCTTTAAATAAACTTTTGATATGCGATAGGGTTTGCTTACCCAGCCCCAACCGCATTAATCTTATTTGCAGAAACTCCCCCGATCTTTACTTACCTTCCCTCTATCCTCCACCGCACTGCCCGGCCCTCTGCTTGCATGGAACTGAGAGGCAGTTCAGAACAGCGGAGGATAGAGGGAAGCTAAGTAGAGATCGGGGGAGTTTCTGCAAATAAGATTAATGCGGTTGGGGTTGGGGGAGCAAGCATTACCACAAATTAAAAGGCTTTAATGCTAGTGGGAGGGAGACCAAAACAGGAGGGAGAGGGAGGGCTGCTCAGAGCATGCCACAAACCTCTCAGAGGAAGCCTCAGAGGAGGAAACAATTTCCTCCTCTGCTAGGCTCCTGGTGGCCAGTTTTCTGGACTTTGGAGGAACATTACAGGAGAACCATTTGGATCTGGGATGTGAGGTAAGGATTTTTCTACACTACACAGTGGGGCCAGTAGTGGGTTAAATTATAATTTTGGGGGTGGACATGCCCTTTAAGAATTATTGCCCCCATTCTGGCAGAGTAAGATGGCTCCTCCCTCTATGCAGTCAATCAGATAACTGACTACTCATCAGCTTTTGTTTTAAGGGTGAACATGCCCTTTAATTAATACGTTTTTACATTTTTCATTTCTGCCTCTGAATTAAGAACCTACAGTAACTTTCCCTGCATTCTATTCGAGACCAACAAGCCTCTGACTGTCGATACATAAATGTCCTAGCTAAGGTTCTATGACAGCTGGAGGGCCACCATGGAGTATTGCATTTTAATAAACTGCATTCAGTTTTGAACGGATATAACCTATTTACTATTTAAGGAAGAAATCTAATGCTGGAACAGACCCCACCGGCTTGTAGTTAACTGGATACATGGAAACGTTTCATTTCCATAATGATCAGTGTTACCTGCCTGGGACTTCTCCTGGAAATCTTCCTCACTAAGTAGGGCAGATCCTTTAATTCTCCGTTTCAGATTAAAACGATGCCAGTCCAGAGTATAATGCTCCTTCTGAAACACAACACATTCTTTAAATGAAACAGCTAAATGCTGTGAAAAATCCTTATAAGATGTTACAATCCCGTGTAACGTGCCGTGCTTCCTAATATGCCATAGTGATTTCTGGGGTGAATCATTTCTAATACAATATACCCAAAAGGGTAATTGGATGTGATGTCATCTGTTACAACCATGACTGACAGCTGTTTACATGGAAGTATCGGTCGATTGGGCTGAAAAATCTGCCCGTGTAACCCACGCAGTATTTTAACTATTTTACTTTAAGTAGCCACTACACATGTATACATTTTCAGCAACAATATTAAATGAAGATGGGATCCCTCTGTATATATCCATTCATTGGGTAAGAGTTAAATGTCATCAATCCCATCACTGTATGTGAGTATAATTCAAAAATAAAGCAATCGCTGCCCCATTACCATTTATTTAAAAGTTAATAATTAATAAAAAATAAAACTTGTGAACTTTAGCAGTTAAACCCAATGTCACAATCCACCCTCCCATCTATTAATCATGGTTCGACCTTTGTCTCCACAGTCATATTTTGCTTTGCGTTTGTTTATGTCGCGCTGAGCTGTTCTGTGTTCACAATAAAGGGGACTGTAGACTGAATGATCTAGACATTATAGAACGCTAAGGTTGAAGGGAAAGTTCAGCACAAATATACATCATTTCACTAACTATAATCTGCCCATTCGGTAATCTCTCTGTATATAAATAAATGTTTCCAAAGTACTTACTTCCTGTTGGTATGGTCTCAGACCATGGGTGGATTCAGTTGCTCAGTAGAGATCTGAGCATGTTTCACCCACCCAACAGCCAATCAGTAGAAATTACTGTTTGGAACATTCCAAGGAAGTGATGCATCCTGGGAAAAAGAACTTGCAATTACAGCTCACTACTGATCCCAGCTAGAGATGGACGAACTTCTGAAAGTTCGGTCCGTTTTCCGAACTTTCAAACTATATGAAAGTTCGAAAACGGACCCATTGAAGTAAATGGGAGTCAAATAGTTTGAAAAGTTCGAATGAAATACAATTAAAATATCAATGGTAACTTAATGTAAATGGCTGTGGGACCTGGGAAATGGTCTGGGGAACAGGTTCGAATATCCAGGACTTTCGAAAACTTGGTTTTACTCTCACGCACGGTACTTTCGAGCTATCGCGTTCGAACATTCGATAATTATCCCATAAATTACTCGAGGATTCAATATTTACTCGCGTATTGTCATAATAGACATTTTACTTGCGTATTCGTTAATTCGATATTTACTCGCGCCTCAATAATTATCGAAAGTCCAGAAAATAATGAAAGTCCGAGAAATCCAGGTCCGGGGTAGTACGAGAAGTCTTTTCGAACTTGAATAGTTTGACTCGAACTCGGGTTCGAGTTCTAGTCCATCTCTAATCCCAGCAATCATAGCAAAGGGGATGAAATCAACTGTTTTTTCAAAAATGAAGACAATATGTAAAAATCTAATATGGATCATTTATTTTTTTTCTTTAGAGACAAACAGACAAGATGTTGTGGTTTCAACCAGAAATGCAGATACACACACACTCTATCATTCCAAATTCAGTTTCACCTGTTCATCTCGGCTGTCAAATGAACATTGACAGAACGAACAGCACATCCTTTCCGAAACCTCCAACACTCCAATGTCCTCTCTCTGTGGGACTTCTAAATATATAAAATAGAAATTTAGAGCCTATAAGGTAAGACAAAGACACCATGATCATCTTTTGCAATAACGACTGACTTTAACATTCTGCTATTTCTGTTTTTATAGAAAATGGACATCTTATAGCTGTTATTAAAGGGTAACTGTGGTCTCTAGGACCTTAAAAAAGGTCTCTAGCTTCTCTGGATCTTCAAGTTATAGGCTTGTAAAGTTACGCATCTTTGTCTGTCCTGACTGTCTGAATCTGGGACAGTCACATGATGTGCTGAGTAAGAAGCCCCACCCCAAAAAAAACCTCTATTTTCTGAAGCTACAGACCTATAACCATTCTCAGTTCTATCCTCTACCTACGGACATCTTAGGGAGCTAAGAGGGCCCACCAATCTCCCTAATAGTACAGTTTTTAAACAGCTGATTGTGAGTACTTAAGTACACGCAATTAAGACTGCCAGTCTGGTACAGTAGTATAAAACAGCTGATCGCACGCACCTATACTTTTGTACACACAATCAGCTTTTTAAAAACTGCTGAACCTGGGAGATTGGGTAGAAGAGGGTGTGTCAGGGGTCTAGCTGTAAAGCTGTGGAGGGGCCAGGGCTCCTTCAGTTTTGCTCCTGAACTTTGGATAGACTGCACTTGTATAGAGTACACAGTTCTCCTTTAAAGGACCACTTAACCATTTCCCTCTGAATCTAGAATTGTATTGTGGGAAGGAGAAAGTCATTAAAGGGGAGCTATAGTGAAAATACATTTTCTTAAATAAACACTAAATGAAACTTATAACTTTCTGTTTTTTAAAAAGCATCCTCCCGGTCATCCCAGCTATCTTCATGCGCATGCCCATTATATGATATCTGCATGCGCGTGTTCATTACATGATATCTGCATGCGTGTGTCCATTACATGATATCTGCATGCACGTGCCCATTAAATGCTATCTGCATGCGTGTGCCCATAATAAGCATAATAAGGCCTGTCAGAGACGTGCATCTACTGGGCTACAGAGCTGTCAGTTGTTACAATATTTCTTTTTGATTTGACACATAGGTTCAGGGGTGTAACAGTTAATTTGGGGGTTCAGATTTCCCTTAAATCAGCCGGAAGTGGTACAATTTCCAGTTACCGGACAGACTGAGCCCCGAGTTAAACTATTTTATTTTCTTATAAACTATTTCATTGTACCTGAGGGCTGGACATGGAGATTTTCATCCTCACGCACATTTGCGCTGTTGACTGAAATTCCAGCCAGCAATGGGCTCTCGGCGGTCAATTCAAATAACGAGTTCGCCTGCGCAGCACGGGACCTGCGGGAGACAATGTCAAACAATTCATTTTCTACTGGTTTATGGTCACTTTTGAAAGGGAAGTTGTTAATGTTTCTTTTTAACATCAATTTGAATGCCGACGGGAAACGTATTTTAGTCTTAACTTCCCCTTTAATTTTTGGTAAAGGAAAACTAAGATAAATTAGTTTGAAGCCTTGGAATATTATAATATTATCTAATTTATTATTCAGCTAGTTAATAAAAGACAGGTCCCAGTCTGATGTTAAATGCCACCCCCTAGATCATGGATCCTCAAGCTATGTCCCTCCAGATGTTTGAAAACTACAACTCCCAGAATTCCTTTACTATAGCTGGAAAGTTTACTAATGCTGGGAGTTGTAGTTTTCTAACATCTGGAGGGCCATAGCTTGAGGATCCATGCCCTATTCTAATGGTAAACATTTCACACAGGCAGAAATACTAAATAGTGATTTAATCTATAAATAAAGGCATTGAGTAATGGCGCAAACCCCAATCAAAGGCCCATGTAGGGCTTTACATGATTTAAATTAAATGATTTGACTTTAGAAGAGGAAAGAACAATCTCACCCTTTCATGCTGCCCACACTTTGCTTCCCAAATTCCGGGTACGACGTCACTTCCGCCAGTTCTCCCCTTCAAACCATTAACCTCAACCCGACTCAAAACAAAACAGACACGCCCCCTAATTTACCACGATGCATCGGATTGATCAGAACTAGGTCCCCTGCACCAAGGGCGCCAGCTGATTGGATCGCGGTCCTGTCAAGAACATCTGAGGGGAAGCTCCTGGCTGCCTGTATAGAATATAGAGGTGCGGCCGTCAGGGAAGAAGGAATCGGGTTCCCGGTGATAATGATCTTTTTCCCCATAGACACAGTGTAGATATTACAGGGATGTAGCCAGGGGCCCTGAACACCACAGGGGCCACACATGCCAGTAAGTAGAATGGGTCCCAGTGAAACCACACACAGTGTAATACCTGACAAGCCCGTACCCTCCGTCCTCACGTATATACTCGAAGCCCATACTGTCCCTCCATTTAAATGACAGACCTCTCTGTCCATTCCTATATCCGCCGACACCGACTCTTCCACTTCCTCAACCCTTGGTCCCTGTCCCTTTACTCGACACAGCCCCTCCTGCTGTCACTCCCTTATACTCTGCACAGCTCCTCCTGTCCCTAACATCCTTACATGACAGCCCCCGCCTTGTCCCCCCTCCCTTATACCGGACCGCACCTCCGCGCCTCACTTTTTTTACAGTACAGACATTCCTGGCCCCTCCCTATACAACGGATTCCCAGCCCCTTTGTCCCTCCCTTTTACCCTGACAAGGCCCTCATGTCACACTCCTTACTGATCAGCCAAGCCCCTGTCCCTCACATTATACTCACCGAAAGCATCATGTTCCTAACCTATCTTACACTGAAGCCCTCTGTCCCTCCTTTTCCGACTACCTTGTATATGCCTCAGTACCCATACACCTTATAGCTCTGACTAGCACTCCCTTCCGCCGATAATCTGACCAGCCCCTCCTGTCCACCATTCCCCTTTCACTTGACAGACATCCGTAGACTCAACTTACTGAAAGACCGCCGCCCTCACCTGTACTGAAAGCCATTCTCCGGTTAACTCCCTCTCTGCCTACCTGACCAGCCTCCTGTCCATCCCATTTTTCCTACCTGAACACGCCCCCTCATGTCCCTCCCTATACTCTCCCCCCCGCTCTCATCGACACGTCCATAAGGTCCCTCCTATATTTTCCTGACACGACATCCCCTGGCCCTCCCTTATACAGGACAGCCTATCTCTGTTTTTTTCTTTTTTTTTTTCTTCCATCCCTTTACCTGACAGCAGCCCTCCTCGTCACCTCCCTAACCTTACCGACAGCCCTCCCGTCCCTCCCTATAACCCTGCCAGCCCTCCGTCCCTCCTTGCCGAGCCCTCCACCCCTATACCTGAATTGCCCCCTCCAGCAGGGCCCTTTCCTACATTGTACCTGACAAGCCTCATCCTGTTCCCTCTTTACCTTTAACCGACTAGTTACCTCACTGTTCCCCCTACCAACCTATATCTCTTTGACAGCCTCCTGTCCCTCCCTTACTGACAGCCCTCCTGTTCCCCTTTACCTGACAGCCCTCCTGTCCCTCCCCTTTAACTGATAGCCCTCATGTTCCACCTATCCTATGTTCCTGAATACCCGCCCTCCTCCCTGCCTCCCTCCCTCCTACTGATCAATGCCTCTGTTCCTCCCCCCAACCCATGAAAGCCCTCCTGTCCCTCACTATACCTGACGGCCCTCCTGTCCCTCACTATACCTGACGGCCTCCCTGTCCCTCACTATACCTGACGGCCTCCCTGTCCCTCACTATACCTGACGGCCTCCCTGTCCCTCACTATACCTGACGGCCTCCCTGTCCCTCACTATACCTGACGGCCCCCCTGTCCCTCACTATACCTGACGGCCTCCCTGTCCCTCACTATACCTGACGGCCTCCCTGTCCCCCTACTAATACCTGCACTGCGGCCCTCCTGTCCCTCACTATACCTGACGGCCTCCCTGTCCCTCACTATACCTGACGGCCTCCCTGTCCCTCACTATACCTGACGGCCTCCCTGTCCCTCACTATACCTGACGGCCCTCCTGTCCCTCACTATACCTGACGGCCTCCCTGTCCCTCACTATACCTAATACCCTCGATAAAGATGCGGGACACACAAAAAAGATGTTTGAAAGATGGACTCTGCTGTCATTATCAAAGGTGAGGATACACAGTCCCAAGGTTTCCCTATTAAGAGATATCAGGGCTTATCCACGGCATATAAAACGGCTTATACCAGCATTATACACGGATTATACACGGCTTATACACAGCATATACACGGCTTATAACGCTTATTACAAAGCCATATACACGGCATCACACGGCATATACACGGCTGACACGGCCTGCTACATGGCCTATTCACGGCTTATTAACACAGATATATACATGGTATATAAACAGCCGATACAGGCTTATAAACAGCATATACACGACCTCTTATACACGTTATATACCCAGCAAATAACACGGTATAAGGCCTATACACGGCCTATACACAGCTATACAAGGTATATATGCAGATATACACGGTATATACACAGCATATACACGGCTATACACAGCTTAGTACATGGCCATTCACGGCATTATACACGGTATATACATGGTATAACACAGCAAAAAATAAACGGGCTTATAAACAGCATATCGGCTTATAAACAGCCACTATACACGACTTATACACGGTAGATAAACAGCCTATACACCGCATTATACACGGGATTACACGGGCAAAAATACACGGTATATGGCCTATACAGGACGATACAAAGGCTATACATGGTATAATGCAGCATATACACAGACTATACACGGTTATTACACTGCTAGACACGGGCCTATACCAGCATAACATTGGTATATACACGGCATAGGGAGAAACCTCTGGGACGTGTTTCCCTTGACATGGCCGGATACCTATAGGGATGCTACTGTGTGAGGTAACTTTCCGGGTCTTTCCCGAACGACTTATGGGCAGACCGAACGGTCAGTTGCAGTGCGCTCGTTTTTTTGGGAAAAACCACCACACACAGTTGCCGGATAACACGAATAACCGTCTGTACTGGGTGTACCTAGCGTAACCGTTAGGACCAAATCTATCAAAGTATCGAATTTGGGGATGGATTCGGAGGTAAATATATCGGCTTGTGTGGATCCGAGTCGCCTTCAGCAGTGGCTGGGCATAGCATGAACTTCCGTTATCTTAGGCAAATATCTTCTATAGGTTAAAAAGTAAATAAATAGTTAACCATTGCCACTTATGGAAGCTTGTATAACATAACTTTATTATGCTGTCAGGGGCGGACTTCCAGAAAAACGTATCAAGCCGGTTACAACAAGCTACGATTACGATGCCCCCCCTTCGAGGCGGAGACACCACAGATAAATTAGACAAAAATTACGCGACGTGCTCAGTCAGGTGAGCTAATTCCCACAGGCCAGGGGAGGGCGGCAATCAATAGGAAAGCATGCCCTACTTGTTCGGGGAGAAGAGATGCAAGTGGAGGATAATGAAGTGAACTTCGATCTCGGCACAGCCTTGCAATACATACTAAATAGTGTATTTAAAGAAGGGATGTTGGGAGTGGCCCTGCTAGCCATCTAGGGGAGAGGAATGATAAAAATCTAGCCTGGGAACAGCGCTAAGACCTACCTTTTGGTATTACCAGAAATCCTTGTTGCCAGTTAATGTGTTTTAAATTCATGCCCATTTTAATTATAGTTGCACCAGTACCCCAAGGTCAGTTCATCCACCAAACTCAGAAACTCCTTAGGCTCTGTGCTTTGAAGAATGAAGAAGGGAACCTTGTAACTGTAAATTTGATGGAAGGCTTATGACTGTGGGTGATGGGAGTGGCCTGTTTGGTTTGCTGAATATCCCACATTAATATTCCCGTCTCAATTTGGAAGATAGGGAGTTGGTGGATTTTCTGGATATTTTTACACCTTCACACCCAGATGGAGACGCGTATCAGTTGACCTTTTGAAGATGTAAACCAGGTAATTTTGCTTTGGGGGTTGGTGGGTTTGGGGCATCAGCTAATCCTGTCTTTTGTTATTCCAGTATTTTGGATTTGTGCAGTACAGGACGCGGTTACCAGAGACGTTATGACCACCACTTCCACTTTCAACGTGCTCAATGGTTCCACACAGAGCCTACTAAATTTGCTATCGACGGCGGTAAGGGAAAACCTTCACTCCACATCTAAACTGGCATTATACTCTCTCTGGTTTAAAGAGTAACATTGGTAAACATAAGGCTGTTACACACCATGCCAATATTATGGTCGATCGGACCGATAATTCGGGTATTGTCAAGCAGGCGGAAATGATCGCATGGGTTTTCGTGCACCGAAAACGTTCTCCGAATGGAAAGCCACGTCCGATCGCGCAATCCTCTGTGGCATTGTCCTGTCCTCATGGGCAGTAAAACAGTAGGCCCGGCACATTGCTGCAGACAAAGTCCGTCCTCTGGCGCCAAAACGGTAGGAAAGAGATGACAGTCAGTCCGGAGGAAAACCATTGCATGGTTGCCGGTACCTTGCTTTACACTGCTGCCTGGTGTTACGGATTGGGATAGACTGAGTGGGAGGACGAGGACATAGCCATACACTGCACCACAGGGCAGGTATAGAAGGATAGAATTGTGGACTTGGAGAGAGGATTATTGCTCCAGAATCTAGAAGATTATTTTATCACTAGATCAGCATCTGCGTCGGTCTTGACAGGGAGATCTAACCCAGAGCGGAGAATCTTAACGTTTACAATAATGATGGTAAATCGGTTAGCGCGGCGTAAAAGACAGGAGCGTGCTTGTGCATTCCCCATTAACATCTCTGCAGGGTTTGTAGCTGTAGCAGTGGCTCACAGGCAAAGTACTTACACTAAAGGGCTTGTGGGTCACCCCCCCAATCTCAGTGGAAGAGCTCACTGCTGGGTGATCTGTCTGGTCTTACAGTTAAACGGGCTCTGTGGGTCTCCCCCCCCTATCAGTGGTAGAGCTCCATGCTGGGTGATCTGTCTTGTCTTTACAGTAACAGCTTGGGGGGTTCCTCCCACCCCAATTCAGTGGAAAGAGCTCACTGCGGGTGATCGGTCTGTGTTTACAGTAAAGTCTCTGTGGGTCCTCCCCCCCCCCTAATCGTGCGTAGAGCTACTGCTGGGTGATATGTCTGTTGTCTTTACAGTAAACGGGCTCTGTGGGTGTCCCCCCCCCCCCATCAGTGGAGAGCTCACTGCGGGTGATTGTCTGTGTCTACAGTAAAACGGGCTATGTGGGTCCTCCCCCCCAGCACAACCCCCCCCACCCCCCCCACCAAATTCAGTGGAAGAGCTCACTGCTGGGGATCGGTCTGTCTTACAGTAAAGGGCTTTGTGGGTCCCTCCCCCCCCAATCAGTGGTAGAGCTCACTGCTGGGTGATCTGTCATGTGGCTTACAGTAAATGCTCTGTGGGTCTCCCCCACAACTAATTCCAGTGGTAGAGCTCACTGCTGGGTGATCTGTCTGTGTCTTGACAGTAAATGGGCTCTGTGGGTTCACCCCCCCCCCTAATTCAGTGGTTAGAGTCATGCTGGGTGATCGTCTGTGTTACAGTAAACGGCTCTGTGGGTCCTCCCCCCCCTAATTCAGTGGTAGAGCTTCACTGCGGGTGATTGTCTGTGTCTTACAGTAAACGGGCTTGTGGGTCCTCCCCCCCTTAATTCAGTGGTAGAGCTCACTGCTGGGGGGACTCGGTTGTGTTTACAGTACACGGGCTCTGTGGGTCCTCCCCCCCCTCTTCAGTGGTAGAGCTCAATGTGGGGATCTGTCTGTGTCTTACAGTTAACGGCTTTGTGGGGGTCGGTTCCCCCCCCCCCCTAATTCAGTGGTAGAGCTCACTGCCTGGGTGATCTGTCTGTGTTAAGTAACGGGCTCTGTGGGTCCTCCCCCCCCCCCTAATTCAGTGGTAGAGCGTCACTGATGGTGATCTGTCTGTGATCCTTTGTAAGATATATGTGATCCAGAAGTTAGGGAAAATACAGGACGAATCACTCAATGTTGTAATCGGTACCATTAAACAACCACTGGTCGACAACCTATATTAGATGCTAAGGGTTGTAAAGGCTGAGGGACACACCAGAGTCTTGTGTATCTACACTCAGTTCTAAGCATCTCGCTATGTAAATATAAGGAGACCGTTCGAGGACTGACGCTTTGCCACGACTGGAAAATTTTTCAGGGACAGCCTGGTTTACAATGAAATGTTCGGGAATGTCCCTTTATTCATTAATGTGAGTAAATCGATCTTCAAAATTCTGACTTTTTCCCCTGCTTGCTGGGCCCCCTGCGGGTTATCTGAAGTACAAAAAACCCACAAACCTAGGTGTGTTATGTGCAAGTGTAAAATGGTCCACATAGACATGAGTAATGGAGCCAACCAATGGCACAAACGGAGCTTCGCTCCTTCATGCAACACGTCACAATTTAACCACAACTACTGCCATGTGCTGAGTATTTATACAGGGAAACAAGAGTTCAATATTACGTAACAAACAAAATGTTACAATATAATTAACTTTATATACACCCACAAACACACCTTTGTACTTTATACGGGATGTCATAGATCATGGGGACATGGGTAATATCCTTTAATTATAATATTCACATATAATGATTATCATAATAGTACAATTAGGATTTACGTGTGTGGGGAGGGTCACGTTATCATCCACCTTGCTGTAAAACATCTATGGACAGTCGCCGCCAATAGATCAGATTTCTATGGGACAAGGTTCCAGAAAAAGTCCGGGGCGATTTAAAACATCCCTTCAAATGGCCACACCATCGGGCGCATTCGTGGGTGTGTACGCTTAAAGCTGAGGCCACACTGAAACGGCCATGGAGTCTCGTTACCGCTCGGATTGTGCCCGGCGATTAATGTGCGTTTGCGCGTTTTGCGCTTTTGCCATTTTCCCATTGCCCGATTGCATTCACGCATCACAATGGTGACCGCATGCCTGCCAAACGTGAACAGACGTGCATCGGCATGTGGAATAGGAAATTCACGGGACTTTTCCCGTTTCCATCAATCAGTAGGTCAGCCGGTGTATATCTTCGCACAATGTTATCCCAATCATCATTCCCAACTTGATATTGGGTCCAGATTTAGGACGCAAAGGATAGATTTTTTTTTTTTTTTTTAGCACAATTGCTTGATCGCTGAATTAATAAATTCCGTGGTATTACCATTTAATTGTTCCAATTACCAATTGGTAAATTGTCAAGCAGAATTTTTCTTTGATGTGAGCTGTGTTGTACCAGACATTTAAGTTGAACTGTGTTCCATAAAAGTGCCACTCATTAAGAGTTTTACTCCGACAGGTCAGAGTGAGCTGTGACATCCCCAGCCACCAAAAAAGGATTGCAAAACAATGGTATACTGGTAACAAAAAGAATCGTATTTGGGGGGATGGTTTTTATAACGCAGCTACTACAAAGACACGTGCAGAGTAGAAGAGATCTTTAACAGGGCCCCCGATACTTTGGATTGACAACATCTAGGGACATCTTCCTAGGATTCTTTAAATGGTCTAAGCACTTCCCTTTAAACTAATTCTTTGTACACCGGGTAAGTTCTCATTTGGTTAAACCCCATCGGTAGTTGTCTGATGGAAGTTATACGGCTGAATTCCCGCATGATGATCCATGGCCCATCCGATTGTGGTGAACGATTTCAACCATATCTGCTTATTGAAAGGCCAAAACCAAGGTGCTTGGTGATGAATATTATTTTTGTTGCACACGCTGTAAAAGTTCTCTTTCTTTCTCAGCGTTCAGAAAAACCCTTCTTCGGCATACCATTCCATTGTCGGTGATTCGGATTAGGTATTTAAAGGTCTCCTAGAGAGGGGACAACGTGGAGCAAGATCCTGGGTGCAGGTAAGCCATCGATTGGATAGAGTTCTGGCGAGAAATGGGAAGAATTACCTTGGGGCATCTTTCATGACTTTAAGGTAAGGTATTGATACTCCGCCGCAACGTTGCTAAACGAGAATGTTTGTTATAACCCAAACCTTTTTCTTGCCGCCAGTTTAGGTTTGGTGACCAACTTGAATTAGGGGAAGAAGTCCTTAGGCCGGCGGTTTATTCATTGGAACATGGACGGTCCATTCAGAGGGGTTGGGCCTCACATCAGTTTTTTCTAGTATGACTCTCCACGGGCCTTCCTGTCTATAGTGGGACACTCCAAAATTAAACACTAGCGGACACGTTTTCTTAAGTCTGCAGCACGGGGCAAAGTCAATTGTTTGATGTATCATCAATTATAATCTTCGCTATGTCATTGGTGTAATGGCTGAGGGAACCATATGGAATATTGTTTATAATGTAAGATTTATACCTTTAAACCACCCCCCTATTTGATGCATGCAGGGGAGGAACTAACTGCTAGTACCTTACCATTACTTTAACTCAGATGACTAGCAGCTAATAATACCTAAGGGATGCACCTAGTCGGCTTGGTGTGTCCAGGAATTGACAATGGGAAGACACGCCCTTACAAGAGGGGGGGGGGTATTGTGTCTTCCTGAGTGGCCAGGACTGGGGACTTGGGGAGAGGGTGGGGCTTAGTAGAAGTTTTATGACCTGATGGTGATTGAATTCCTTGGGGGCTTCGGTATCTTTATATTTTTAAGATGGAGGAATTTAATATAGAACATGGATTCCTCGGCTAACTCTCATGTTCATCTTACTTTAGGGCCAAGTGTGGAGAAAGGAATTTAACCTTGGCAGGTACTGGGCAGCCCGAGGGCACAAATCCACAACTGTTATGTTTCCAGTGAACATCTTGAAGCTGGGAAAACACGGTGTGTTCTAGCGTAGCAAGCCCCTGCGGGACCCCCCATCTGTGATGGTTATAGACAAACCCATTTTAAACTGCTTACTGTGTATAAAAGCACTCATCACTTTGTAAAGAAGGTGTTAGTGGTTAATACTAGTCTATATTCATTCTTCAGGTTCCACCTTCTCCTCCCTTGGGTAGAATGTCTGTTCTGTAATCCATTCAGTCTTGGGATAAACACAGTACACGATGCTCCTAGCCAATAAACCAGCCATGTTACAGCTCCCACATTAGCTTGGACTATCTGAGGTTCTGACCAGCCAAGAAGACGCAACCTTAAATTATTTGTTTATAACTTAAATCAGCAGGTTCCATACACACAGATACAAACCTAAATTCTAGTTAATTGCCTTTAAAAACACAGAAAACCTATTCAACAGTCTCAGTCGCAGGTGCCCTTGAAGAATCATTTGCAAAACCAATAAATTTACAAACCAATAACAGATCTGGTTTTTAGTTCTGTGCCAGGAGTTTCCCGCCTCTCCTACATGTCGATTGGTTCTTTTGCAGCAATTGCTAAGCAGGTCATGATGAATTGAATTACCGAATGGCCCAAACCAGGGATTTGCAGGAATTTAGGTTGGTAAGTTGGACGTGGGGCATATTTTTAAAAAGGCAGACCATCACAATTTCTGATGTTGCCCAGTTAACGTCCACACATCGTACTGTTGATGGACTATAAAATAACTTGTGGTCATATACATGGGCTGCCACTTTTTTAAGCTAACCGTGGTATCAGGGGGTTCTGATACAGTGGGTTATTAAATATGCCCCAGGGTTTGGCCAGCAGCCACACTCAGATCTAATCATACACACAGCAAGTACAAATGTAGCGGATGAATTTAAGTTAAAGGGAATAGTTCTCTGAGAAAGTGAGCTATTCCTTATTGCATTAACTGAAGAACGGAAGGTAAAGGATCATTCGTGACCTGTTAGGAGCCGACGGTGAATTGCCGCAATAGGTAAGTTTCTGTAGCTTTGCTCCTGTTAGATTAATTGAGAAACAGGAAAGTCGGCATACGGTAACTTCATTACCCACGCTTCTTGAATTAAGGAGCAAATCAATTACTGAGTGGAACCTATTTCCTTATGCAATGTATCCATTCCAGGTTCATTACATGCGGAATCACTTGAGCGTAATTCATTTAGACATCATTCCACTTAAGAACACTATCTTTTGAAATATGACTTGTGGCTATCAGACATTGAAAGAGTTTCATCTTTCCAAGAAATAAAAGGAAAAAAAAATAAAATTTTGATTTGGTGCCTGCAAAACAAAACTGAGTAGTTTGTAAACGCTAATTAAAGTAATACGGCTATAAATTTATTAAACTTGTACATTGTATTTAAAAAAAAAAAAATGCTTTATAATCCACGGGGGAGCGGGGAAGAGAGGATAGACACTTCAAATTGTCTAACACCTGCGTAAACCCAGAGGGATAGCCGAATATAGAGAGTTTACATAATACCCACCCCTCGCTAAAAATGGTGCCAACTGCACAATGTATACCACAAGGGATTTTCTGATTGCTACTTAATAACCTTTAGATATATTGAATGAAATAGGACATTGAAAGGCTTTGAACATTATTCAATGTCAAGGTGGCACTGGAATTATAAATACAGATATGGAACAATACATTTAAATTATTAAATGGTTACATTTCATATAGTTTCAGGATTTGGGGACATGTAATTATGAATTTCTATTCTGTTATTATTAGAAGCAGTGATCCAATCCAGTTGTACAAAATCAGACTTGCGTTTAAAGAGAAATACTCAGGGAGATTTGATGGTAGCCTGTATTTAGGACTATGACCGACAGTGCTTTATACCAAAATAAAACTTAAAATCTAAGGTCAGATAGAATGAAAACTGATGTAGCCAGGTGGGCACATTTCATTTTAAAGGATTCCGTTCCCTTTAATATTGGACGTTGTTAAAAAAAATAATTGGAATCATCTTTAAACACCCATAATGCCAAATGGCATATTAATACCACTAAGGAGGATTTAGGGCTAGGCAACACTGGGCGTTTTTCGCTAAAAATGGAAATCGGGATTCCACAAGACTTCGATGCGACTTGCGCGTCCGTTGCGTTTTGGTACGCATGCGTTCACATTTTGGGTGCGTTAACGCAGCGTTCCATATGCGAAATGGCGAACGCGAAACGCACAAGAAAAGCGCACACAATCGCTGCGAGCCTGTGCGAGCAGTTGTGGCCTCAGCCTTAAGTAGATTCTTTGGAAATAAAAAAAACAGAACAAAAAAAAAAACACCTGACTGAAAAATTAATGAATCTTATGAAATCATGACTTCTTTCTTTAAGGATTATAAAAGGGCACAGTACGCGTGGGATGGGGTTGAGATCATGTCTTTACACCCGTTCCCACAGGATCAGAAGAAAAATGGGGGTGTTAAAGGGCAAGTCCAAACCCCTAGCAGGTAATTTTACAATAAACAGGACCTTGTAAAAACCAAGATCACCATTACGTACCCCCAGGCATCCTAACAGTGATATCGTACCAAACTCCACAAATCCGCAGAGGAGAGGATCAGGTGGAGCTGGTGATTCAGGAACGCCGGGGACAAAGGTAAATATGGTGTCTTATGGTTGCACGGTCCTGGTTGTGTAAACTACTCTGGGGTGGACGCCCTTTAACACTCTGTAGTTCCTCCTCCGTACCCTCTGTATGATAGGTCTTGGCGGTGGCCGCCCTTGCGGTGTTCGTAAACATCGAGTGAGTACAAGAAGGGAAAAATCCAGGATAATTGAAAGGAACTTTTCAACAGAGATTCCCCAACATGCAGCACAGTCTGGTGGATGAGATTAGACAAAAATACGGGATAACTGCATGAGTTCCCTATTCTTACAAATTACCAAGTGATTCAATAGTCCCATTTCCAGGACAGGGAAGTGTTATAGACATTAAAGCCAAACAGCAAAGCCAATCATCTTTAGCAGATCTGTATGCGCCCCTCATTGCCTTGTGATATATACATTTTAATTATTAGCACATTATTACAATAGCAATGATCACGTCTCCATCCCACTTCCTTATGGGGCATACAGGGAATAGTCGGTAATGGTCCTCAAAACCAAAGAAAGGGGGGACACTAGAATCCCTCCTTAGTAAACAACTGACCTGGGCGCTGATACCCCAAACAAAAATAAGAGACTGACATCCTGGAGAGTCTGACAAAGCCGTGCCTATAGGGACCTGTAATACTTCTTGGTAAAAAGACTAAACTGCGCATGCGATGGAAAAGGACCGTGACAACAAAACTTATCTGGCAGATATAGGGTCAGTATGCTTACAAGAAATGTAAGCGGACTACTAACCACCAATGGTAATGGTCTCACAAGGAGCCTTAAGCAAACTGAGAATAAGGTTAATTGCAACCATTTTGCCCCTGTTCAGTGATGTCTCAAGTGAACACTGGAAGATGTCCCACCATCCGTATGTCAACATGGTACCTAACCACATGCAGTCCACGGAAATGTCATGCGGCAATTAAATAATCCAGGTGGGATCCACAAATACAATCACACGGAAACTTAAACCAGTTTATTAATATAGCACAACTACAAATCGCAAAATGTTATCTAGGCAATGATCAGCAACAATCCCTCACACCTAGAAAACCTTCTCCCCCCAAACCAACTGCGATTCAATCGGAAAAACAATCTGTTATTCAACAGCACGTGATTAGGGGACCAGGAATATTACTGCTGGGAATAAACCCGCAGCCCCAGAAAATCCTCTCAATAAAGATTAATGCACAGGGGGATATAGATGGACAGATGGAACAGCGGGAGAAGATAGACTCCCCATATATAGTGAAAGTGGTTCCTCCCTTAGGGACTGTGTAGTGAAGTGATAGAAACGACAGGCCAAGCCAATCATTCCTAACCAGAACAGCATATGGGATTTACCTGCAGTTGGATCTGGGACTTTGGCCCGTTGAGCTGAGCAAAGCCAACTTTCTCTGAGCTATGCCCTCTGAGAAAGGGAACGAAAAAATTGAAGAAGGAGAAACTACCAGACAAGGGAAACCTGTGGCATTGAAGCAATTAAATACACTTGGTCTTAAGGACTATTTATGCGCAGACGGATTTTCTTTCTATATCGTTACAAACCCACTATAGCAAGATTTTAGTGCCACTCCCCCCAAAACATATAAAAATGTGTGGTGCAGTTCAACCTAACCGGGCCAAAACTGCAGCATGGTTTCTAAAGGGCAAGTCCACCCTTTCTGATAAAACTTTACCTTCACGTAGTTCCGTCCCAAAAACCTGTTGTCATTTTACTAACGGGCAAGTCCAGCCCCAAAATGAAAACTTATACATACAGGTAAATCACACCCAAGAACCCTAAACGGTTAATAGTTAAGAAATGTGAAATATATAAGTCTACACTGAAATCCTGCACAATGTCCTGTTTCCTGTTTCTGCTTCCTGGTTCTTCAGTTGTAACGTCAGTTCTGGATTTGGACAGTTGGACATCACGCCAATGGTGATTTTAATCCCTGTTTGCCACTTCGGAGCATGCCCTGATAGAACGGGTCAGTTACAGGTTTCTAATGGCCCAGTTTAACCAGGACACATCCAGAAGCAGAGCAGGTACATCAGTAATGAATCATAGAACAAATATGAATATATCAAATATTATAAAGAGGGCATCTTTCTAAAAAGATGTTCTTATGAGGGGGGGAGTTGTCCTTTAAACCTTTCCAAAGAGTTCCAGGATCACATAATCTACTACAAAACCCACATCCCGGCTGGCGCTGCCACCATCTGCTGCAAGCTGGTTAGTTGCGAGCGAGGAGGCTCGGGCGTGTAACGTCTGGCAGCCAGGGTCCTACGTCACCATCACGGCATGGACGTGGCAGGACCATACCGGTGCACCAGCAACACGATTGAAATACTTTGGACATGCTAGGGCCTAGAGTGTACATTGTCTTTGAGTTGGACCATCACACCCGGTGGACTGATGGCCATACCAGGATGAAAAGAGGGCCACAGTTGTGTAAGTAGATATCGAGCCTCCTGCAATGTCTTACTGTCAGCATAGTTCACTTACGGTGATCTCTGGTGTGAAGATTTTACTTTACCTGTTTCTGTCCTCAAGTGCGAACCTTCTCTTCTCTGTTCCTTTTCCCTATTACGCAGACGTTCTTCCTTCTCTGGCTTCTCCGTTCTTTTCTCTGCCACTTCTTGATTCTCTTCTCAGCGTCCGCCCAACTGCCACCTCATCGGATTACAGGGCCTGGGATCTGCGAACAGAAACGACGAGCAGACCCAATAGGACATCATATTTATAGCCCTCTAGTAATCCCCAACTAGAGTAAAGATGGATAAGCACATACTATGTTACATGGGTTTTTAGACAGTATAATTAAAGGGAAGTCAGTGAAATACCACATCATGGAGAATGCTACAATTTTCTTTATTGGTTAAAAATGAATTGATTTTTAAAGAGGGAACTTTTAACCCAAAAATGGACTTTAGGAAAATTGTAGGGAATTGCATCTCCTGAGAATTTTTGCAATATATTTTCATGTTTATTTGCCATTAGTTTTGAAGTATTTACATTTTTGTGTGTGATTATGGAGCCGATCATCACCAGGTCCCCGGCACTTCCTGCTTCCTGCTCTGAAACCCATGTCAGTCAATCTGCCACTGTGTCCCTCTTCCTCTTTGCAGCAACACTGGGCCACCCAATAACGGACCCCATGTTCCTTCAGGTGCAGGCTCCCCTTGGCCTTCTCTTACAGCCCCAGGGCCCAACCCACCCCGGGGCATAAGCCCCGCCCAATATGGGTGCAGAAAGCCCCCACCCACTCACGGGTGACCGTGGGCCACTCAGACCCCCCGCCCCCTACAGAAAACCTGTGAAAACAAGGATTTTCAGCAGAGTGGAACTCTTTTCCACATAGTGGAAAGAAGGGCTGTAAGATTTCACTTACCTTTCTGTCGGACTTCACACAGCAGGAGGGAGGAGGACACATAGGTCTCCCTCCACACACTGAGGTGTGCTTGCCGGAGCGGCACAGTGAGAGAGCCTAGGAATGTCACATGTCAGCCAGTCCAACACATAACTTTATGGTCAGTTCATTTCTTTATTCTTGGGCTGTGGAGCACGTAGAAGGAGAAAGTGGTTGATGGCTCATTTTAAAGGTAGAAGGAACACCGAAGATTTCATTTAAACCAACTTGTTGGACCGACCCACACGTTCCCCTTTAATTCCCGTGCTATGACATGCATGCGGTCAGAAGATGGCCTCCCTCACCTTTTCCCAGGATGCACTATTGGGAAATGTCTGAACAGTAATAATATACTGATTAGTTGTTAGTATTTAGGACGTACGGAAGGATGGTTGGCAGGACAGTTTAATGGACTCTATTCTACTTTCTTTTCAAAGTGCATGCATTTCATGTGACAGTTCCTTTAAAAAACGTCACGGGAAACCATTTTGGGGCGGAACATTAGTTCTACACGTACCTGGGATTTAACTGTAAGTTAAAAATTTCTCTCGGATTCTCTTCCCGATACAGTCTGAACTGATCTCATGGTAGTTTTCGGCACAACACAGGTAAGGAGTCTGGTCTGAAGAGTCCCGGAGAGAGGGGGAAGGCTTAGGCCTTAAATTTTCCTATAGGCATATATAGTGAGGATCTTGTGTTTGCTACCACAATTAGTTTAGTTACTTGTTAGCGAACTACGGTCCAGTAAGGGGAGTGTCAAAAACAAACTTCCGTACCAATGAATTTGAGAAAAATAAACCTTAGTCAAGTGGTGCCCAAAAACAGTCAATTACCGTAGACAGGTCCCATCTGCGTCCATTAACAAACGCCGCCACCCTCCACCGTGACCGGCAGAGGGCTGAGACGTGCAGCAGGGTTGCGCTCTCCTATGGCAGACGCTAGTTACCAGCTGCCCTTCTTTTGGAATTCTGGAAAAGATATTTGCTGACACAGCCATTAGGTTCTCCAGGACTGTTTCAACTTCTCCAAGTCACCAATTTTACAGGCAGGTGAACAACGCATTTCAGGCATTTGGCACATTCCATCCTCCTAAGGGAGGAAAGATTTAAATATTTCCAACTTGTGCACGTTTAAGACGACTCCTCTATGGGCAGAGATCAATTACCAAAAGCTCGATGTCACAAACTAGTTTAAAAGGCCACCCCCATAATTAATTTTGTTACTAATAGAACATTAAAAAAACTAAAAAAAAAAACTCTATAATTAGTAGTTTCAATAACTGATTGTGAGGAGATATGCTCACGATCCATTCTCCTTCTCTCTGAACAATGTGAAAGTCAAGTTAAATAAAAAAGTACCTGGGCAGGAGGTAGGATTGGTTACATTCTCCCTCCAATATTGTTTGTTTGAGGGACGGCAGCATTAAAGTTACTGTTTCTGCCAGTCTTCCTAAAAGTGCTTCAGCACGATCATTAATACCGGAGGCCACATGGCACATCCTGGCAGATTAAAACTATATGTGCTGTAGACTCCTCAGTCACATATATTGGGAGGTAGAATAATGCAATCCTGCCACTTGCTCCCATGTAATTTCCTTTGAAAAAGGTTTTTTAAAGGGCCAGGTCTATACCGAAAAAATAGGTTTATTTTAAAAATGATCATAACTGGAAACTTAATTCTTCCCAACCACCACTGTATCATATTGTTTTGTTGATCTGCCCCCTGATTTCTTTAGATTCCAATCTAAACTTCTTATATTTCAGCTGTCAATCAAGTTCCGTGCTCTTCAAAAACTATTCTCTGTGAGTAGTTTATGTCGCTGGAATGGTGACAGATGGAAATTTGACAGTTGGAATGAACTGTATTGCTGTGTTAGGGCCTTGAAGTTGATTGGTGGGAAAAAAAGTCAGGTCGGTGGAGGGGATGTTAAATAGGGAGGGGGGGTACTGCCTCCTAAACAAAAGTGTGCTGGCTTGAAGACATGCAGCAACACACGCAAATTAGGAGTAAGTGCGTACATGGATTCAATTATGATTAGGATGAGGCAAAGTTCATTTTCAGTATGTGTCCCTTAATTTGTACAGTATGTTGCCTCTAATTACATTCTATACACATGACACATGAAATACATGTTACACTAGGTCAGAATCAGGACAGTATTGGTTGTTTGCTACATATCCCAGCTAAACAGTGCAGGGAGATAGTCCTCTCACACCTTCAGCTAACGTCACCGCTTTGTTCTTCCAAAAACAGTCCATTTCCTCCTCTGGCTGGCCGGGCTTTCACTACTGACGGCTCGGAGATAACGTTGCCTATCTGCCTGTCCCAACCTTAGTGTCATATTCTGAAAAACACAAGAACACTAGATTTTAAATGCAGAACTTCAACTCTAGCAAGGTGGAAGTGCCCCTGCCTGGCTTACTATAGATCTTATCAATACACTGTAAGTCTAAAGGGCATGTTTTCACCCTTAATGAAAAGGTTTATAATATAAATCCCCCCCCAAACCCACAATAGTTGGTAAGCCGACGGATGTGGGACTAAACCTGTTATGCAGTGAATGTTCTTCTCCCCCTTACCCTCTTATTCATTTAAGTGGCAAAAATACTTATAATCTACAGCCTCACAAAATGTTTTTCATGCAGTTAGACCATTAAAAAGATTAAAATTTGATTGGTTTCTGCAGATTCATAGCCTACCAGCTGTGTCTGGGGTCTGTCATATGTAGGAAGACACATTCTGATAAAAGGGTTTTCTTTCCATTTGGCTCGGAGGTGCAGAAAAGACTGAACCTAGTGTGGAGACCGGAAGGAGGGGTGGGCTGGGGTGTCTCTTAACCAGCAGCTATGTGGCTTGTTCCAATAAGGATCAAGTCACCCCAGTGGTCTTCTCTAACCAAGGTACACAGTTAACCACATATCTGGATTCCATAATTTTCCCCGCCTGTCAGCGTGACGCGTCTCGTAGAATCCTGCGCTGACCCCAATGTGACTATATGGTTCTACCTGATTCTTTATCTTTCTCGTATTTTTCTTCTTTTTTCTCCTTTTCTTTTTAGGCTGAACTTCAAATCACGAAGATCCAGAGTGTGAGCGTCAGCTCCTCTGTCAAGAGATCTTCCAACACTTCCACATTCTTCTTCCTCCTCGAGACATTAGGGGTTGGTCTTACAGAAAAATTAGAAGGTGATCAACGTGGCAGTTATGGGTGCGAAATGCGTGGACGCGCAGTGCAAACTAACCTGAGTGAACGATCAGGCGCATCCACCTGTGATGGTTTCCTTCGCTTCACTTTTTTCGATTTGTTCCATAAGGTACCGGACTCATCATTGTCGTGATTAAAGCAAAACAACACACAGTCGTGGGTCACAAAGGAATGTCCAAACCCATGTCTACACACGTTGTTAAAATAAAATGTTGTAAACCATCAGAGGCTAAGAATGCTGGGATATGTAGTCCAGCCACAACAGAACTATTTATAACATTATAAGGATATACAGGTCATACAAAGCAGCACTAGGGTTGGACAGATTTTAAAAAATCCTTCATTAGTATTGATAAGAGATCCCCATCCTTAAACACCTTTACCTGACTTACATACCAGAAAACTGCTGATTAAAAACATGTATCTGTTGTCCGTTTATGGAATCTGTGAGACCGAATTTAAAATATATGCTTAAAAGAAAACCCATGGGTGACGTGAACTACATTTCCCGACGAATTCACTTAAAATTACGGTTGAAATAACCAGTAGATAAACAAACTTCCTCTTTGAATATAGCGAGACTACGCAGAGAATATAAACTAGTGTAATGGTAAAGGGAAACTGTGGTCTCCAAACCAACTTTAAATGAAAGGCACGGTTTCTACCTTAAAACGAGCAATCAACCCATCTCTAGTGCTAGCCACGCCAAGATATACAAAATGACTGACCAGGAAGTTAATGGTGGGGGGCTGACATGTGACATTCCGAAGGCTTCTCCTGACACAGTGCCGCTGGGCAAGCACAGCCTCAGACTCCCTCAGTGGTGATGTGTGAGGGAGACAGGAAGTCCCTCCCCCTCTGCGTGTGAAGTCTGACAGAAAGGTAAGGGAATCTACAGATTTCTCTTTCACGATAAAAAAAAACAGCCTTTTCAGGGCAGAGTCTTCATCTCTGGGGGGGGTGGGGAAGTAGGAGGGGTGTCAGAGTGGCCCACAGCACTGTGAGCGGGTGGGGCTTAGGCACCCGCGAGTGGCGGCGGGCCACATGGGGCTGTAAGGGAATGGGCCAAGGGGGGCCTGCAACTGGAGGACCATGGGTCCAAGTAGGAGGGACCAGATTGACTGATGTTTCAGAGCAGGAAGCAAGGAAGTGGCTGCCATATCACACAAAAATGTAAATATCTTCAAAACTATGTAAAAAAACAATGGAAATAAATTGCAAAAATTCTCAACGGGAGAGCAATTCCATCAATTACCTAAACATCATTTTGGACCACAGTTCCCCTGTAAACTGGAAGATTCCTCTTTTTGGTATTAATGTACAGCTATACAAACAAAATGTATCTAGGCCTGACATTGGGGTTGCTTTAGTAAACAACTCAAAGATAACCCAGTAAAATCTCCAGCAGTCGTGCCCCTCCTCCAAACTTGGTGACTTCAGACATACTCAGTTTGATAACCCGGAGGTGTTGATATTCTCCAATTGGATACTTTGTGCTAAATAAAGGGGGGAGTTAAAAGGTGAATTGAAGTTTTAAATGGATTGTATTTATTTAGCTTGGACTATAAAATGGGATAAAAGTCCAAAGTGGACCCAGTGTAAAAACGAATCATTGCCGTTCTAGCAGGGCCATACCAACCACATTACGTTCTGAAATCTGCACCACCAAGACGCACACGCGAGAGACGGGACGTTAACGACTCCCAAGACCTCACCTACACCCTCATGGAGGAATAGCTGTGTCGCAGCGATGAAACCTATCTGAAAGTAGCTTATGCGGGTCGCAAACGGGATTCCGTGGAATCTTGGATCTTTCCGTGAGATGGGAGAATCCGACCCATGAATAAGGTTCGGTCAGAGCGCGGAGGCCATGAGATAGGAAGCCTCGCGCCTCTCTTATATCATCAGACCATACTCTGTAACAGCTGGTGGATGTTCCTAGAATACAAAAGAGAAATCCACATACAGCACAACATGGGAGGTTCCTATTACAACATTACGCTTCGATTAACCCCTTAAACATCAAAGGATTCTACATTGGGAACAGGGCTACAGCCACTAGAGGAAACCCAGGTCCCTTGACATTGGTTTGGAATGTGAAACACAAAGTTTTAAGTTCCTAAAAGATTAATGTGATATTTATATCTGAGTGAATAGCATTTGTTCCCCTATAACCAGTAAGATTTCACGCTCACTGGGTGTGTTCACGCAGATAAACCATCGCGGATCAGGAGCACCCTGTGTAGGATGTAATCCTATACTGTCCACAGATTCCAAACAAACACACCATGGTCTACAGGTCTTACCAAACCAGTAGGACCTACACAAGGCTGGACTGGGCTACAAAGAAACATCGCAGCTTGGTGAGAAGGTAGACAACAGTTGGTGCGATAATCGCAAAATGGAAGACAAACAAAAAATACAGGTCAATCTTCTCAGTCTGGAAGCTCCATTGCAAGCATCTCCCTCGTGGAGTTGGCAATGCGATGGGGAAAACTTGGCAATGATCTCAGGCAGCTTGGCCCACTGGTAACCAAGAATACAATTGGTAACACACTACGCCCCGAAGGACTGAAATCTTGCATTGCCTACAAAGTCCCCCTGCTCAAGACTTCCCTCTTTGGAGGGGACTGAGGTTCGAGTTGCCAAACATCAGCCAGAAACCATTACTGACCTCCCATTACAATTATAGACGGTTCCAATAACCTCCCATTACCATATAGACCGGTCACAATAACCTCCCATTAACAATTATAGACCGGTCCCACAAACCTCCCCATTACAATTATAGACGGTTCCAATAACCTCCATTACAATTATAGACCGGTTCCCAAAACCTCCCATTACCATTAAGACACGGTCAAAAACCTCCATTACAATTATAGACCGGTCCCAATACAATCCCATTACAATATAGACCGGTTCCAATAACCTCCCATCTCCACTCAAATTATAGACCGGTCACAATAACCCTCCCATTACAATTAAGACCGGTTCACAATAACCCTCCCATTACAATTATAGGACGGTTCCAATACCTCCGTTACCAATTATAGACCGGTTCCAATAACCTCCCATTACAATTATAGACCGGTTCCAAATTAACCCTCCCATTACAATATTGAAGGTCCAATAACCTCCCATTACAAATATGACCAGTTCCAATAACCTCCAAGTACAATTATAGGACCGGGTTACAATAACCTCCCATACCAATTATAGACCGGTCACAATAACCTCCCATTACAATTATGACCGGTCACAATAACCTCCCATTACAATTAAGACCGGTCACAATAACCTCCCATTACAATGTATAGACCGGTCCAATAACCTCCATTACAAGTATAGACCGAGTTCCAATAACCTCCCCATTACAAGTATAGGACCGGGTCCAATAACACCTCCCATTACAATATAGACCGGTTCCATAAACCTCCCATTACAACTATAGACCGGCCAAATAACCTCCCATTACAACTATGACCGGCCCAATAACCTCCCATTACAATTATAGCGGGTCCAAATAACCCATACAATCTATGACCGGGTCCAATCACACTCCCATTACAATTAAGACCGGTTCCAATAACCCCCATTACAATTATAGGACCGGTTCCAATAAACCTCCATTACAAATTATAGACCGGTTCAAAACCTCACCATTACAATTATAGGACCGGTTCCAATAACTCCCATTACAATATAGACCGGTTCAATAACCTCCAGTACATATAGACCGGTTCCAATAAACCTCCCATACAATTATAGACCGGTTCCAATAACCTCCCATTACAATTATAGACCGGTTCCAATAACCCTCCCATTACAATATAGACGCGGTCCAATAACCTCCCATTACAATTATAGACCGGTTCCAATAACCTCCCATTACAAATTATAGACCGGTCCAATAACCCCCATCAATTATAGAACCGGTTCCAATAACTCCATTACAAATTATAGAACCGGTCCATAACCTCCATTACAATTAATAGACGGTCCAATAACCTCCCATTACAATTATAGACCGGTTCCAATAACCTCCATTACAATTAAGACCGGTTCCAATAAACCTCCCATTACAAGTATAGACCGGGGTTCCAATAATAACCTCCCATTACAATTATAGACCGGTTCCAATAACCTCCCATTACAATTATAGACCGGTTCCAATAACTCCCATTACAATTATAGACCGGTCCAATAAACCTCCCATTACATTATAGACCGGTCCAATAACTCACCATTTACCATTATAGACCGGTTCCAATAACCTCCCATTACAATTATAGACCGGTTCCAATAACCTCCCATTACATTATAGACCGTTCCAATAACCGCCCATAACAATATAGACCGGTTTCCAATAACTCCCAATACATTATAGGACCGGTTCCAAAACCTCCCATTACAATTATAGACCGGTTCCAATAACCTCCATTACAGATTTAGGACCGGTTCCAATAACCTCCCATTACAATTATAGACCGGCCCTACTCCCATACAATAACGTCATACTCCATTACAATTATAGACCGGTTCCAATAACCTCCCATTACAATTATAGACCGGTTCCAATAACTCCCATTACAATTATAGACCGGTTCATAAAACTCCAATACAATTATAGACACGGGTTCCAATAACTCCCCATTACAAATTATAGACCGGTTCCAATAACCTCCCATTACAATTATAGACCGGTTCCAATAACCTCCCATTACAATTTATAGACCGGTTCCAATAAACTCCATTACAATTATAGACGGTTCCAATAACCTCCCATTACAATTTTAGACCGGGTCCAATAACCTCCCATTCAATTATCAGACTCAGGTTCCAAAACCTCCCATTACAATTATAGACACGGTTCAATAACTCCCTTACATTATAGACCGGTTCATAACCTCCCTTACAATTATAGACCGGTTCCAATAACCTCCCATTACAATTATAGACCGGTTCCAATAACCTCCCATTACAATTATAGACCGGTTCCATAATAACCTCCCATTACAATTATCAGACCGGTTCAATGAAACCTCCATTAAATTTAGACCGGTTCCAATATAACCTCCCATTACCATTATAGACGTTCCAAGCATCCCATTACCATATAGACCGGTCCCATAACCCCATTACAATAAGACCGGTTCCAATAACTCCCATTACAAACTATAGGACCGGTCACAATAACCCCCCATTACATTATAGACCGGTTCCAATAACCTCCCTTGACAATATAGACCGGTTCCAATAACCTCCCATTACCATTTATAGGACCGGTTCCAATAACCTCCCTTACACACTTATAGACCCAGTTATATTCTGTATCAGAGGGATATACTTACAAACACAGCAATGGATGAAATAACTTTTTGTGTGTTCCTTACCCGCATCAGAGCTGCCTGGTTATATTCTGAGAGTGGGCCCCCGCTGATTTTGGCATGATGACTTCGGTCTGGGCGTCGTTGCAGGCCTGGGAAGTTCCCCCTCCTTGGCAGTACCGTGTTAGCGATGGAACGTTTTATGCATGAGAACACTCTTTTCTGAGAAAAAGTCAAACACAATGAATGAAGTTTTGCATTGGGAAGAGACTAAATCAATTCCATTTCAAAGAGGAACGAGGCATCTCACCCTCTATAGACAGCACCTGCAAAGTGTCCCCCACCAGACATGAGAATTACAAACACTGGCTTGGTCTTGAGGACTCCTCACACAGCTCATTAAACACTCTGCCTGGAACCTCAGTGTCTAGAATCCGAGAGAGAAAAATACCCAATAGACAAACACAACTGGAAAATATGTAGTTGTAGATTGATGAACACACTTACCTTGATTTCCTCCAAGGACACAGCGGAAGACAGAGATCAGCTGCCCTGTCGGTTCCTGAAGAAGACTCTCTGCGATCGTTCGGACTGGACCGATGGTGGCGCTGATCACCCACCAGACCTAGGGGAAGCCTCCAATCCTCATCATCCGAACACTCGGTGACAGAGCAGAAATGCTGGAAAATCACCTGGTAGAAGGCAAACAAAGGAAATGTTACTGCAACCACAGATTCATCTGGTCTGGTTATTATCTGACAATCCTTTCCTTTTAATTCCTCAGGCATTATGGGAAATATTTTTAGTGATAGACATTAAAGGCATGTCCACCCTTAAAACAAAATACTGGTCACTTGGTCAGTTACCTACCCCAAACCCTAACTAATATTTACAGCAATTATTCGAAGTATTACTCACCCGATATTTAAAGGGCATGTCCACCCTTAAATAACTTTTGATATGCGATAGGGTTTGCTTACCCAGCCCAACCGCATTAATCTTATTGCAGGAAACTCCCCGATCTTTACTTACCTTCCCTCTATCCTCACACCGCACTGCCGGCCCTTCTGCTTGCATGGAACTGAGAGGCAGTCAGGAACAGCGGAGGATAGAGGGAAGCTAAGTAGAGATCGGTGGGAGTTTCTGCAAATCAATTAATTGCGGTTGGGGTTGGGGGAGCAAGCTTACCACAATTAAAAGGCTTTAATGCTAGTGGGAGGGAGACCAAAACAGGAGGGAGAGGGAGGGCTGCTCAGAGCAGGCCACAAACCTCTCAGAGGAAGGCCTCAGAGGAGGAAACAATTCCTCCTCTGCTAGGCTCCTGGTGGCCAGTTTTCTGGACTTTGGAGGAACATTACAGGAGAACCATTGGATCTGGGATGTGAGGGTAAGGATTTTTCTACACTACACGTGGGGCCAGTAGGGGGTTTAAATTATAATTTTGGGGGTGGACATGCCTTAAGAATTATTGCCCCCATTCTGGCAGAGTAAGATGGCTCACCTCTATGCAGTCAATCAGATAACTGACTACTCATCAGCTTTGTTTTAAGGGTGAACATGCCCTTTAATAATAACGTTTTTACATTTTTCATTTCTGCCTCGAATTTAAGAACCACAGTAACTTTCCTGCATTCTATTTCGAGACCAACAAGCCATCTGCTGTCGATACATAAATGTCCTAGCTAAGGTTCTAGGACAGCTGGAGGGCCACCATGGAGTATTGATTTTAATAAACTGCATTCAGTTTTGAACGGATATAACCTATTTACTATTTAAGGAAGAAATCTAATGCGTGGAACAGACCCCACCGGCTGTAGTTAACTGGATACATGGAAACGTTTCATTTCCAGTAATGATCAGTGTTACCTGCCTGGGACTTCTCCTGGAAATCTTCCTCCTAACGTAGGCAGATCCTTAGATTTCCGTTTCAGATTAAAACGGATGCCAGTCCAGAGTATAATGCTCCTTCTGAAAAAACACAACACATTCTTTAAAATTGAAACAAAGCTTAATGTTGAAAATCTTATAAGATGTTCAATCCAGTGTTACGTGCCGGTGCTTCCTAATATGCCATAGTGATTCTGGGGTGAATCATTTTAATACAATATACCCAAAAGGGTAATTGGATGTGATGTCATCTGTTACAACCATGGACTGACAGCTGTTACATGGGAAGTATCGGTCGATTGGGCTGAATTGGCTGAAAAATTGCCCGTGTAACCACGCAGATTTTAACTATTTTACTTTAAGTAGCCACTACACATGATACATTTTCAGCAACAATATTAAATGAAGATGGGGATCCCTCTGTAATACATTCATTGGGTAAGAGTTAAATGTCATCAATTCCATCACTGTATGTGAGTATAATTCAAAAATAAAGCAATCGCTGCCCCATACCATTTTTAAAAGTTAATAATAATAAAAAATAAAACTTGTGAACTTTAGGCAGTTAAACCCAATGTCACAATCCACCCTCCATCTATTAATCATGGTTCGACCGTTGTCTCCACAGTCAATTTGCTTTGCGTTGTTTATGTCGCGCTGGGCTGTTCTGTGTTCACAATAAAGGGGACTGTAGACTGAATGATCTAGACATTATAGAACGCTAAGGTTGAAGGGAAAGTCAGCACAAATATACAATCATTTCACATAACTATAATCTGCCCATTCGGAATCTCTCTGTATATAAATAATGTTTCCAAAGGTACTTACTTCCTGTTGGTATGGTCTCAGACCATGGGTGGATTCAGTGCTCAGTAGAGATCTGAGCATGTTTCACCCACCCAAACAGCCAATCAGTAGAAATACTGTTTGGAACATTCCAAGGAAGTGATGCATCCTGGGAAAAAAGACTGCAATTACAGCTCACTACTGATCCAGCTAGAGATGGACGAACTTCTGAAAGTTCGGTCCGTTTTCCGAACTTTTCAAACTATATGAAAGTTCGAAAACGGACCATTGAAGTAAATGGGAGTCAAATAGTTGAAAAGTTCGAATGAAATACAATTAAAATATCATGGTAACTTATGTAAATGGCTGTGGACCTGGGAAATGGTCTGGGGAACAGGTTCGAAATCCAGGACTTTCGAAAACTTGTTTTACTCTCACGCACGGTACTTTCGAGCTATCGCGTTCGAACATTCGATAATTATCCCATAAATTACTCAGGATTCAATATTACTCGCGTATTGTCATATAGACATTTTACTTGGTATTCGTTAATTCGATATTTACTCGCGCCTCAATAATTATCGAAAGTCCAGAAATAATGAAAGTCCGAGAAATCAGGTCCGGGTAGTGACGAGAAGTCTTTTCGAACTTGAAGATATGACTCGAACCGGGTTCGAGTTCTAGTCCATCTCTAATCCCAGCAATCTAGCAAAGGGATGAAATCAACTGTTTTTTCAAAAATGAGACAATATGTAAAAAAATCTAATAGGATCATTTATTTTTTTTCTTTAGAGACAAACAGACAGATGTTGTGGTTTCAACCAGAAATGCAGTTACACACACACTTATCATTTCAACAAATCAGTTTCACCTGTTCATCTCGGCTGTCAAATGAAATGACAGAGAAGAACAGCACATCCTTTCCGAAACCTCCAACACTCCAATGTCCTCTTCTGTGGGACTTCTAATATAAAAATAGAAATTTAGAGCCTATAGGTAAGACAAAGACCACATGATCATCTTTTGCCAATAACGACTGACTTAACATTCTGCGATTTCTGTTTTATTTAGAAAATGGACATCATTAAGCGTTATTAAAGGGTAACTGTGGTCTCTAGGACTTAAAAAAGGTCTCTAGCTTCTCTGGATCTTCAAGTTATAGGCTTGTAAAGTTACGATCTTTGGTCTGTCCTGACTGTCTGATCTGGGACAGTCACATGATGTGCTGAGTAAGAAGCCCCACCCAAAAAAAACCTCTATTTCTGAAGCTACAGACCTATAAACATTCTCCGTTTATCCTCTACCTACGGACATCTTAGGGAGCTAAGAGGGCCCACCAATCTCCCAATAGTACAGTTTTTAAACAGCTGATTGTGAGTACTAAGTACACGCAATTAAGACTGCCAGTCTGGTACAGTAGTATAAAACAGCTGATCGCACGCACCTATACTTTTGTACACACCAATCAGCTTTTAACAACTGCTGAACCTGGGGAGATTGGGTAGAGAGGGTTGTGTGTCAGGGGTTAGCTGTAAAGTGGGGAGGGGCCAGGGTCCTTCAGTTTTGTCTGAACTTTGGATAGACTGCACTTGTATAGAGTACACAGTTTCCTTTAAAGGACCATTAACCATTCCCTTGAATCTAGAATTGTATGTGGGAAGGAGAAAGTCATTAAAGGGAGCTATAGTGAAAATAATTTCTTAAATAAACACTAAATGAAACTTATAAATTTCTGTTTTTTAAAAAGCATCTCCCGGTCTCCCAGCATCTTCATGCGCATGCCCATTTCATGATATCTGCATGCGCGTGTTATACATGAATATGATGAGTGTGTCCATTACATGATATCTGAATGCACGTGCCCATTAATGCTATCTGCATGCGTGTGCACATAATAGCAAATAAGGCCTGTCAGAGAGCGTGCATCTACTGGGCTACAGAGCTGTCAGTTGTTACAATTTCTTTTGATTGACACATAGGTTCAGGGGTTGTTGTAACAGTTATTTGGGGGTTCAGATTTCCCTTAAATCAGCCGGAAGTGGTACAATTTCCAGTTACCGGCACAGACTGAGCCCCGAGTTAAACTATTTTTTTTCTATAAACTATTCATTGTACCTGAGGGCTGGCATGGAGATTTTCATCCTCACGACATTTGCGCTGTTGACTGAAATCCAGCCAGCAATGGGCTCCGGCGGTCATTCAAATAACGAGTTCGCCTGCGCAGCACGGGACCTGCGGGAGACAATGTTCAAAACATTCATTTTCTACTGGTATGGTCACTTTTGAAAGGAAGTTGTTATGTTTCTTTTAACATCAATTTGAATGCCGACGGGAAACGTATTTGTCTTAACTTCCCTTTAATTTTTGGTAAGGAAAACCTAAGATAAATTAGTTGAAGCCTTGGAATATATAATATTATCTAATTTATTATTCAGCTAGTTAATAAAAGACAGGTCCCAGTCTGATGTTAAATGCACCCCCTAGATCATGGATCTCAGCTATGTCCCTCCAGATGTTTGAAAACTAAAACTCCCAGAATTCCTTTACATAGCTGGAAGTTTACTAATGCTGGGAGTGTAGTTTTAAATTGGAGGGCCATAGCTTGAGGATCCATGCCCTATTCTAATGTAAACATTTCACACAGGCAGAATACTAAATAGTGATTTAATCTATAAATAAAGGCATTGAGTAATGGCGCAAACCCCAATCAAAGGCCCATGTAGGGCTTTACATGATTTAAATTAAATGATTTGACTTTAGAAGAGGAAAGAACAATATCACCTTTCATGCTGCCCACACTTTGCTTCCCAAATTCCGGGTACGGAGTCCACTTCGCCAGTTCTCCCCTTCAAACCATTAACCTCAACCCGACTCAAAAACAAAACAGACACGCCCCCTAATTTACCACGATGCATCGGATTGATCAGAATAGGTCCCCTGCACCAGGGCGCCAGCTGATTGGATCGCGGTCTGTCAAGAACATCTGAGGGGAACTCTGGCTGCCTGTATAGAATATAGAGGTGCGGCCGTCAGGAAGAAGGAATCGGGTTCCCGGTGATAATGATCTTTTTCCCCATAGACACAGTTGTAGATATTACAGGGATGTAGCCAGGGGCCCTGAACACCACAGGGGCCACACATGCAGTAAGTAGAATGGGTCCCAGTGAAACCACACACATGTGAATACCTGACAGCCCTCCTGTCCTCCATTATACCTGAAAGCCCTCCTGTCCCCCCTTACCGACGCCCTCCTGTCCCTCCATACTGAAGCCCCTCCTCCTTACATGACAGCCCTCCTGTCCTCCTATAATGACAGCCTCTGTCCCTCCTTTAACTGACAGCCCTCACTCCTCCCTATACCTGACAGCCCTCCTGTCTCCTCCCCTTACCTGACAGCCCTCCTGTTCACCTCCTATATCTGACAGCCTCCTGTCCCTCCCTTTACGACAGCCCTCCTGTACCTCCCTTTACCTGACAGCTCCTGCCTCCCTATACTGACAGCCCTCTGTTCCTCCCCTTACCTGACAGCCCTCCTGTCCCTCCCCTTTACCTGATAGCCCTCATGTCCCTCCTATACCTGACAGCCTCCTGTCCTCCCTTACTACAGCTCTGTCCCTCCCTAACCTGACAGCCCTCCTGTCCCTCCCTATACCTGACAGCCTCCTGTCCCTCCCTTTACCTGACAGCCCTCCTGTCCCTCCCTTTACCTGAAAGCCCTCCTGTCCCTCCCTTTACCTGACAGCCCTCCTGTCCCTCCCTATACCTGACAGCCCTCCTGTCCCTCCCCTTTACCTGACAGCCCTCCTGTCCCGCCCTATACCTGACAGCCTCATGTCCCTCCCTATACCTGACAGCCCTCCTGTCCCTCCCCTATACCTGACAGCCCTCCTGTCCCCCCCTATACCTGACAGCCCTCCTGTCCCTCCCTATACCTGACAGCCCTCTGTCCCTCCTATACCTGACAGCCCGTCCCTCCCTATACCTGACAGCCATGTCCCTACTTATCCGAAGCCCTCTGTCCCTCCCCTTACACAGACCTCCTGTCCCTCCCTATACCTGACGCCTCCTGTCCCTCCCATACCTGACAGCCCTCCTGTCCCTCCCTATACCTGACAGCCCTCCTGTTCCCCCCTTTACCTGACAGCCCTCCTGTCCCTCCCCTTTACCTGATAGCCCTCATGTCCCTCCTATTCCTGACAGCCCTCCTGTCCCTCCCTATACCTGACAGCCCTCCTGTCCCCCTATACCTGACAGCCCTCCTGTCCCTCCCTTTACCTGACAGCCCTCGTCCCTCCCCTTTACCTGACAGCCCTCCTGTCCCTCCCCTTTACCTGACAGCCTCCCTGTCCCTCCCCTTTACCTGACAGCCCTCCTGTCCCTCCCCTACCTGACAGCCTCTGTCCCTCCCTATACCTGACAGCCTCCGTCTCCTATACCTGACGGCCTCCTGTCCCTCCCTATACCTGACAGCCCTCCTGTCCCTCCCTTTACCTGACAGCCCTCCTTCCCTCCCTATACCTGACAGCCCTCCTGTCCCTCCCTATACCTGACAGCCCTCCTGTCCCTCCCTATACCTGATAGCCCTCCTGTCCCTCCTTTACCTGACAGCCCTCCGGTCCCTCCCTATACCTGACAGCCCTCCTGTCCCTGCCTATACCTGACAGCCTCCTGTCCCTCCCTATACCTGACAGCCCTCCTGTCCCTCCCTATACCGGACAGCCCTCCTGTCCCTCCCTATACCTGAAAGCCCTCCTGTCCTCCCTATACCTGACAGCCTCCTGTCCTCCCTATACCTGATAGCCCTTGTCCTCCCCTTTACCTGCAGCCTCCTGTCCCTCCCTATACCCGAAAGCCCTCCTGTCCTCCCTATACCCGACAGCCCTCCTGTCCCTCCCCTATACCCGAAAGCCCTCCTGTCCCTCCCTATACCTGACAGCCCTCGTCCCCCCTATACCGGACAGCCCTCCTTTCCCTCCCTATACCTGATAGCCTCCTCGTCCCTCCCCTTTACCTGAAGACCTCCGTCCCTCCCTATACTGACAGCCCTCCTGTCCCTCTATCCTGACGGCCCTCCTCCCTCCCTACACTGACGGCACTCTGTCCTCTCCTATACTGACGGCCCCCTGTCCCTCACAATACCTGAGGCCTCATGTCCCTACACATAACTGACGGGCTCCTGTACCTCACTATACCTGACGGGCCCTCCTGTCCCTCCCTATAACTGAAGGCCCTCCTGTCCCTCCATTAACGTGACGCCTACCTCTGTCCCTCACTATCTGCGGCACTCTGTCCCTACTATACCTGATGGCCTCCCTGTCCACTAGTTACCGACAGCCATCATAGCCCGCGCTATACCTGATGGCCCTCCTGTCCCTCACTATACCTGACGGCCCTCTGTCCCTCCCTTTACTGACAGCTCCTGTCCCTCACTAAATGACGGCCCTCAGTCCCTCACTATACCTGACGGCCTCCCTGTCCCTCACTATACCTGACGGCCCTCCCTGTCCCTCACTATACCTGACGGTGCCCACTATACTGGCCCTCACTATACTGACGGCCTCCCTGTCACCTCACTATACCTGACGGCCTCCCTGTCCCTCACTTACTGACGGCCTCCCTGTCCCTCACTATACACTGACGGCCTCCCTGTCCCTACTATACTGGCGGTCCTGTCCCTCACTATACCTGACGGCTCCCTGTCTCACTATACCTGACGGCCTCCCTGTCCCGTCTCATATACCTGACGGCTCCCTGTCCCTCACTATACCTGAAGGCCCCTGTCCCCCTCACTATACCTGAGAGCCCCTGTCCTCACCATACATGACGCCCCTGTCCCTCACTATACCTGACGGCCTCCCTTGTCCTCCACTATACCTGACGGCCTCCCTGTCCCTCACATAACCTGACGGCCTCCCTGTCCTCCACTATACCTGACGGCCTCCTGTCCGTCCCTATACTGACGGCCTCCCTGTCCCTCACTATAACTGAGGCCTCCCTGTCCCTCACTATACCTGACCGGCTCCCTGTCCCTCAATATACCTGACGGCCTCCCCTGTCCCTCACTATACCTGACGGCCCCCTGTCCCTCACTATAAACTGACGGCCCTCCTGTCCCTCACTATACCTGACGGCCTCCCTGTCCCTCACTATACCTGACGGCTCCCTGTCCCTCACCTAATACCTGACGGCATCCACCCTGTCCCTCACTATACCTGACGGCCTCCCTGTCCCTCACTATACCTGACGGCCTCCCTGTCCCTCACTATACCTGACGGCCCTCCTTTCCCTCACTATACCTGACGGCCTCCCTGTCCCTCACTATACCTGACGGCCTCCCTGTCCCTCACAATACCTGACGGCCTCCCTGTACCTCACTATACCTGACGGCCCTCCTGTCCCTGGGCAAACAGGTAGAGACAGGCAGACTGATAATAGACCAAATTGTCCAACCTGTGACACTCCAGAGGACTGAAAACTAAAACTCCCAGCATTCCCTGTTGCTGAGTACATCTAGAGTGAGTGTCACAGGTTAGAAGTCCCGGTGCCAGGCAGATGAGAGACAGACATGGACAGATAAACCGATAAAGTATAGATGGAGAGATGATGGATTTCATTGTGTTTATTTTGAATTGGCCACATTTCACTTTTGTTTTGTCTAAACAGAAACCTAACAGAAAATCCATTGAAGAGTACAAAGCTACCAGACTGACTGGCAGAATGAAAAGCGTAATATGAGAGGGCACAGCGCGTGATACCACAAGGTCACCCACCTGCTGCCCTCCAGCTCTTGAACCGATAGGAATCCTAATATTTCCCAGTTGAGCTGTAAAGGAAACAGGAAAGCTGCGGGTCAGAGGTCACAGCAGTGTGCATTGTGGGGAATATTTTATTAATATGTTTATAATAACAGTCTGTACATGCTAGTTCACTCAAAGTGAAACTGGACAGTGAGTGGGAACCAGTTATCATCATCAAAAACCTACATTTTACTTTCATTTTCTAATAACGAACTGTAGGTGAAAGGAAAGATCTGAACCTGAGCTGATCCTTTAAGTCCAATCGTTCTCTCTATGGCAGGGAGAATTTTTCATACGTTTGTACCTTGGGATATGGGCAGATCTACCAGAGACCCTTTCGATTGATTTACCTTCTGTTCCTCTGAGGGACCTTTCTGGCTGTTTTCTTACAGATACTGGAATATTAGAGAAATATTTCAAGGTGGGAAATTTGCTGATGAATTGGAGATGCTGAAAGATCAGAATTACCCCCAGTTTGTTCCTCTACAAGAATGGAACCTCCTGCTGCCCTTATCGATCTATATTGGGTCAACAATATAAATAATTTTCCACTGGAATCCAAGTAAGATCTTCCTACTTTAACACTATGTTCCTGCTATACTAACATGAATTCTCCCCTCTGTTACAGTCTGCTCTGCCCCCCAGCTACTGTCAGCCCGTAACCTCCCCCCCCCCCCCCCATTCCTTATCCTCTTGTGAGCTTTCAAATGGACTCGCTGAGCTTTTTCAGCATTCAGGAGAGAGAGCTCCAAGAATACGCTGCAGTCATTGGCTGTAACAACACCTGTCACAGCCAATGACTGCAGTGTATACCTGGAACTGCCGTGAGCTGCAGAAATAGAGGATGAGAGGTTGGGCGGCATATCTCCTTTCTAGAAAGCGTATTGAGCTTTGTAAGTATAACGGTTTCTAGGTTTTGGTGGATGTTCTGTCTACATATAAAATTCTATTTATCTCTATCATCTAATCTTCTTCCACTCCCAACACCAAGTAGTTAGAAGCAACTCCCTTAAAGGTTATCTCCACCCCATAAAATCTTTTTTTTTTTGCTATATTGTAGGGAACCCCCCATAACCTAAACCTTGCTAGGGTTAAAATGCAAAAATCGCCACCAAAAGATACTTACCAGCCTTCGTGCCCTCGGTCACTGCCTCTAATGATGGGGGGTTGGACATGCCCTTTAAATACATTTTTTTTATTCTTACTGTAAATCAAACATTTGCTTATATCCTAGTCCTACCCTTTATTACTTTGAACTCTGAAAGTGAACATTGAGGTACTGGGGAAGATGGCTGCATATGACACCCCATACCAAAGGCTAGAGGCTTCCTACACTGACTCCCCTCTAGGAGAGCACGATCTCTTGGTCCATGTTCCGGAAGGCAGTAAATGTGAGTGTTTTCCACTATCCTAAATATTCCATTGGACTCTGTATCCCCTGTGAGTGTGTACAGGGTCTAGCCAATGCATTTTGTTTCATTGATAAGATTTCTGTTTCTCTCCAGCACCGTGGCACCACATAGAAAACCTTGATCTCTTCTTCTCTCGTGTATCCTTTTCAAACGTACAGTAGGATTTATTTTAAAGGAGAACTACTTTTTTTTTTTAATCCTAACGTGAAAGCTTTTCTCCCCAAAATACCTATACATTGTAAGATACGACTCTAGTAAGTTGCATGTACATGTAGATTCTGTAACTAAGAAGTCTCCCATATTGTTGCAATTACAACTCACAGTCCATGTAGTCTTCAAAGATCCTTGTGAGCATGTGCACCCCTAACCCCACTATTCAGATTGAACATGTCTTCTATAAAGATGTCTCCACAGCAATATGGAAGTCACAGATAAGACTTTGAAAGCTGCTTGTTACCCTGCAGTTTATTTTCCAGCCAGCATGCATTGCAGACAGCCTACCAGTAACAATACATTATGTTTCCATTCTGTTCCAATAAAGAATGATTTCATTCTCTTTCTAGCAAATCATAAAGCTTCCAGTTTTCTTTGTATTTGCTCTGGTTTCTTAGCAGATGAATGCTCCACTTTTAGAAACTCACTGCGCATGAGGTTACAGGTTCAAATCCCCAGACTTATTACATTTTTATTTTATTTTCAATTGCACAGTTTAAGAGAAGTTTTTTTTACAGGTGTCTGATAATAATGTGACAAAAATAATAAAATGTATTTTTTTGGTAATTATGGGGTGTCTGTATCCACTGACTGGATGAGGTCTCCAATGTATTGAACTTCCCATGTCCTTAACTGAGGAATACCAGGTGTACAATCTGCACCAGAAGAATGGCTTTACTTGCATGCTGATCGGGGAGATGTTCGAATTGCTGTAAGTTGTACAATGCATGTGTGTGTATTTCTGCATAAAGAGACTGAATCGAGTAGACTGAAATCTACTTTACTCTTATTCTACCCTTTTATTTGTTCTTTTTCCCATGAACCCTTGAAGAGAGTGAAGCTACTATACAGAGAATGAGACCAAATCTTTTTTTCTTTCTTCCTCTCCATACAGACAATTCATATTTGTTGTCAGTTTTACCACTTTCCTGGTGAGCTGTGTGGATTATGATATCCTGTTTGCCAACAAGCTGGTTAACCACAGTCAGAGTGAGCATGTCAAGGTGACACTTCCTGATGCCTTCTTACCACCTGGTGTCTGTAGAGCAAGGTACAATGGGAACAGTCCAATCATTTCCCTAAAAATGTGGGGTTTTTTTTCTTTATAGGCGTGCATATAAAGGTTTTTAAAAAAAAAACAATAACTGGGGCAGGTCATTTCTACCTCCCAATTTTAATTCTTTGAAGAGCGTCAGCATGAAGAAAACTGCTTCTGCCAGGCTCCCACACTATCCTTTCCCACACGAATACCCTGGACACCGACCTGCTAAATGTACATTCTATGTGCGCCTCAATAAAAAAATATTGGGAGGTAGGAGTAATCAATGATCTACCTCCCTGCCCCAGGTACTTTTAGTTACTTTTTTCAGTGAAGTTTACTTTAAACAACTTCATTACTTTCATTTGCTTGGGCTTTGCAAATGTTGCATGAAATGAAGTGGATGTTGCAGTTGCTGACATTGTATTTGGATTTATCACAGGATACAAGAAAATGGATTCCTGACTTCCTTGCTGATCATTGCCGGAGTATTCTGGATTCACAGACTGATCAAATTTATATACAACTTTTGCTGCTATTGGGAGACCCATACCTTCTATAAACAAGCTCTGCGCATCCCTATGGTGGGTATTACTTACCAGCAGACCACCCCATAACTTTTGGGGAAGATAAGGCAACAATCCTGCACCCTGGATCGCTGCTTTTAAACCTCACCAAAATGGTTATTTTAGATTGATACTTAACTTTCAAACTTTGCTACAATGCTGGAGAACTAATGTCACCTAGATCTGCCAAATGTCTTGCGCCCCTCTCCACTCAGTTAAGGGTTAGAGGTCACATGCACATTTATAGTTCTCCCTGCATCTCGCCCAATCACTGGGTAGGCGCGGCACTTGCACTGGGTGACATCACTTCCTCTGCTCAGTGAGGATCCATCCGTGAAATGCTAAGCTAAGTAATCTTGAAAATGGAACGTTTAGAGTGTTAATGTTTCGCTCTTCTGTGCTACCTTTAACTTTCTCTTCTATCCCCTGCAGTCGGACCTTCCGTATTATACGTGGGAGGAGGTTCAGAGCCGCATTGTGCAAATCCAGAAAGAGCATCAAATCTGTATCCACAAGAAAGAACTCTCAGAACTTGATGTGTCTCATAGAATCTTGCGCTTCAAGAACTATATGGTAGCCATGGTAAATAAGAATCTGTTGCCACTTCAACATAGACTCCCCTTTCTGGGCAACACCGTTTTCTACACGCGTGGCCTCAAGTACAACTTCCAGCTGATTTTTTTCTGGGGTCCTGGTTGCCTCTTCCAGAATGAGTGGAGCCTTAAACCTGAATATAAGCGTGCGGGTGCGCGCCTGGAGCTCTCTGAAAAGCTTGCACAGCGCATACTGTGGATTGGACTTGCCAACCTTGTGCTGTGTCCACTTGTACTAGTTTGGCAGATTCTTTATGCCTTTTTCAGCTACACTGAAGTACTTAGACGGGAGCCTGGCAGTCTGGGAGCTCGCTGCTGGTCCCTCTATGGTCGCTGCTATCTGCGGCATTTTAATGAGCTCGATCATCAGTTGCAAGCGAGACTTAGTCGAGCTTATAAACCCGCCAGCAAGTATATGAACTGCTTTCTATCCCCACTTCTGGCAGTAGCTGCCAAGCACTTGGGCTTCCTGGCTGGTTCCATACTGGCTGTGCTAATTGCCCTTACTGTTTACGATGAAGATGTGCTGGCAGTTGAACATGTGCTGAGTACAGTTACCCTACTGGGAATAGTAGTGACTATTTGTAGGTAAGTACACGTTTCATTGGTAGAGGTATTGAGAAGAAACGATACGATACCAGATCTAAAATAGAGTAACACCTGTCTCTGTAAGGCCTCATCTTTATTATGCAGTGCGGCATTTGACACCAGTCCACAAAAGACATAAATGAATTGTAAATAGAACATGCTTGTGAAGGTTCTCATTCATCCAGGTCATGGTATATCTGTTGTATTCAATTAGATCAACTGGACTTGAAATGTAGTTCTTGAAGACGTTTCGCTAGTCATCCGACTGGCTTTCTCAATTCAGTCGGATGACTAGCGAAACGTCTTCAAGAACTACATTTCAAGTCCAGTTGATCTAATTGAATACAACAGATATGTAAATAGAACAGAGACGGGAAATAAACTTTTAAAAGGAATGGAGAGTTTGTGTTACGAAGAGAGATTATCAAAGTTGGGTTTGTTTTCCCTTAAAAAGAACCGTTTGCGGGTGGATCTGATAACCCTGTATAAATATGTTAGAGGGACCCGCAACCAATGAGCAGGGGATCTTTTCTCCCATAGGGGTGAAAAGTAGACTAGAGGACGCCCCTTTAGACTTGAGGAAAAGCCATTTCTGCTTTAGCAACTTAAATGTTTCTGCAATGTGAGGACAGTAAGGTTGGGGGATGTTCTACCTGATGTAAATGGCTCTCACTGTGAGGACAGTAATGTTATGGGATGTTCTACCTGATAATGTAAATGGATCTCACTGTGAGGACAGTAAGGTTGGGGGATGTTCTACCTGATGAAAATGGATCTCACTGTGAGGACAGTAATGTTATGGGATGTTCTACCTGATAATGTAAATGGTTCTCACTTTGAGGACAGTAATGTTATGGGATGTTCTACCTGATAATGTAAATGGTTATTCACTGTGAGGACAGTAATGTTATGGAGTTCTAACCTGATGTAAATGGATCTCACTGTGAGGACAGTAATGGTTAGGGATGTTCTACCTGATATGTAAATGGATCTCAATGTGAGGACAGTAATGTGTATGGGATGTTCTACCTGATAATGTAAAGGTTATTCACTGTGAGGACGTAATGTTATGGGATGTTCTACCTGATAATGTAAATGGTTATTCACTGTAGGAAGTAATGTTATGGGATGTTCTACCTGATAATGTAAAGTTATTCATGTGAGGACAGTAATGTTATGGGATGTTCTACCTGATAATGTAAATGGATCTCACTGTGAGGAGTAATGTTATGGGAGTTTCTACCTGATAAGTAAATGGTATCACTGTGAGACAGTAATGTTATGGGATGTTCTACCTGATAATGTAAAGGTCTCAATGTGAGGACAGTAATGTTATGGGATGTTCTACTGATAATGTAAATGGTTCTCACTGTGAGGAAGTAATGTTATGGGATGTTCTACCATAATGTAAATGGTTATCACTGTGAGGACAGTAATGTATGGATGTTCTACCTGATAATGTAAATGGTTATTCACTGTGAGGACAGTAATGTTATGGGATGTTCTACCTGATAATGTAAATGGATCTCACTGTGAGGACGGTAATGTTATGGGATGTTCTACCTGATAATGTAAATGGTTATTCACTGTGAGGATACGAGCCCCTCTCTGTCCCTCCCTTACCTGACATCCCTCCTTTCCCTCCCTATACCTGGACAGGCCGCCCTCCTGTCCCTTCCGCTATACCAACCTGACAGCCCTCCTTTCCCTCCCTATACCTGAAGCCCTCCTGTCCCTCCCCTTTACCTGACAGCCCTCCTGTCCCTCCCTATACCTGACAGCCCCCCGGTCCCTCCCTATACCTGACGGCCCTCCTGTCCCTATCTCCCTTTCCCTGACCGCCCTCCTGTTCCTCCCCTTACCTGACGCCCTCCTGTCCCTCCCTTTACCTGATAGCCCTCATGTCCCTCCCTATTACCTGACACGCCTCCTGTCCCTCCTAAATCCTCTGACAGCCCTCCTGTCCCTCCCCTATACCTGACAAGCCCTCCTGTCCCTCCCTTTACCTGACAGCCCTCCTGTCCCTCCCCTTTACCTGACAGCCCTCCTGTCCCTCCCCTTTATACCTGACAGCCCTCCTGTCCCCCCCTTCCTGACAGCCAGCCCTCCTGTCCCTCCCCTTTACCTGACAGCCCTCATGTCCCTCCCTATACCTGACAGCCCTCCTGTCCCTCCCTATACCTGACAGCCCTCCTGTCCCTCCCCTATACCTGACAGCCCTCCTGTCCCTCCCTTTACCTGACAGCCCTCCTGTCCCTCCCTATACCTGACAGCCCTCCTGTCCCTCCCTATACCTGACAGCCCTCCTGTCCCTCCCTATACCTGATAGCCCTCCTGTCCCTCCCCTTTACCTGACAGCCCTCCTGTCCCTCCTAACCTGACAGCCTCCTGACCTGCCTATACCTGACAGCCCTCCTGTCCCTCCTATACCTGCAGCCCCCTGTCCCTCCCTATACCTGACGCCCTCCTGTCCCTCCCCTAACCTGAAAGCCCAGCGAAGCCCTCCTGTCCCTCCCTATACCTGACAGCCCTCCTTTCCCTCCCTATACCTGATAGCCCTCCTGTCCCTCCCCTTTACCTGACAGCCCTCCTGTCCCTCCCTATACCTGACAGCCCTCCTGTCCCTCCCTATACCCGACAGCCCTCCTGTCCCTCCCTATACCCGAAGCCCTCCTGTCCCCCCCTATACCTGACAGCCCTCCTGTCCCTCCCTATACCGGACAGCCTTCCTTTCCCCCTATCTGTAGCCCTCCGTCCCTCCCTTTACCTGTACAGCCCACCTGTCCTCCCTATACCTGACAGCCCTCCTGTCCCTCCCTATACCTGACGGCCCTCCTGTCCCTCCCTACACCTGACGGCACTCCTGTCCCTCCCTATACCTGACGGCCTCCCTGTCCCTCACAATACCTGACGGCCTCCCTGTCCCTCACAATACCTGACGGCTCCCTGTCCTCCTCCGCCTTCCCTCCCTATACCTGACGGCCCTCCTGTCCCTCCCTATACCTGACGGCCCTCCTGTCCCTCCCTATACCTACGGCCCTCCTGTCCCTCCCTATACCTGATGGCCTCCCTGTCCCTGCTATACCTGACAGCCCTCCTGTCCCTCGCTATACTGATGGCCTCCCTGTCCTCACTATACCTGACGGCCCTCCTGTCCCTCCCCTTTACCTGACAGCCTCCCTGTCCCTCACTATACCTGACGGCCCTCCTGTCCCTCACTATACCTGACGGCCTCCCTGTCCCTCACTATACCTGACCCTCCTGTCCCTCACTATACCTACGGCCCTCCTGTCCCCACTATACCTGACGGCCCCTCCTCCCTCACTATACCTGACGGCCTCCTGTCCCTCACTATACCTGACGGCCCTCCCTGTCCCTCACTAACCTGACGGCCTCCCGTCCCTCACTATACCTGACGGCCTCCCGGTCCCTCACATACCTGACGGCCTCCCTGTGCCTCACTATACCTGACGCCTCCCTGTCCCTCACTATACCTGACGGCCTCCCTGTCCCCACTATACCGACGGCCTCCCGTCCTCACTATACCTGACGGCTGACGCTCCCTGTCCCTCACTATACCTGACGCCTCCCTGTCCCTCACTAAACCTGACGGCCTCCCCTGTCCCTCACTATACCCCTGACGGCCTCCCTGTCCCTCACTATACCTGACGGCTCCCCTGTCCCTCAACTTACCTGACGGCCTCCCTGTCCCTCACTATACCTGACGGCCTCCCTGTCCCTCACTATACCTGACGGCCTCCCTGTCCCTCACTAACCTGACGGCCTCCCTGTCCCTCACTATACCTGACGGCCTCCCTGTCCCTCACTATACCTGACGAGCCTCCTGTCCCTCACTATACCTGACGGCCTCCCTGTCCCTCACTAACCTGGACGCCCTCCCGTCCCTCACATACCTGACGGCCTCCCTGTCCCTCACTATACCTGACGGCCTCCCTGTCCCCACTATACCTGACGGCCTCCCTGTCCCTCACTATACCTGACGGCCTCCCTGTCCCTCCCTATACCTGACGGCCCTCCTTTCCCTCACTATACCTGACGGCCTCCCTGTCCCTCACTATACCTGAACGCCTCCCTGTCCCTCACAAATACTGACGGCCTCCCTGTACCTCACTATACCTGACGGCCCTCCTGTCCCTGGGCAAACAGGTAGAGACAGGCAGACTGATAATAGACCAAATTGTCCAACCTGTGACACTCCAGAGGACTGAAAACTAAAACTCCCAGCATTCCTGTTGCTGAGTACATCTAGAGTGAGTGTCACAGGTAGAAGTTCCCGGTGCCAGGCAGATGAGAGACAGACATGGACAGATAAACCGATAAAGTATAGTGGGAGATGATGGATTTCATTGTGTTTATTTTGAATTGGCCACTTTCACTTTTGTTTTGTCTAAACAGAAACCTAACCGAAAATCATGAAGAGTACAAGCTACACAGACTGACTGGGCAATGAAAAGCGTAATATGAGAGGGCACAGCGCGTGATACCACAAGGTCACCCACCGCTGCCCTCCAGCTCTTGAACCGATAGGAATCCTAATATTTCCCAGTTGAGCTGTAAAGGAAACAGGAAGCTGCTGGGGTCAGAGGTCACAGCAGTGTGCATTGTGGGGAATATTTATTAATATGTTTATAAAACAGTCTGTACATGCTAGTTCACTCAAAGTGAAACTGGACAGTGAGTGGGAACCAGTTATCATCATCAAAAACCTACATTTACTTTCATTTTCTAATAACGAACTGTAGGTGAAAGGAAAGATCTGAACCTGAGCTGATCCTTTAGTCCAATCGTTCTCTCTATGGCAGGAGAATTTTTCATACGTTTGTACCTTGGGATATGGGCAGATCTACCAGAGACCCTTTCGATTGATTTACCTTCTGTTCCTCTGAGGGACCTTTCTGGCTGTTTTCTTACAGATACTGGAAATTAGAGAAATATTTCAAGGTGGGAAATTTGCTGATGAATTGGAGATGCTGAAAGATCAGAATTACCCCCAGTTTGTTCCTCTACAAGAATGGAACCTCCTGCTGCCCTTATCGATCTATATTGGGTCAACAATATAATAATTTCCACTGGAATCCAGTAAGATCTTCCTACTTTAACACTATGTTCCTGCTATACTACATGAATTCTCCATCTCCCCTCTGTTACAGTCTGCTCTGCCCCTCAGTACTGTCAGTCCGTAACCTCCCCCCCCCCCCCCCATTCCTTATCCTCTTGTGAGCTTTCAAATGGACTCGCTGAGCTTTTTCAGCATTCAGGAGAGAGAGTCCAAGAATACGCTGCAGTCATTGGCTGTAACAACACCTGTCACAGCCATGACTGCAGTGTATATGCCTGAACTGCCGTGAGCTGCAGAAATAGAGGATGAGAGGTTGGGCGGCATATCTCCTTTCTAGAAAGCGTATTGAGCTTTGTAAGTTAACGGTTTCTAGGTTTTGGTGGATGTTCTGTCTACATATAAATTCTATTTATCTCTATCATCTAATCTTCTTCCACTCCCAACCCAAGTAGTTAGAAGCAACCTCCCTTAAAGGTTATCTCCACCCCATAAAATCTTTTTTTTTTTGCTATATTGTAGGGAACCCCCCCATAACCTAACCTTGCTAGGGTTAAAATGCAAAAATCGCCACCAAAAGATACTTACCAGCCTTCGTGCCCTCGGTCACTGCCTCTATGATGGGGGTTGGACATCCCTTTAAATACATTTTTTTATTCTTACTGTAATCAAACATTTGCTTATATCCTAGTCCTACCCTTTATTACTTTGAACTCTGAAAGTGAACATTGAGGTACTGGGGAAGATGCTGCATATGACACCCCATACCAAAGGCTAGAGGCTTCCTACACTGACTCCCCTCTAGGAGAGCACGATCTCTTGGTCCATGTTCCGGAAGGCAGTAAATGTGAGTGTTTTCCACTATCCTAAATATTCCATTGGACTCTGTATCCCTGTGAGTGGTACAGGGTCTAGCCAATGCATTTTGTTTCATTGATAAGATTTCTGTTTCTCTCCAGCACCGTGGCACACACATAGAAAACCTTGATCTCTTCTTCTCTCGTGTATCCTTTTCAAACGTACAGTAGGATTTATTTTAAAGGAGAACTACTTTTTTTTTTAATCCTAACGTGAAAGCTTTTCTCCCCAAAATACCTATACATTGTAAGATACGACTCTAGTAAGTTGCATGTACATGTAGATTCTGTAACTAAGAAGTCTCCCATATTGTTGCAATTCATCACAGTCCATTTAGTCTTCAAAGATCCTTGTGAGCATGTGCACCCCTAACCCCACTATCAGATTGAACATGTCTTCTATAAAGATGTCTCCACAGCAATATGAAGTCACAGATAAGACTTTGAAAGCTGCTTGTTACCCTGCAGTTTATTTTCCAGCCAGCATGCATTGCAGACAGCCTACCAGTAACAATACATTATGTTTCCATTCTGTTCCAATAAAGAATGATTTCATTCTCTTTCTAGCAAATCATAAAGCTTCCAGTTTTCTTTGTATTTGCTCTGGTTTTCTAGCAGATATGCTCCACTTTTAGAAACTCACTGCGCATGAGGTTACAGGTTCAAATCCCCAGACTTATTACATTTTTATTTTATTTTCAATTGCACAGTTTAGAGAAGTTTTTTTTACAGGTGTCTGATATAATGTGACACAAATATAAAATGTATTTTTTTGGTAATTATGGGGTGTCTGTATCCACTGACTGGATGAGGTCCCAATGTATTGAACTTCCCATGTCCTTAACTGAGGAATACCGGTGTACCTGCACCAGAAGAATGGCTTTACTTGCATGCTGATCGGGGAGATGTTCGATTGCTGTAAGTTGTACAATGCATGTGTGTGTGATTTCTTGCATAAAGAGACTGAATCGAGTAGACTGAAATCTACTTTACTCTTTTCATTACCCTTTTATTTGTTCTTTTTCCCATGAACCCTTGAGAGAGTGAAGCTACTATACAGAGAATGAGAACCAAATCTTTTTTTCTTTCTTCCTCTCCATACAGACAATTCATATTTGTTGTCAGTTTTACCACTTTCCTGGTGAGCTGGTGGTGATTATGATATCCTGTTTGCCAACAAGCTGGTTAACCACAGTCAGAGTGAGCATGTCAAGGTGACACTTCCTGATGCCTTCTTACCACCTGGTGTCTGGAGGCAAGGTACAATGGGAACAGTCCAATCATTTCCCTAAAAATGTGGGTTTTTTTTTTCTTTATAGGCGTGCATATAAAGGTTTTTAAAAAAAAACAATAACTGGGGCAGGTCATTTCTACCTCCCTCACCAATTTTAATTCTTTGAAGAGGTCAGCATGAAAAAACTGCTTCTGCCAGGCTCCCACTATCCTTTCCCACACGAATACCCTGGACACCGACCTGCTAAATGTACATTCTATGTCGCCTCAATAAAAAAATATTGGGAGGTAGGAGTAATCAATGATCTACCTCCCTGCCCCAGGTACTTTTAGTTACTTTTTTCAGTGAAGTTACTTTAAACAACTTCATTACTTTCATTTGCTTGGGCTTTGCAAATGTTGCATGAAATGAAGTGTGTTGCAGTTGCTGACATTGTATTTGGATTTATCACAGATACAAGAAAATGGATTCCTGACTTCCTTGCTGATCATTGCCGGAGTATTCTGGATTCACAGACTGATCAAATTTATATACAACTTTTGCTGCTATTGGGAGACCCATACCTTCTATAAACAAGCTCTGCGCATCCCTATGGTGGGTATTACTTACCAGCAGACCACCCCATAACTTTTGGGGAAGATAAGGCAACAATCCTGCACCCTGGATCGCTGCTTTTAAACCTCACCAAAATGGTTATTTTAGATTGATACTTAACTTTCAAACTTTGCTACAATGCTGGAGAACTAATTCACCTAGATCTGCCAAATGTCTTGCGCCCCTCTCCACTCAGTTAGGGTTAGAGGTCACATGCACATTTATAGTTCTCCCTGCATCTCGCCCAATCACTGGGTAGGCGCGGCACTTGCACTGGGTGACATCACTTCCTCTGCTCAGTGAGGATCCTCCGTGAAATGCTAAGCTAATATCTTGAAAATGGACGTTTAGAGTGTTAATGTTTCGCTCTTCTGTGCTACCTTTAACTTCTCTTCTTCTATCCCCTGCAGTCGGACCTTCCGTATTATACGTGGGAGGAGGTTCAAGCCGCATTGTGCAATCCAGAAAGAGCATCAATCTGTATCCACAAGAAAGAACTCTCACGAACTTGATGTGTCTCATAGATCTTGCGCTTCAAGAACTATATGGTAGCCATGGTAAATAAGAATCTGTTGCCACTTCAACATAGACTCCCCTTTCTGGGCAACACCTGTTTCTACACGCGTTGGCCTCAAGTACAACTTCCAGCTGATTTTTTTCTGGGGTCCTGGTTGCCTCTTCCAGAATGAGTGGAGCCTTAACCTGAATATAAGCGTGCGGGTGCGCGCCTGGAGCTCTCTGAAAAGCTTGCACAGCGCATACTGTGGATTGGACTTGCCAACTTTGTGCTGTGTCCACTTGTACTAGTTTGGCAGATTCTTATGCCTTTTTCGCTACACTGAAGTACTAGACGGAGCCTGGCAGTCTGGGAGCTCGCTGCTGTCCCTCTATGGTCGCTGCTATCTCGGCATTTTAATGAGCTCGATCATCAGTTGCAAGCGAGACTTAGTCGAGCTATAAACCCGCAGCAAGTAATGAAACTGCTTTCTATCCCCACTTCTGGCAGTAGCTGCCAAGCACTTGGGCTTCCTGGCTGGTTCCATACTGGCTGTGCTAATTGCCCTTACTGTTTACGATGGAAGAGTGCTGGCAGTTGAACATGTGCTGAGTACAGTTACCCTACTGGGAATAGTAGTGACTATTTGTAGTAGTACACGTTTCAATTGGTAGAGGTATTGAGAAGAAACGTACGATACCAGATCTAAAATAGAGTAACACCTGTCTCTGTAAGGCCTCATCTTATTATGCAGTGCGGCATTTGACACCATCCACAAAAGACATAATGAATTGTAAATAGAACATGCTTGTGAGGTTCTCATTCATCCAGGTCATGGTATATCTGTTGTATTCAATTATCAACTGGACTTGAAATGTAGTTCTTGAAGACTTTCGCTAGTCATCCGACTGAATTGAAAGCCAGTCGGATGACTAGCAAACGTCTTCAAGAACTACATTTCAAGTCCAGTTGATCTAATTGAATACAAAGATATGTAAATAGAACAGAGACGGGAAATAAACTTTTAAAAGGAATGGAGAGTTTGTGTTACGAAGAGAGATTATCAAAGTTGGGTTTGTTTTCCCTAAAAAAGAACCGTTTGCGGGTGGATCTGATAACCCTGTATAAATATTTAGAGGGACCCGCAACCAATGAGCAGGGATCTTTTCTCCCATAGGGGTGAAAAGTAGACTAGAGGACGCCCCTTTAGACTTGAGGAAAAGCCATTTCTTGCTTGCAACTTAAATGTTTCTGCAATGTGAGGACAGTAAGGTTGGGGATGTTCTACCTGATTTAAATGGCTCTCACCTGTGAGGACAGTAATGTTATGGGATGTTCTACCTGATAATGTAAATGGATCTCACTGTGAGGACAGTAAGGTTGGGGATGTTCTACTGATAGAAATGGATCTCACTGTGAGGACAGTAATGTTATGGGATGTTCTACCTGATAATGTAAATGGTTCTCACGTTGGAGGACAGTATGTTATGGGATGTTCTACCTTAATGTAAATGGTTATTCACTGTGAGGACAGTAATGTTATGGATGTTCTACCTGATAAGTAAATGGATCTACTGTGAGGACAGTAATGTTATGGGATGTTCTTACCTGATAGGTAAATGGATCTCACTGTGGGACAGTAATGTTATGGATGTTCTACCTGATAATGTAAATGGTTATCATGTGAGGACGGTAGTTATGGGATGTTCTACCTGATAATGTAAATGGTTATTCACTGTGAGGATAGTAATGTTATGGGATGTTCTACCTGATAATGTAAATGGTTATTCAGTGTGAGGACAGTAATGTTATGGGATGTTCTACCTGATAATGTAAATGGATCTCACTGTGAGGACAGTAATGTTATGGGATGTTCTACCTGATAATGTAAATGGATCTCACTGTGAGTACAGTAATGTTATGGGATGTTCTACCTGATAATGTAATGGTCTCACGGTGAGACAGTATGTTATGGGATGTTCTACCTGATAATGTAAATGGTTCTCACTGTGAGGATAAATGTTATGGGATGTTCTACCTGAAATGTAAATGGTTATTCACTGTGGAGACGGTAATGTTATGGATGTTCTCGTACCTAATGTAATGGTTATTCCACTGGAGGACAGAATGTTATGGGATTTTCTACCTGATAATGTAAATGGATCTCACTGTGAGGACAGTAATGTTATGGGATGTTCTACCTGATAATGTAAATGGATCTCACTGTGAGGACAGTAATGTTATGGGATGTTCTACCTGATAATGTAAATGGTTATTCACTGTGAGGACAGTAATGTTATGGGATGTTCTACCTGATAATGTAAATGGATCTCACTGTGAGGACAGTAATGTTATGGGGATGTTCTACCTGATAAGTAAATGGATCTCACTGTGAGGAAGTAATGTTATGGGATGTTCTACCTGATATGTAAATGGTTCTTCACTGTGAGGACAGTATATGTTATGGGATGTTTACCTGATAATAATGGGTTTCACTGTGAGGACGTAATGTTATGGGTGTTCTACCTGATAATGTAAATTGTTATTCACTGTGAGGACAGTAATGTTATGGGATGTTCTACCTGATAATGTAAATGGTATCACCTGTGAGGGACAGTAATGTTATGGGATGTTCTACCTGATATGTAAATGGATTCACTGTGAGGACAGTAATGTTATGGGATGTTCTACTGAAAATTGTAAATGGTTATTCACTGTGAGGCAGTAATGTATGGGATGTTCTACCTGATAATGTAAATGGTATCTCACTGTGAGGGCAGTAATGTTATGGGATGTTCTACCTGAAATGTAATGGTATCTCACTGTGAGGACAGTAATGTTATTGGATGTTCTACCTGATAATGTAAATGGATCTCACTGTGAGGACAGGAATGTTATGGGATGTTCTACTGATAATGTAAATGGTATTCACTGTGAGGACAGTAATGTTATGGGATGTTCTACCTGATAATGTAAATGGTTATTCACTGTGAGGACAGTAATGTTATGGGATGTTCTACCTGATAATGTAAATGGTTTTCACTGTGAGGACAGTAATGTTATGGGATGTTCTACCTGATAATGTAAATGGTTATTCACTGTGAGGATGGTAATGTTATGGGATGTTCTACCTGATAATGTAAATGGATTATCACTGTGAGGACAGTAGTAATGTTATGGGATGTTCTACCTGTAATGTAAATGGTATTCACTGTGAGGACGTAATGTTATGGGATGTTCTACCTGTATAATGTAAATGGATCTCACTGTGAGGACAGTATGTTATGGATGTTCTACCTGATAATGTAAATGGTTTTCACGGTGAAGGCAGTAATGTTATGGGATGTTCTACCTGATAATGTAATGGTTATTCAGGTGAGGACAGTAATGTTATGGGTGTTTCACTGATATGTAAATGGATCTCACTGTGAGGACAGTAATGTTATGATGTTCTACCTGATAATGTAAATGGATCTCACTGTGAGACGTAATGTTATGGGATGTTCTACCTGTAATGTAAATGGTCTCACGTGAGGACAGTAATGTTATGGGATGTTCTACCTGATAATGTAAATGGTTCTCACTGTGAGGATAGTAATGTTATGATGTTCTACTCTGAAATGTAAATGGTTATTCACTGTGAGGACGTAATGTTATGGGATGTTCTACCTGAAATGTAAATGGTTATTCACTGTGGGACATAATGTTATGGGATGTTCTACCTGATAATGTAAATGGATCTCACTGTGAGGACAGTAATGTTATGGGATGTTCTACCTGATAATGTAAATGGATCTCACTGTGAGGACAGTAATGTTATGGGATGTTCTACCTGATAATGTAATGATCTCACTGTGAGGACAGTAATGTTATGGGATGTTCTACCTGAAATGTAAATGGTTATTCACTGTGAGGACAGTAATGTTATGGGATGTTCTACCTGATAATGTAAATGGTTATTCACTGTGAGGACAGTAATGTTATGGATGTTCTACCTGATAATGTAATGGTTATTCACTGTGAGGACAGTAATGTTATGGGATGTTCTACCTGATATGTAAATGGTTATTCACTGTGAGGATCGATTAATGTTATGGGATGTTCTACCTGATAATGTAAATGGATCTCACTGTGAGGACAGTAATGTTATGGGATGTTCTACCTGATAATGTAAATGGTTATTCACTGTGAGGACGGTAATGTTATGGGATGTTCTACCTGATAATGTAGAGTTGGCTGAACGAAAGTACTGGATTTTGGAGTCGCACACCTAGGTGTAATTAAAGTGCTTTTTTTGAAAACCCACACATCACGTACAACGTTTCGGTGGAACTTGTCCCCTTCTTCAGGTGATGTAATCGCTACAAAAAGTGATGTTAAAATACCCTAGCTTGTAAGTGAGTCCACTCACTTAGGCGCTGTGATTGGTCGTATGTTTGTCTAGTTTGGTGTACTTATAGGCATAAATCATTGGCGTTGGGAGGGGGGGTTGAACTTCCTAGACTGAACTTCCTTGTGGCTCACAACTAGAAACTTATTTTTATTATTTTGTCATGTGACTAGCCCTAATGTGAAGTAAATAACATTAATAAAATGGGGTTTAAAAGTCATTTACTGTCCACAGTGAAAAATTCTGACTTATTAGAATGGATTTCCTTATAACCAGGAATACTGCAGGAATAAGAGCTTGACATTGGCAAACACTACAAACCTCTTAACCACCACGGAGGTTCTGGTTTTATTTACAGGAATAGCTGGTTCATTTTAGAGTTTCTGGATATTGACATTGTGGCTGTTTTTGTTTCACTAAATCAACAAATCTTGGGAATAAATTCCCATTCATTCTTAAATCTCAACTGTATTTATCAGTTCATTTCTAGTGAGATCGTCAGGCAGGGTTAAGGTGTCTTAGGGTGGTGAGCGGTATTCTAGACACTTGGTTATTTTAATTGGCCAACACATTTTATTCTAAAAGTAACATTGATTTTATACTGTTTAATGCACTATGAGTATATTTTGTATGCACTATGTCACTTTCGGCTTAACCAATCAGAAGGTATGACTACCCATGGAGGGCCGTCTTTATTTGATGTGTATCACTGTTGAAGTAACATCACCTGAGGAAGGGCACATTTACAACCCCCCCCGAAATGTTGTGAGATGTTGTGTGGTCTGCATTAATAAGTTATTATTTGGAGTGCCACCCTTGCCATTTGTTGTTCCTGTCTTAGGGTGGGAACACACATTGGGAGTCTTCGTCCTGACCGACCGTTCGACACTTGCAAACCGGTTGGGCCTGACGAAGGACTGTGTGGGACCATAGACGACCGCACGTTCAGCTGTGGTTTTCCTACCCATCATTCATTCAATTCGGACAATGAATTGTCGGTCGCAGCCACCTCAGTAAACCATCCAATATTTCGCCCCTAACAATATGTCGGTTGTTCGGGCACAAATATTGGATGGTGTGTACCCAGCTAAGGGGCACACCAAGATCTGTTACCTTGAAATCCCTTCTGCATGTTGCTCATTCATTTTTCTACACAAGGCCTCACAAATATGACAATGTGATCTTCAATACACTTTAGGTCATTCATCCCTGACCAGCACCTGGTCTTCTGTCCGGAGCAACTTCTTCGGGTTATTCTGGCTCATATCCACTATATGCCCGATCACTGGCAACGCAGCGCTCACCGTGCAGAGACACGTGGAGAATTTGCACAGCTCTTCCAATACAAAGCAGTAAGTCGGCCATCAATACTCCTTAGTGGCTTCCAAAAGAAACCGTGTAGATCTGTTGCCTAATTATTTCTTATATACATAAAGCAAACTCAATTTTATTAAAGAGCAAGTCCACCCTTAAACAAAAACTGTACATATGTCTGTTACCTGCACCCAACCCCAACGGATATATTCAGCACTTTATTACCTGTATTACTAACCAGATGTTTAAGGATAAATATTGTGTCCATTCTGGTAGAGTAAGCTGGCTCCTCCCTCCATGCTGTCAATCAAGGCTGGTGACTACTGACATCACAACCATGACTGACTGACTGCTGTTTCAACTGCTGCCTCCTCTGCACATGCTCAGCTTATAAAAAGCTCATTGAGCTGAGGGAGGAGGCAGATACCTTTACCAGAAAAAAATTGAACTTATTAAATATCTGGTTACAAATACATGTAATAAACTGGTAAAAATAGCAGTTGGGGTTGCCGGAGATACTGACAATCATCAGTTTTTTGCTTTAAGGGTGAACATTCAACTTGACTGTAATTGTCCATCTGCCTAGAACGAGGATGATTATTATGAGATCTTCTCATTCAGATGTTGTTGTCTGCAGGTATTATTCTTGAGGAGCTTTTAAGTCCACTGCTGACCCCGCTGTTTTGATTTTCTACCTTCGCCCCAAATCACTGGAGATCATTGATTTTTTCCGAAACTTCACAGTGGAAGTTGTTGGGGTGGGGACACTTGTTCATTCGCACAGATGGATGTCCGTCGCATGGCAACCCCACGGTAACAAAAACACCGGGTCTGACCGTTTGTCATGAAATCTGTAAGGGAGTTATTCTGCTCTTATTCTCTGATATTTCCTTGCTATGAAAACAAATGTAGCAACTGTAAATTATAGCTGTGAATCTATAATGGTATCGGCAATGAAAAACCATAACATGTGGATGTGTTCTCCTTTAGGCAGATTTTCTGCATTTTGTATGTCCTCGTTTAAACCGATATATAATATTTTAACACTTGTTCTGCACTGGCAGCGTAATACATTCCTGCAATTACACATGAACACATGAAAGAAGCTAAGGTGCATATTGCCTGTTGTAACAAATGTTCAGTTATATTAACGATGCTGTACAGAGCAGCCTGTTCGGTTTAAATGCAGAGAGACCTCCAGCAGCGTGGTAGACATTTAAAGGGCATGTCCGCCCCAAAACTATAATTTCCCCCACTATTGGCCCCACTGTGTAGTGTATAAAAATCCTTACCTTACATCCCTGCTCCAAATGGTTCTCCTGTAATGTCCCCCCAAAGTCCAGAAAACTGACTACCAGGAGCCTAGCCACCAGGGAAATTGTTTCCGCCTCTGAGATGTCCTCTCAGAGGTTTTTGGCTTGCTCAGAGCAGCCCTTTACTCCCTCCTCCCTCTCCCCCCCCCTCCCATTTTGTTCTCCCTCCCCCTAGTGTAAAATCCCTTTGCCATATATTAGGGAATCCCCGCCCCAATGGCTGTAATATATTTTCCAAAAACTCCCCCGATCTTTACTTACCTTCCTCTCTCCTCCGGCGTTCTGAACTGCCGGCAGCTGCGTCTGTGATTGGCTGACTCTCAGCCAACCGGGACATGGTGCGGGTCCGCCCCCTGCTGCAGTTTCATGCAAGCAGTGGGAGGAGGAAAGAGGAAGGTAAGTAATGATCGGGGGAGTTTCTGGAAATAGCGGTTGGGGCTGGGGGAACTAGCCCTACTATGTAGCAAAAAATGGTAAAAGGGGTAGACATGCCATTTAAGTAATCCTACAGTGTCAGAGCCTGCACACCTGCTAGATTATTAATTGTAGGATAAAATGGTCATTTATTGGCTGTTTTGGACATTGGCCAGCAGCTTAAACATTTAGGTGTCCTGCCAAGTTGTTCTTGTGTAGCCTCAGCCATAACGCTTGTTTTCAGTGTATAAATAAACATTTGACTTTGATACTTTTTCCCTTAAACATATGAATATTGATTGTCCTCCTGTTATAGTGGATGTCTGCAGGCAAGACCGAAGCTTCCGTTTACCAGCAGGCAGAAGATGGAAAGACTGAGCTTTCTCTCATGCATTTCGCAATTACCACCCGCGTTGGCACCCTCCGCGGGAATGCTCTGCATTTCTGAGGCCATCTGAGGGAAAGGGTTCAAAAACAGCGCCGCTGGCAATCAGAAAAACTCGCCCAGTGGTTTACATCACCTGCAGTGCTCAGGGCTGTCTTTTCAATCTGACTCTGAGGTTTGGGAAATACTTTTAGTGTTGCCTTAATCACTCTGTTAATTTTGTTTAAAGGCATCTATGTGAAAAAAACACATTGCCCTTTGCTAAGTTAATTCATGTACTCTGTGCTGCCTTAATCCTATCTTTGTCAGTGACTTTGTTTAACCATGGTGTCAGATCTGTGTGCAGCACTCCCCCCCCTTCCCCCTCCCCTCTGTTACCTCCTCCATGTCTCACCTCCGGCTAACAGACAAGTTTATCATGTGCAGTAGGAGTTAAAGTTCAACATCCTGAAAAACACACCCACGCACAGTGGCCAATAGAAAGCTAGCTGTCCTGGAGACACGGAAGAAGGAGAATAGTACAGTTTACGATCTCTCACTTTGGACCCATCATCAGTCAGTGAAAGCTATTAAGAAGGGGGGTCAAGTCCAGCCTTATATCTACCCATCAAAGCTACCTCTCTCCCCTGCTAATGCTCTTATCTCTGTTTATTACAGAGCAGGGAGGAGGATCCGTCACGGGATTTGATTGACAGTCCAAGTAGGAGTAGAGGAATGCAATCACGTATTCTTCTAACTGGTGTATCTCAGGACAGAGAGGGAATCTGAAATAATAAAGACACTGTGGGGGTTGTGGGGATTATAGAACACATGGAAAGAAAGAAAAAAAAGTTCATTTTCCCACTATAGATGCCCTTTAATGTTGTATATTGATCTGAACATATTCCACAAGACGTTTACCCTGAAAGAGTTAAGGCTGTATATTATGATCAATTTAGAAGCTGATCGGTACTGAATGTAGTAACCAGAGAAATGCATTAAAATCTGTTTCAAAATTGTATGAATAGAAAATTCAGTCTCGTACAAATCCTAGTTCAGAATGTTTTCTGATTGGATCATTGGCAAAGGATAAACCAGTGATTTCTGCACTGCAACTGTTCCCTTTATCTCTCCATTAAATGTTATTATCCAACCATTACACTGCATTTTCATGTGTTTTCTAGCCACACAGTTTAATGGCGAATGTGTTGCCTGGAATATCCCCGGGGTCTTCCTTCGCACACGGAGGTGCTGGCCTCTCCCCATATCTCTGCTGTGACTGAGGTGGCTTCTGCTTTACGATCTCTGTCTCCCCAGCAGTCGTATTACCCGGTACAGAACCAGAGTGCAGTTTGGTAAGGAAATCCAAGTATTAAAAGGGCATTACAACTAATCACACAGCAATAAGGATTAATTGCTACCGACTTTTTTCCTCCCTTCTCTGACCCTCATTTCCTTTCTTTTTAGCTCTTTTAGTTTACTTTCAAGGGGCAGGGCACAGACAGGCATATTGCAGACACCTTCCCTTCCCTGTATCATTTCTAAGAAAGCTAAGCTTATTCCTCTGTCACTGCATGGCTGATTAATTCAGCATTATGATCCAAGCTGGGTACACACGTCTGATAAGAGCCCCGATACTGTCGGATCCAACGATATCGGGGTTTTATACTGTACTGTGTGTACAGCTGAATGCTCGTTCGGAAAAGATGGAAAATTTCCCTTGGCCGTGGTAGACTCCCTATAGGGGAAACACAGTGTCCCGGAGCGTTCTCCTAGCTTGTATAGGGGGAGCGCTCGGGACTGTGTGTGTGCAGATTTTTGAAAGATGACAGACAGAATCTGCAAGATCTGTCTGTCATCTTTCAAAAATCTTAAGTGTGTACCCAGCTTTAGCTCCGTTGGTGTTCAATTCAGATCTTCGTTAATACTTGCCTTTCTTCCTGGTGCTTCTGCCAGGTGGCAGCACAAGCTCAAAAAGCCATAAAGGAGGCAGTAGAGAGCATTATGGGACTGTGGGACTTAAAGGAAAAAATATCTTTACATAGGGGCACCAGTAACAAAGGTAATTATTGCAAAATGCGGTTTGGAGGGTGCTATCTATGCTGAGAGAGTGAATATGACCTTTACTTAACCATCGCCATCATTTATTCACCCTTCATCATTTTGGTGTGTTTTTAGTGGTGGGATCCTTTATACCAACACAAAATCAAAAAGAAAAAAGTATCTAGCTATTACCCTAACTTGTATAGACATCAGTAACAACGGCGATTATGGACTTAAAATATAAGTTTATTAGATATGCATTAAAATAAGACACACGCTTAAAAACTTAGAAAAAGGGAATCATCCGGTATACACATAAATGAGTGGGGGTGGAGTTGGTTACGATTCATAAAATCTCCCCCCATCAGTATTTAACTGGTGAGGTAGGTATATGCAGTGAATAGTATACCAACAATCTCCTCACACCAGTTCAGACAGTGTATACCCTATCTTAGCGGATTTATACTGTGGCCTGTGCACACACTTTTTCTCTTTCTAAGGGATCCTTTATACGCCCAAGTCAAGCTCTCCCTCAATACTTCCCACTTCAAACCCCAGCTGCCACCAGTTTGGGGATCTCCCAATGAATGCCTACAGTCAGTGGTAGTTTCAGAGAACCTATCTCTGTCTCTAGCATTGGTTGTGACTGGAAAGGGACCCAATCATGTTTACAGTCTCTTGATGTGCATTTGTTTTAGACACAAAGCACGTACCCTGCTGGTTACCTACTAAGATCTATATTAGAATACAACTCCCTTTATTCAGTGATTTAACCAAACACTAAATAGTCACCGTAACATTGAAAGCTAACTATATTACTTGCAAGCATCTCTGTTCTGCCCAGCCAAGTCCCTTTGTATTAGTATTTACATGCTCTCCCATAGCACAATAATACTGAATCTGTATAAGCGTAAGAACTTGTGCGATGTGTTCGGGTCAGGGGAACAGAGGTGAAGGCGGAGCTCTGCAACAGGATCGTTGGAAGACACTAAGATTTCTAACTCCTTTAGGGTAATAGCAACAGCTTTAGAGTCTTAATATTACAGAAAATATTTCTTAGAGAATGCAACTCCTGATGGAAGCAATTGTCAGCTCCAGCTTTAAACCTACTCAGGTTATTCATTAAAAGTTCTTATCGTTTAAAATGGCGCTAGTTTTGCCACAACCAATCAGATGTTAGCTTTTTAAATGTTAAATAAGTTCTGATTGGTTGGGGCAAAATTAGCCACCATTTTAAACGATAAGAACTTTTATTGAATCTCCCTGACTATATTCTGAGTAAATCTGTCCCAGTAATTGCGTTTTCACTCTCTGTAGCTCTGACTTCGGGAGTAACGTGTGGGAGGGCACCGTGAACAGCGCACACCATGTCCGAATATGCATCCACGGAGATGAGCCTGCACGCCTTGTATATGCACGAAGTGAGTTATAAGCGTCTCCCGCCTTGCAAGCTACAGCATAGCAAGAGCTAAACGGGTACAAGGTGAATATGCACATCTGTACGAGCCTTATGAACATTGGAGGGACTATATATTATTTCATGTCCTTTCATAATCATTGCCCTGATGGAAAGTTTACTTCCCTATATCTGTTGTATTCAATTAGATCAACTGGACTTGAAATGTAGTTCTTGAAGACGTTTCGCTAGTCATCCGACTGGCTTTCTCAAGAACTTTCTTCAAGAACTACATTTCAAGTCCAGTTGATCTAATTGAATACAACAGATATACCATGACCTGGATGAATGAGAACCTTCACAAGCACTTTACTTCCCTATGTTTATTTCCGTACAGCTGCATCAGCACCACAGTCGTACAGCACCGGGCCGGCACATCTGGCATCGCCAGGAAAGTGATGAAAGTGGAGAAGCTCCCAGGGTGATAGGCTTCTAAACACTACGTCAATATACCTTCCTCTGCCAGCTGCCCGTCCCCTGCTGCATATCTCCAGGAAGAGAGACCCCCTCCTCTCAACATGCACAGATTAAGTGGAAGCACAGGTCATTGTTGCTCTTCATTCTATGGCTTTCTAGCTGTGCGATCGGGCTACCACAAGGAGCACAAGACCCCCATGTTCCATAAGCTATGCATGGGGAGGGAAGTAGGGGGACAGCCCAAATGGTGATGTGTAGGGGCCCACTCCTCTTTAGGTACCGGTACCACAGGAGACTTACCCTTTCCCTATAGCCCTAAATAAATGTCTATTATGAGGGTGAAGTCTTTTATACTGCTCAATAATGTTTCCATCCTCCAATCAGATCTTGGATCTGTGCAAAGAGGTCAATGGCTCGACAGCCAATGGGAGGGTGGAGTGAGAGATGTACCACCAAGCAGACATCCTGAAACTGTACAAGAGGAAGGGTCGGAAGATGAGCTCCTCCACAGGTTCAGAAGGTAAATACAGTTTGATTCACCAGTTTGATTTAATAATAATGGGCTAATAAACATTGAGAACACAAACCCTTACGTCGGAGGTAAATCAGGTAAATTTCATTTAGAAACTAACTCGGGAGTTCATGTCTCAGCTCTGTGATTGGCAAACAAATTGCTTACAGTTCCATAAGTTTTCACTATGAAGAGCATCTGCAAGATGGTACTGTCCATAATATCTGACCCTGACAGTTATAAACATCTGGGATTGTGCTTGAGAGGCTTGCCAGGTTTTATCTTAAATGCAGACATTCCGTGCTTGTCTTTCCTGAACCAGATTACACAGAGGTGGAAGTGGGATTGTAATTAGGGTGCTTCTATATAATGGTACCCGCAAGACCGAATCATGCCCTTATTGGCTTTAATGGTGCGAACACTGATGCACGGTGGTGGGTGGCTGTAGAGTGCTGTGCCCCAAATGATTTCTAGGTACAGGGGCAGTAGCACACATCATGTGGCATTAAAATGTCCACTATAATATTATAATGAGGGTTAACCGACATCAAGCTCCTATTACTGTTACCATGGCCAGAATTCATGGGACAAGCCCTTAGTGCTTGTAGTTATGATGACCTTACCTGAGGACAGTAATGTTATGGGATGTTCTACCTGATAATGTAAATGGTTTTCACTGTGAGGACAGTAATGTTATGGGATGTTCTACCTGATAATGTAAATGGTTATTCACTGTGAGGACAGTAATGTTATGGGATGTTCTACCTGATAATGTAAATGGTTATTCACTGTGAGGGCTGTAATGTTATGGGATGTTCTACCTGATAATGTAAATGGTT